>MU006581.1:261475-457535 GCA_010093795.1 Sporormia fimetaria CBS 119925 | reverse complement strand
CGCCATCGAATTCATTATTGTTATTCCTCGCAACAGGTTAATCCTACGCACCCTTACATCCATCCCATCGTCTTGCTTTTTGCTTTCGAAGCGAGAACGCAAGATCTCGCAACTCCCACTCACATCAAGATGTCAGGCGTCGACATGTCAAGGGAGATGTGGTTGATGGTGGACGACTACCCTTTTACTCCCCCACCCGAGGGAGTATTGTCGAATTTTCAAGATCCAGAACCTTTTGCACATCACCCTCTCACCATTGCGAGTACCACATGTATTATTCTACTCTTGCTGGCCAGCGGTACACGCTTTTACGCAAAGGCTCGCGTGATAAAAAAAATAACTCTGGACGACTGTGAGTCCAGTGGTAATATGATCACGATCGACTTCGTTGATAACACTATGCAGATTTCTACTGTATCAGCTTGGTAGGATGGCTGGACGGTTTCAGCGGGGATATCACTGACAATATCAGCCACTGCTCCTGTTCGTCCTTTCGTCCAATATCATACGTACGTCTTCCCGTAATCTTCCTAGTATACCTATGCGCTATTCTGACGGGTCTAGTGGACCAAAGCGCCTCATATAACCATCACGCCTGGGACCTCCAGATCAAAAGTATCACGAAACTTGTTTTGGCGGTATAACCCCTTGATCCTGCTGGCCCCCACGCACTTGTCACTAATATAACACAGCTCGCATTCGCATCGCAGCTGCTCGTCTTGCCAGTTGCATCGTTATTCATTAAGCTTACACTGTTCTGCCAACTAATCTTGGCATTCCGACCAATAACATGGCTAAGGCGCTCATGCTATGCAGGAATGGCAGCAACGTCCACATACTACCTAACTACCGTGATCGTATCTATGGATGCGTGTCATCCCCGCGGCGGCTCGGACCGGGTTTTGTTTCTCATGGGCCTCGCGGGTTCAGCCTGCGGCGGCAAGAAAGGTGTGACGATGAGACTCAACCTCGCATCGGGCATCTTCAATGTTCTGAGCGATCTTTATATTCTGTGTCTCCCGCTTCCGGCTGTTAGCTTGTTAAAAGTTTCCGTTAGACGCAAAGTCGGCGTGTACATGATCTTCTCGACGGGAGGACTGTAAGTACCAATAAACTCTCCTTAAAGCTGCGGACTGATCTCATATCTAGAGCGTGTGTTGCTAGTATAATAGCTCTGGCGTACCGATGTAAGATGTGGGGATCCGTGGATGTCTTGTTGGAGGCTATACCCGCCATCATGACAAAGTATGTCGCAGTGTAGCACTGAAATCGACTCACGACCCTCTAACAGAGGCACAGCCAGATTGAGCTCACAGTCGGCCTGATCGTATGTTGCATTCCGCCGTCTTCGAAGCTCCTCCGAAGACTCTTCGCTCGACGATTTCCCTCAGTACTTGGGTCCGGTGAAATAGAGTCAGAGGGTCCCCACAGACATATGCCTCAGATCATCGCAAAGAAACATCAACCCGGTGGGCTCTCAGAGATTGACGCAATGAAGACATTCGGCACCATGGTTGCTGAAAACGAGGCGTAGTCTTTACGACTCCTGACGGCGTGCTCAGCTGCGAAATCAGAAGCAGAGGAGTCTTTGGACGATTAGTGGTTACAGTTCTTGACAACATCCTCGGCTGTCAAACCGGGCGTAGGGGAGGATTTGGGAATCGGGTCGTGTGAAACAATGTGATAATTGGGGGTGACTTGGATATCTGGTCTTGGTTCTTGAGCAAGACACACCTCACATCAACGGACACCTCTAACGGTGGATTCTTTTCTAGACATGGATATCATACTATATGCGATATACACGCATTTTCTGTTCATGTCATCGTCACCTGCACCGGATTAGCACTAACCTCTCAGTGAAAAAAAAGGTGCCACTTACCAGCTCCTCTGCCGAAACAGGATGGATAGCCTACGCACAATCCGTTAGCCTCAACTCTTACATCGCTTCCCTCAACCCTAGAAATCGGCATCGATAACGAGTTCTGGGAAAGATACATACCACACAGTTATCAAAGTCCGCCTTCGTAGCCCCCATCTTCATGGCCACACCGAAACCCTGCAAGATCTCCGCACTGTTCGCGCCGATGATATGAAGACCCACGACTCTCTCTTCTTTACCTGCACAGATGATTTTGTAGGCCGTAGGACCCTTGTTCTCAGGCTCCATCATGGCGTAGTACATCGCTGTAAACTGCGATTTGTAGATCTTGATATTCTCGTCGCCGTATTTCTTACGCGCATCAGGTTCAGTGAGTCCACAAGCTCCGATCTCAGGATGGGCGAAGACAACAGCAGGGATATTCTCGTACTCAAGATGACGCCCTTCCTTGCCGCCGAATAGACGATCCGACAAACGACGACCGGCAGCGATAGCGACGGGTGTGAGTTCGAAGCCGCGGTCGCAGACGTCGCCGATAGCATAGACATTCGGCCAGCTGGTGTTCTGGTACTCGTCGACAACGATGTGCTTCTGTTTGTTCAGTGTGAGGCCGAGTTCCTCGACATGAAGGTCTTCGACTTCTGGGACGCGGCCGATGGCGAAGAGCACGGTTTCGACGTCGACGGAGTCTTTCTTGCCGGTGTCGGTGTGTTCGTAGTTCACGCGCTTGAGGCCGTTGCCGATATCTTCGACGCTGACGATTTTGCTGGTTTTGTGAACGTTGACGCCAATGCGCTCGTACTCTTTTGTCACCACTTCCTGGATCATGGGATCATGATGTCTCAGCAGCGTCTCCCCGCGGATGAAGAAGTCGACTTTGCTACCCAGGGAGTGAAGCATGCCGCTCATTTCTACGCCGATGTAGCCCGCGCCCACAGTTGCAATGCTCTTAGGCAGCTGCTCCAGTTCGAAGAAGCCGTCGCTGTCAATGCAGAGTTCTTTGCCAGGAATATCCGGCATATGCGGTCGTCCGCCGACGGCGATGAGAATGTGCTTGGCCTTGATACGTTGGGTACCTCCACCCTCAAGCGCGACTTCGACTTCATCTTTCGCTACGAACTTGGCTCTTCCCTTCATATGCTCGATTTCATCGCGATTCAGGTTGTTCTCGTAGATGCCGTTCAGTCTCTTCACATAAGCGTCTCTCTTCTGTTTGAACATGGGCCAGTCGAACGAAGGCATCTCGTAGCCGCCAAATCCGTACGCTTTGGCATCCCGGAAGGAGTCGGCCAGGGCTGCGGCGTTGTACGTGACTTTCTTGGGCACACAGCCCACGTTCACGCAGGTGCCGCCCATCCGGCCGGACTCGACTGCGATGACTTTTGCGCCGTATTTGGCTGCTCGACGGGCGGAGGCAATGCCGCCGCTGCCGATGCCGAGGACGAGGTAGTCGGCTTCCTTGGGAATGGGCGCCATGGTGGGTTTTGAAGTTGAGAATTGGCGGGAGAAGAGCTGAAGTCGAGCTGATGATTGAGAAATCTTGCGTAGCGGAGCTGTTTGGTGACTCGGGTGCGCGAAAGATGAGGTCGATACAGAGGTAGAAGATGCAAGTCCGGGAGCGAGTCCAGTCTGCAGTCTACAAACAAACGCTCTGCGCATGAAGATTGCAGAAGCAGCAGATGTTGCGTGCGGCCTAGTTTAAGTAGGACGCGGATGAGGGGGTTTTTAGTAATCGTAGAAACCGGACGAAGCGCGCTGAGAAGCTTATGCGCGTTACGAAGGGGCGGCAACAACGATTGATATGGAGGAGAAACGTGAGGCCGTGGCAGCCGGGGACAAGAGAGCTGCTTGTATTGTTTAGATATTGTCTTCGATCACGAAAACACGCAGATGTTCTGGATGAGGTCCGAGGTCGCATTTCGCCGCTAGCTACCTTAGGCCTAGTGCGATGTCCCCGCGATGATCTCATCGGTGGCGCAACAATGTGGCGTATTCTATATTGCGCTCGCTCATCGCTCTCATACCGTCTGCCACAACGACACGCCTGGAGTCTCTCAGCTTCATCATCTGGTAACAGTTTCATACCCTTTCCATCTGCGGGGAGCTCTAAGGGACTTTCGTACGCTACTCTGCCCCAAATGCCTGCTGAAAGCCTACCAGCCGCTAGCCTGCTGTCTATTACCTCATCTGAGGGGAAGTGACATCGATGGTAACCAAACGGTATATCCGACACACGCGTCTACTTTGAACTGGAACTCTACACGGCTCGTTTAGCTGTACACTCTTGAAACAGACCAAGCACCATGGGAGGAAGACTTTCACGAGCGAGGGCCCCTGACGGCATCTCAGAGATACCCAAGGCGGGAGACCTAGGTCCTCTGTCCGGTTACAAGAACCACGTCAACTACGGACGTGTGAGTGACTCGTTCGCTCGGATCTAGGCCAGCGTTCGCTGATGACTGCACGTAGCGATTGGCACTCCCTGTGGGAGTCGTGAGCCTGGGCTTCATTGCCCTCATCTACAGCCGGACCCTGATCCGTGCCGCCAAAATCAACGCCGAGAAGCAGCGTATAGCGGGGGGTGGCCAGGTGGATTGGGAGCAACAGAGCCTCCGAAACCATGGTCGCGGACCTGTCACTGCAACCGACAGACAGCTGCTCGAGGAGGCCATAAGGAGCCAGATCCACTACAAGAAGGGTTTGGCGGTAAACCACCCTGACAGGGCAAGCATCCCGCATGACGAGCAGCGGTTGCAGGAGCTGTTGGCTGACGATCGCTGAGTATATCCATCGCGTCGTGAAATACTCCGACATCTGACAGCTCCTCCTTTCTGGCACTTTCTGATGTGCTTCGGTACAATCGGAATTTTGTTTGCATGGTGTCCTCGGCTGTATGTACGATCAGGCAGACTGCAATGGCTATTAGCACATGGTTTCCCAGATCTAGCCCAGAGATTGGATGAGAGGTGCCACCGAGAGTTGTGATTCGTAGGGGTCTGTCGAGCTCCTCAACCTCTAAGAGCTATACAGCTTCCCCGCATCTCAAACGCAGCAAGTAAGGTTTGGCGTCTGCTTTTCGTGAGCGCTGAAGGTGAGGAGGTGGTGATGTTTCCATGTGAACGGCCGCACGGAGGTCCAATACTATCGGGGCGGGCATATTTATGGGGCCGAGCGGCTCCACCCGTAGACAAGGCAGGCGCATCGCGGCCTCATACACGACTCACATCACCTCTTGCGCATCCAACTCTCCTCCACGACGATTCCCCGTTCGCGTTCTGTTGCTAATCTTCTTCCAATCCAGCTCCAGCCGATTGCCCGCTAGGTGAGGGGTGCGAAATAGAGAGCTTTGGCCCGGTTACACAAAGCTGCCCTCACCCCACCGCATTTCATCACTCGCCCTCATACACAAGCCACCGCAGTCCTGCAGCTCTCGCGACAGCTCCCCGGCTCGCACAACCACCTCCGGCAGGCTTGCCATCTTCGAAACGTACATACCTCGGGCGCGCCTTGAAGGCTTGATGGAGCTTGCGTGGGTACAGGCCCTGTCGCTATTGCCGTGAAGACATCGCGTCTTCCACAGCGAGCGAAGCCGGCATGCCTGAGCCCGCTGGCGATAAAACCAATATCCTTAAGCTCGACACTCGACCGACATCGGTAAACGACGTATCGCGGGCCGTGTTGAGATCAGAGCAGGCGAAGCGATGGACGAAGCGATATAGGACAGAGGTGGCTGCCAGCACAAGCAGCTTGCTCTCCACCATTGCAGCAGTACGGGCTCTGTCATGATTGCGCACCTCCAAATTAGTACTGACAGCGCACAGTATCCTCTGGACTCTGTCAAAACCCGACTACAAGCGTGAGTCGACGACGTCATCAACCGTTTTGGGCCTCGGCTCACTGTCACAGCTATCAGTTCAATTCCTTCACCGACTGCGTGAAGCATACCTACAAAACAGAGGGCATACATGGATTCTGGCGAGGTAAAGGCTACACTGAGCTTTGCAAGGATCATTGCTGATCCATACAGGTGTATGGTCACCCCTTGCCAGCATCACGCTTGTGCGAACCGTCTCTTTCTCCATCTACCAGAAGTCGAAGTACACGCTCGATGGGTTGATCTATCAGGCAACTGGAAACTCTCCTCTGGCAATCGCCAATACACAGGGGGCCTTGCCTTGCCTTTCGACCATAACATGTTTCGGGTTATCCGGTGCTGCAGCGGGAGCCACCATCACCGCAATAGCATGTGAGGAGGGAGCATTTATCAGGCATGGACTCGCAACTGACGAATGTCTTAGGTCCTTTCGAGTTAACGAAGCTGAGCGCTCAGATATCTGTGCTCATGGCAGACCGTAAAGATGGAGGTGGGCAAAGCGACGCTGTCCGGAAGAGCTACCAGAATCTGGGCACATTTCGGACTGCGCAAAACCTGGTGAAGCTTCGAGGCTGGTTGGGACTATACTCCGGGTTTCATCTGCATCTACGTACGTCAGCCTCCTGACCATTGTGGCTTTGCAACCTGACTTTTCTCAGTACGTGATACCATCGGCACCGGCATTTACTTCGTCACCTACGAAAGCGCCAAACAGCTTCTTTCAAATACGCGTGGAAATGCTCCCTCGTCACCACTGTCCGTTGTCATAGCTGGTGGGCTTTGCGGTCTTGTCAGCTGGGCTTGTGTATGTGTATCGAGTCGTTCTGTCGGCGCTTACTCATTTTATTCAGATATTCCCCATCGACACGGTGAAGAGCATCTACCAACGCAATTGTCTTATTAGCGGACGGGGTACTGCAGAGCGGCCCAAGATCCAGTTTAACAATTCACGAATGTACCGCGGTATGTGGTTGTCCACCCCTTACCCTCTCTAGCTAATTTTCCTCCACAGGCCTGGGCGTCTCCATGAGCCGCTCTTGCGTGATCAATGCCATTTTCTTTTCCGCATTCGAGTTTTCGAAGAAACGCATCAACCAGATGACGTACGACGAGGAGCTTCTTCGGCAACACGGTGTCTGAACGATCGAAGTATTCGTGTCTTGGCGTCATGCGTTCTGCACCTGCGCGCGTTTGAGAGCACATGCATGGTATTTGGAGTTTTAGCAGATTTGGGTTGATTGGCGACAATATCCCCTTTGGCATAGCACTACTGTATGGGACAGGTCCAGCGATGTTTAGAGCGTGATAGGGATGCATAACTGGGATGTATGTATGTATTGGTCGCTTAGTCCAGCAGATTGAGATCATAGTGAAGCGTAATAGCACGTGGATATCACATCGGAGCCCCTCTCTTCTATTCCATTGAGCACATAAGTCCGCACGATGCGAGCCCAGAACCCAGAACCCAAAACTCGACAAACACCATACACGCCCCCTCACCCCATCATCTCTCTTCATCGTCTACCACATAAACCTCTGCACCTTCCCCGGCTCACTCGCCCATTCAAACCCCTTATTCAAAAACACCCACCCCGTCACCGCATTAATCAGTAAATACCACGCCGTCTCCCACCAAAGCCTAGGATCATGCGACACATTCTCCCCCTCATCTTCTTCCTCATCACTCGAGTCCACGTAAGTCTCACCCGTATGCCGTACCCCATCAAGTTCAGAACCCGAATCCTCGTCCTCGTCCGACTCCTCACCAGACGCCCTACACGACGCCGCCGACTCCCTCTGCGCAACTCCGCTATCCGCAACTCCGCCACGCTCATTCTCCTCAACCCACGCCCGTTCCTTCTGCAGCTTCGCCCATTCCTTCGCCATCTTCGCCATCTTCTCCAGCTTTCCCCTCTGCCGCCCCTCCCTTGAAGGAACAAAATCACTGACATGCAATCTCCACACGACCCACGGGATGATGAAATACCGCGGCTCCACCAACGGTGCTGTTATCAAAGTCATCGCACTAGCGAGGAACCAGAAGACTGTGAAACTGATGCGGTTTTCCTCGTAGCCGTTTCTTTTTGCGTTGGGGGAGGGGTAGGTGAGGGCAGAGAGGCAGGCCCAGGCGCAGAGGAAGTAGATTGGAACGGCGAGGTAGGGGAGCAGGGGATGACGGAAGAGGAGACGGAAAATGTAGAAGATGTAGTGCCGGTTGTCGGCGAGGGTGAAGGGGTGGATGAGGGTGTTGTAATGCACGGCGAGGGTGGAGAGGGTGAGGAAGAGGAGAGTGGGGAGGAGGGTGGGGGGAGTGGGGGGTGCGTGATTTCCTGTGAGGATTCTCTGGAGGCGGGATTTGAGGCGGGAGGTGGGGAGCAGGTTCAAGAATGGGGAGAGGAGGATGGGGAGGAGGAGCGGGAGGGAGAAGAAGGTTATGTAGGGCCAGATGTAGAGCATTTGCGGCGTGTGGAGGGTCGCGATGTGGTTGGATTTGTCGCCTGGGGGTGTTAGATTGGTTGGGATGATGGGGAGTAGAGACGTACCGAGGACCACGCCGCCGTTCCAGATGACGAATGCGGTGAAGAGGGTGAGGAGGATCACGTATGGTCGCGTGGCACGGATGGCGCGGAGCCGCAAGCCGCGGCAGCGGAGGAAGGTTACGGCGATGGAGATGGGGTGGAGGAAGTAGTCCGCAAAGGTGGCGTCTTCCACCTCAGGGTCATAGACTACGCCGTAATTCCAGGCATTGGTGACCACATCTGGTCTATTCTCAGTGTTGGCACTTCTGGTGGGGGCGTTGCGTGCAACCTCTAGGCATGCGGGGAATATGGCGACCCAGAAGATATTGGTTTGGCGGATGAGGAGTGCTGCGATGCTTAGGATCACGATTCGCAGGTCGTCGATGGAGCTCCGGACCCATTCTTCTCGTTTCAGCAACGCGCTGTAATTTAGGAGGACGTAGAGAGTCGAGGGCACGTCTGTGTAGTACAGTGCTGAGAAGAAGAAGAGGGGTGGGAAGAGGGCAATGTTGAGGGCTTTGTGGGCATCAAGGGCGACGGTGGGGTCGATTCTTTGGCCATAGGGATCCGGGGTGGGTGGTTGTTGAGGGCCGCGGGCACGGATTTTTCTGAGAATTTCGTAGGAGACCAAACAGATGAAGCAGAGAGCTCCTACGTTGAGGGCTCTTAGGGTCGATATGTCGCATCCTCCAATGGGCTGGAGAAGCAAGGAAGCAAAATAGCTACAATCACATCCAATCAGCTTGGAGTCTTCTCATTGACCTTAGACGTACAGCCCTGGCGGGGTGGTTATCTTGGGATCCCAGTTGTAGTTTCCCTCGCAGAATCTTTGCGCTTGAGGTACGTGGAAGACTTCATCCTAGGTTCATCAGCCACGCTACACTCTACCCTGGTGATCGTTGTCCTTACAAGATATGGCTCCGGAACGTTCTCAGTCACATATCGATACCACGTTGCAGAGATATTGGTGATGGCGAGCAGACATATCGGCACGGCCCACGCCTTCAGCAGCGGAGGCATGATTTCAAGATCGTGCTGTGCTCGATGTTGGTGAAGTGGTTGAGAGAGCGGTACCTGCATATGTATGGACGTAGCCATTACCCATTCCGGCTTAGCGCCAAAGCTTCCCTCCGCACTCTCCGAGTCCTCCAAACAAACCCACCATCTGCATCACCACGATCCCACGCCTCTCCATGGCCCTCCCGCTTCCTCCAGGCCTCACCCCGGCTGAGGTCGCCTTCTTTTGCGAAATGGAGCTCGTAACCATAATCCCGCGCCAACGCCTCGACGCACTCGAGCTCCTCGGCGTATGCACGCCCAGCTACCCCGCGAGTACATTATCTCAGCTAAAAGGATCCAGGGCACCCTCGCGCCCATGCTGCCACCTCACAAAGCGAATGTCCCGCTCTGGCTTGCTCTCCTCCTCAAACGGCAACGCCGTGCCAATATTGCGCCTCCGCCATGGCTGTCACCGCACGCGTTGACGGCAATCCTGGACCATGAGACGGAGAACGAGGATACTTTTTCTCCTCCACCGAGACTTCCGCCTGCGCCGTCGGCCAATGCGCTTGCTTTCTCGCCGCCTTTCCTCCCTGAGAACACGCTCGATGCGGGGATGGACGCTTTGCCGTATCACTGGATGGAGCTCGGAGAAATGCTGCTGGAAGCCGCGGCAGACGATTTCGAAGACCCGGAAAGTGTGAGGAAATTGCTGCGTGGGCTACGCGAAGTCAGACTTGCGAAGATGAGAAGAGGTACTGAGATGTTGGATGCTGCGGGTGGTGTGAGGATGAATGGAGTGGGCGGGATGGAGATTGCCGAGGGGAGGGCTTTCATTACGGGTGTCATTGACAACTTGAGGTACTGTCATTGGGTGAATCGGGTTGACATTGCTGATATTGTCACAGGAAACTGTCGGCGACGGTCGAAGAAAAACGTATGGAGCGCGGTGACCGAGACACACGGAGTCCTGGGACCGCGGACTACGATTATGAAGATGATGAGATGGAGACGCAGTTTACGTCTTGAATACCAACAGCTTGGAGTTCGGTCAGGCATTGTCAATGTGGGTTCAGGCCGGGAATCCCATACGCTTCCTCCCAGGGTCTATGGACAACCTGCACTTCAAACCCATCTCCGAAGTCTGCGGAAAGCGACGAAGAAGGGCTCACCCGCTCACCGTTCGGGCACTCGGTCACTGCTCAGCATTACTGCTCCACCAAACTAAAGCTATATGAGTGGCCTTCAGGGTGGAGTGGAAAGGATCTCTCATACAAGGCCTGGTCCGAAGCGTCAGTCTGACCGTCTAGGACGTCATCCAGTTCTATTTCTTTTGGGACTGGTTCTGTTCCATTGAACGAGCTTGTCGAGAGCTACTAAGCAAATACTCCGGTGAATGGCGTTCCGCATGTGCGCGGTGTTGCACGCATTGGGGGATTTTTCGAAGCAAGGGTGATAACGGGAACACAGAACAGAGCGAAGGTTTGCGGGGTGTTCAAGAAGATGAGGTGCGTAGGAAGATGGCAATTGTCACGAGAGGGACGAGCAGGGACGTTCAGAGCTTGCAAGGAAGCTTGATTGTGTTACTACGTACGATATCACGTGCCCAGTTGGGATACAAGACGTTGCGTGAAGAGAAAGGAAACAGTAAAGCAGGTGCAGAGTTTTGAGTAAGGGTGGTCTAAGCGTTGCCAAGGCACGCTTAGACTAACGGGGACGAGGAGGTAAAGTGTCAAGGGAACTCGATAGTTACCGTGACAGCAATGATGAGGTGCGAGATGGTGGGTAAGGCATGAGGGTTAGAGTTTGAAGGTAGGATGGGGGGTTAGGGGGGGAGAGCGGAGGAACAGAGCAGCAGGGCATCCTTGCGGGTCTGGCCTTCTTGAGTCTTTGGTTGATGGTAAATGCTTACAAGAGCACTAACTGCGAGTGGAGGTGTTCTATGATTTTGGGCGGGATGTGCTATTTTTGCTTAGATATTGTGATAGCTGTGCAATTGGGGAGTGTATTTAGGGTGATTTTAATTTATACAGTATGGAAATATTATTTGAGGGGTGCGTTCTGTAATAGAAAGTGTAATCGAAGGATGGTTTCTGGGCGACTTGACCTGGGGAACGGTCACGGGGAATGGATACAGTTGGAATGGTAATTGGATGTAAGAGATTTTGGTTTCTGGGGCTGGTGTTCCTATGCCTGTTTCCAGTCTGTGGAACTACGCGTGGAAGTGGAATTGATATATGTACGAACTTACTTGATTTCTAATCACATTTACAAGGAACTGAGTAATGCGGAGAATACTTCAACCTCCCGTTTCCTGTTCCCCACCAGAAGGAGGAAACGCGAAAGAACGAATTTTCCGCAATGAGAGTCAGAGGAGACATGCACGTTGCGCAATCCCACAAACACAGACACGGAGAAAATGTCAGCTCAAGATTCAGAGCATCTTTGTGCATTCCTACTCTATATCATTTCAGCCCTTCTTCTTCCCCCAACCCCCTTCGACCCCCTCCCCCCCTGCCCCCCTTTCCTTCCCCTCCGCCCATCCTACCCAACACCCCCCGCATTCAAATAAAAATCCAACTCCCGACTCCCGCCCTCAGCCAGCTCGCCTTCCGCTAACTGTTCCAGCAGACTCAGAAACGGATCTTTATCATCCGTGTGCGTGGACCCTGTGCTAGCAGCTCCAGGGGTGGGTTGTTGTTCGTATGTCGGGTGTGGCTCGTACGCGCCGGGTGTGGGCATCGAGAGCATGGGGTCGAAGGCGTAGTTTTGGAAGGTGTTGAGGTTGGTGTTGTTGAGGTTGTTGGGGTTGTTGGGGTTAGGATTGAGATGCGGGTGTGAGGTTGTTGTGGTTGGGTCGAGGAGGTGTGGGAGGGGGAAGGGGGAGAAGGTGAAGGGGGGTGGGGAGAAGGTGGGTTGTTGTAGTTGCGTAGTGAGGTCTGGGTTGTTTGCTTGGTTATTCTGTGTTGGGTTGAGAGACGACGCGGTGGTTGGTGTGAAGGGTGTTTGCATGGGTGTATCATTGGGGTCGAGGACGGGTGCGGATGAGGGACCGGGGTTAGGGTCTGATGGCTGTCGTTGAAGAGATGTGTGGAGAGGAGGTGGCTGGACGCGCGGTTTCGTCGTGCTGGATGTGGTTGCTCGACGTTTCTTGGTTGGTGGGCCGTTGGTGTAGGAGCTGCTTGTGATGGAGGGGTGGGGAAAGTGGGTGTTGTTTAGACTCGTGGGGAGGTACACGGGGTTTCGTTGGTCGAGGTTGTAGGTCGGGATGTTGCTGGCGCGGTTAGCCTGATGTTATTCACGATGTCAGCACACGGATGCATACCTCTCATGCAGCGCATCCACCTGAACCTCCATAAACGTCACGTGCGCACCGTCGAACACAGCACCAGGATACCGGTCAAAGAAGTCCTCCAATTGAAACACCGGCGAGAAGCGCATCGGGTTACTCGACAACGACTTGACGAGTTCCGTATGGCAGCTGTAAATCGCCTGCAGTGTATCGCGCTGATGCTGAACATGTGCCCACAGCAGACGCAACTCCGACAACTGCTGCATCTCGCGGGACAAGAAGTCCGGACTGCTTGAGAAAACCTCGCCTTCTCGTCCGGGATAGTACGCTCCATGGACGTGTATCGTGCCGGCCGTGCAGACACAATACCCGACGAAGGCCGGCCAGTCGATGACGGAGCTCGCTCTCCCAATCTCAACTAACTCGGCAATAGCGTTTGCGTGAAGGAAACACAGATTCGTAGCCTCAATTTGCCATGATTGGTGCTGCGAAGTTCCCGATAGCTCGGCCAGGTCTATCGGCAAAAACGGGCGATAGATGAGACAATGTATGAGGTGGTATACCAGTTTGCTGAGGACCAGTATGGTGCTGTCTGGTCGACCGAAGAGCGAGTCGATGGAGGAGAAGGTGTCCTGCGTCTCCGAAGCCCAGATGTCCAGTTCCTGACGAATCTTGGAGAGGTTGGAAAGCGAGTGCCATGGGAAGTGCGAATCGCCTTTGACGCCCCCGGCTGCGAGGTACCGGTTCGTTATGCCCAGGATCTTTGCTATACCGATCAGCATACCCATGCTCCCCTGTCCTGCTTTACCCGAACCCGCCATATACTGCAGATTGGAGCCGTTGGAAAAGAAGTCCCCTTCGAGCAGAATGGCGCCTGGATGTAGCTGCCACGATGGTAAGCGAAGCACAATGGATTCATCCGCGATGAGTGAAGGTCTTTTCGACCCTGTAGCCGCGAACCGGTCCATAAGATAGCAGCTCCAGAACAGACGACGACGGCCTTCGCGCTCCAGGGGCGTGACCTTCAAGCCCAGTGGCAGCTCCCGATGGAGATCTAGTGCAAAGGCCATGCTGATGGCGGAGGCTTGGTGTGCGTCAGCGATGACATCCGACCGGGGGTGGTAGTACGTACTGAGAAGCATAAAGGTCTTCTTGCCCTGGCCATTCTGGAAGTTTGCTTGCGCCAGCAGCATAAGCGTCTGCAGGGCCTCGATGGACGGTTCATCAATGTCAAGCTCCAGGCGGGAGCGACGTGCATACTCTTGGCCTACTTTTGCTGCAGCATTGTACCCGCCGAAATGCGGTGTATACCTTGGAAAGTTAGATTAATTGCCCTCCTCAAATCATGTGATGGTTTCACTTACCGGGCACTGACTGCGTATATAGCGTAGGCTAAGTGGACTGGCAGCTGATTGGCTTGCAGCCGCTGTCTCGTTATTGTCTCGTCCAGAATGTGGTAGGGCTTTCCATGAACTCTAGTGAAGTAGGTGTCCAGCAACAGATCCGGGAGAATGGTGGGTGTCTGCACACTGAGTCTCCGTTAGCTATCTTCTGTCGTGCAGCATATCGGGACCGTACCTTGGCTCCGTAGGTGACATCAACTGGCTTGCTGAGGGAGCGGCATTCGGGGCAATCTCGAGATTGGATCGGCTCCGGGGTGGCTCCGATGAAGGAGTAGTCGTCTTGGTGCTCTCACTGCTTGATTCTTGGGCAGTCGAGGATTCGGCGTCGATAGTAACATCGCTCTTTCCCTCAGCATGCAGCCGCTTCTCCAAGCCGTCTACACGCTTCAACAAGGCTTCCAGCACATCTGTCTTTGGGCCTCTCTTCTTCGGTACTGCGTCTGGAGGAGTGAGTATAAGCGAGTTGTATGCTCAGTCGAGAATGAGCATACCGTATACACATGGACATGCAAACACCTGGCATGCTTCACAGGCGGGCCGAGTGCGGTTGCATTTGATCTGAAGGCGTCCATCAGTGGGCGTCCTGAAGGCGATTGACCGGTCTCGAGGACTGCTACCTTTCGCTTGCGGCAGCTCTTGCAATTCATCGCCTCCCGAGGCTCATTGGCGACGCGCCGGGTTGGCAGACGGTCGATACCAATCTGCGGGCGTGCGAGGTTGGTTGCCATGTTGAAGCAGACGTCGAAAGACGGTCAGACGGCACTGGTGCGCAGTCCAGACACATATCTGGCCGAGAGAGAGCTGCCAGGAGCAGAGAGAGATTCAAAATACAGGGAGAGCACAACAATGCAAGAAATGTGAGGTGGATGTCCAAATGAAGGCCGTAGCGTCGGCCTGGCTGCAGTGGAGAGTCACAGCAGGCCAGGGTCAGAGAGACAGCCAGGGACCAGGATCGAGGACGCGAAGATGCGCAACGGCGTGGGCTTGCGGCTTGACCCTCTGCGGGCGGCGGGCAGTCTAGCTCCGAAGAGGAAAATTGTCCTGAGTCAAGAGAGTTCAGCGTCCGATAATTCCAAGGGTTGGGGGCGCGCGCGTGATGATCAGGCCTCGGTCGGCTCCAGGCTGTGAGTGCTCCCGTAGACGTCCAATTTGCGCTTTGGAGCCAGATATATTGCAGGCGCCCCCCTTCGCGGAACCGCGGCCGAGGCGTCATAGACGATATGCAGAATGAGAGGGGAACATGCAGGGCTGCGGCGGTCGCGGTTAGAAAATCTGGGGTAGACGGGCTGCAGACAGCCCCAGCCTGCATTTCCATTTGAACATCTCCAGGCGAACCAATTGCATGTTGAGGCCAACCAATTGCAGGACCTGAGAAATAGACATGATGGACATGGTGCAGATGGTGAACCCGGAAAAGCCGTTGCGCAATGCATGCCGGACCATCTGCACACCTGTCCGAAAGGCCCCTGCCAACCTCCCACACCCAAACGAGCATATTACTCAGGACCTTCAGCACCAGTACAGCAGCACCCAGCGTGCTTCATCGCGTATCACAAACCCGGCCAACATCACCTCGCTACCAAAAACTAATATACACAAGTTCATATTGCAAGGTATCAAAACAGGGCGCGTCCCGAGGCCAGACGCACGAAATCATAGCTCACGTTCTGTCCAACGAGCAGTCGGATCGTCTCCACTGTTGTCCAGGCCGACACGTCCGCTATGCCATATGCCGTCCACCCCGCTGTCGTAGCCATGGCTAACGGATCTGCTTTGCGCGGTCCGCTCGCCAGGTCCACGAACACCTTGCCCGCGGACCGTCTATCCCCGCCTGCATTACCGTTCTGCAGCCCATTCCGACTATTGTTGACCCTGTAATGCTTCAATAACGGTACCACCAGGAGTGACTTCTCTGCGGGGAGTGCAGAGATGATGACGAATGGCTGCTCGAGTCGCTTGACGTCCTCGACCCCACGCACCGGCTCCACGTCGGCTGCCAGTAATCCCTGCGTCTTGAACCCAATTGTGTAGATAGGTCCTATGCCCAAGCTCTTAATTGCAAACATGGCCGCAGCTGCGTCGGCCTCGGTACTCGCGAGGACCAGGGCTGCCCGCCCGCAATATGCTGAAGGCACAAAGTCCCGCGTCAGTGTCGCCCGGATGCCTTTCCACGTTGCATTGTCGCCGACGAAGGTCGGACTACCAGATTCGGACCGGACCAGCACGGTGTCGACTTGCCCTATTGCACGAGCTGCGTCCGACAGGCTTGGGAGGTAGCCTGCAGCTGACACTGCCAGAGGGGGGTTGATATATGCCCCTCCAAAGTTGGGCCGCCGCAATACTCGCTCAGCGGACGCCTTGGGCGCACGTTCGGCGAATGTGAACTGATGGGGGAGGCCAAGCTCGTTGAAGCACTTCTCGTAGAACATGGCCTGCGATGTGGATCGGAAGGTGCCGATGCCGTAGATGTCCACCTTCGGCAGCTGGCCCATGCTATGCAGCGCTCCGTTGATCTCTGCAGCACTCAACTGGCCTGGGGCGGCAATCATGGGGAGCAGCGGGTGTGTAATGGGAGTGAATATTTTATTCAGCGTCCTGGACAGTTGGCCCATAGGACCCATGTTGAGTCCGGAAAATGGTGGGTGTGGGTGCTTCGCCTGGATGATGGACCGAAAATACTCGAGCTCGTAGTTCTCCTGCATAGAGTTAACCATGGCGTACATCTTCACAACGTCGCCGTACACGGCCCCGCGCTCGAAGAGCTTCTGCGTCTCGGGTGCCGTCCATTTGAAGGTCCCGGAGAAGTCGTGGAATGCGGATATGATCTTGCTGCTGCCTTTCTTCTCTGCGAGCTGACGTCGAATGTCCTCTGGAAGCCATAGTTCCACATCAATGTACTCGCAGCCCCACTGTATCGCCCGATGTAGATATTTGAAGAAGAGCATCGGATCGTCCATGGGAAACCGACCGTTCTCCTTGGTGCATCTTGTCGTGTATATGATGGGCAACTCCGTACGCTGTCGTAGCAGCATCAATTGCTCTCCCACATATTTCAAGCTGGGCACTCGACTGTGGCTCCCATCCGGCAACGGCTCCTCCAAAAGGTCAACTCTGATTTCGATTGCATCTGCTCCGACCGAGAGAATATCCAAGTTGGGCAGCGCGGCGCGCACATCTGGGAATGTAGTGGAGATCAGGGTCGTCCGGGCCTTCTTCGTGAGGTCTCGATGATGGCCGATCTGGCCCAGTATGAAGGACAGGAAACGTGCGACGTCCCGGCGAAAGAAGGGGGAGTGGGTGTACAGATACTCATAGTCGCAGCGCTCCGTCAGCGCATCGTTGCGTGGGTGAGGTCCGTCGACGCAGTGAGTGTTGATGATGAGCCGGGAGGGATTGCGTTTCTCCAAGTCTGCTTCCGCTGTCGAACTCGGCAATGCATAGATGGTGGAGGCAGGTCCAGCCTTGACCTCTTCCATGGAAGTAGCGGAAATCCATTCCTGGCCGAGGACATCAGCGAAAACGTGGGCAATGTCGTCTTCTCCTTCGCCGTGCAGGAGAAGCAGCGATGGTCGAGAGCAATATGGCACTTCTACCACGTCTACCACGGCACCCTCTTTCAGAGTAGGTACAGGCACGCCGTGTGCCCGTATGCAGGTCGCCATGGAAGGCTGTCAGTCGAATCGTGAGTCCAGTGGCTAGCCGTAAATACTGGACCTGTGAATACGGAATGGAGTCCCGGCGAAGATGTGACGAGAGATGTTCGACTGGCAGCGGTCCCGGACCGTTTCTACCATCTCGGTAGATGTTCAGACAAGGTGGGGTGGGATATGTAAGGAATCTCAATCAGAGCGGACCGTGCGACTGGCCACACTTCCCAAGGTGGGAGAGATAGCGCAAAGGGAGACGGGGCCTGACGCGCTTGGGGGAAGATGGGCGATGTTGCAACATGTCCCAGGGCCATCCGGGAGGCCTGGAGTTCCGCAGAGTACGCGCGTTTCCTTCACGACCAGCGACGTCGTATGGCTGGACCTTGGAAATGCCGTTCGGAGTGTCTTGCGGGAGCCATGGTTGGGGGACAAGCAGTGTCCCACACACGTTGATGCGGGTCGAGACGCGGAAACGTGCCGATGCCCCGGGCGCATCATTTATCCGCTAGCGCTCCCAATGGGGCCGCTGAGGAGCTGCAATTTCGCACCAATCAAGCATCCCTCCGCTTACCTCGTCGAGACTAGGCAAACCATATCTCAACCACCACCCTCTCCATATCGCCATATTGCTGACCGGTAACTGGACTCTCCAGACGCCCTCTGTCGTCGTACCTCTGGATTGGTGGACGTCGCCGATGACTGCGTGGATTGCGGCCTCGACAGCAATTCGCGACCTCGTGGAATCGAGAAGGAAGACTGTAGAAACGGAGGAATCAACGCAAGGCGCCCATTGCGGAGCTTATCCCAGAGCGGCTGCCATCGTGGGGTTGTAATGAAGGTGGTGCCCCATGCTCTTTGTACCGTTCCAGTTCGGAGCAAGCATCACCGCTGACATCCCACGCCCAGAGCAGTGAGAGCTGGCCTTCTCCTGTCTGGGATCCCCCGAGCAGCCAGGAGCCGCCTAAAGGATGATCGTTCTCTTCAAATGAGCTTCTTTGAGAGAAGCTTCTGCGCGGCATGTGCTTCGGCATCTTGAGCCTCTGATATCGGCGCCACTCCACCTATAGTAAGGTTAGAGGTACTTAAACCACTGTGTAGACTTTATCCACCTACTCGTATTTATCCGGAGGAACGCCATGAGCAAACATGCATGAGAACAAGCTTTCCATGGTAGATGGCGCTGTTGAGTCATGGACGACAGCCGCATATAGATAGACTGACTACAGCGAAGTGTGTTCGGCGGAGAAAAGTTTCTTGACGTCCGCTCATGTTTTTCCGTTACTCGTGAAGGACTCGATCATGTTTGTAGTTCCGAGCTCTGTCGGTTATCAAGTCTGAGTCAGGCAATCTGGAGAGTTGTATCCGAGGCAGGCTGAAGAGCTATGCGGAGAAGATCTCCATCAGGTACTTGACAGAAAGGGGTTGGGGTAAGAACCAAAGAGGTTGAGGTAGTGCCTAACTGAATAGATCAACGCAAGGGCTGATGCGAATTATGGAGAGACGTGAAGATGAAAGGCTAGAGGCCCACTGAGTATCGCAATACAAAGCATATTCTCAAAGTAGTCGACTCACCGGTATCGGCGGACCAAGGGCGTTCGAAGAAAACACAGATCAGCAGCCGGACGCTCAAGCGGAGAGCAGCCATGAGCTTCGCTTTCATTTCAGTCACGATGTCCAATCTTAGCATCTCGAGTAGTGGACATACCAGCCGTTCGACTACCTAGGCCCGTGGACAGAACATATTTCCACGAGGTGCTCAACTCGAAGAAATCAGTGTGAGGAACCACAATTGCGAAAGCAGATAGGACGCGGAAGAGTCCAGAGTCAGACCAAATGCCCCGCTTCCGGACAACTCCATAGCTGAACCAAATTCCCGGCGAACAGCATATCGGCAAGAGCCCGTACTGAAACTCGGCGTGGAGTCGTCAACGACGCTGCTTCAACTGAAACAGACAGATCAAAACGTGTGTGTAGGTGAATTGAGGATATGTTCGTCGGTCATGGGATGTTTGAAGATGGCAAGTAGCGTTCCCATTACGGAAGGGCCCACATGGCCGCGCCTACTCCGTCTACGGCAACCACCGCAGGTACGAACGGCAATCAGGAAGGAGGTGCAGGTGCCCACACCCCCGTCTGCAGCCTCATCCAATGTTGCTCCTCTCGAAACAACCAGTCTCAACGCTGTACAGCTCTTCCGATCTCTATTCTACGGGAGTAAGGATACTCCTCCAATGTGCTGCGTGTTGTTGCGTGAAAAAAAAAACTAGACATTGAATACGAGGAAAGGAGGGAGGGGGGCGATGTGGAAGTTAGGAGCCGAAGCAAGACGGGGTTAAGAGGAATGGCAAATTGAGAAGCCAAGGGAACGGAGGAAGACGGGAAGTTGAGCGAGGCGAATGAACTTAGGACGCATATAAGAGTACTGAGTGTGATTTGTGGGTACTTATCAGACATGAGGACTCCGTAAGCTGTAGTATGATCCAGGATAGCAAAGTCACAGTTAACTACGAACGAGAAACATACAAAATATACCGTGCTCCTATCCCAACATCACGCCCCAAACCCCCACATCCACCCATACCAACTACCTCCTTCACTCAACAATCCCCTTAATTCCTCGAATCACTAAACGCAACATACGTCTCCCCACTCGCGCGACTCACCTTCTCCGCCGCTTGCTTATACGCCTCCCTCATCTGCATATTCCTCACATACTTGTGCAATTTCGGATACGTCTCTTCTGTCAACGGAACACGTTTATACGCTCCCTCGAGCGGAAAAAGCATCTGCACATCCGCGGCCGTGAGTTTCTCTCCACAGAGAAAGTCGCCTGAGAGGTAAGATTCCAGGAACTGCATGTGCGTGCGCAGTTCGCGGTCAATGTAGGTTGTGTTAATCTTGTTGGTGATCATACGTAGAAGGGGTTTGATGAAGAAGGGGAGGGGGGCGTTTTCGATTTCTTTTTTTTTTTCCGTTAGAGATGGGATGGTAATGGAATGAGGAGGGAGGTGGAGGGATATGAGGGAAAAGAGTTAAGGGAGACGTACTGCTCAGGATGAAGGAAATGACTAATGGAAGCATCAAACTGCCCTCGGCGTAGTGCATGAGATACTGGTATCGTGTTGTTAGCAGGAATGCTTTCATCTCAACTTCGGACTTGGGTTTGTTGGGATGGGCCCATCATCGCGCGTCCTCCGCCAGCGATTGATGAAAAGGAGAACATACAGAATACTTCAACCACTCCTCCGTCTCCCCCCCAACCATCCCCTCCTCCCCCTCCCTATACCTCCTCGGCACGAGCTCCCTCCCAAAATGCTCACACAGATACTCAACAATCGCGCCGCTTTCCGCGAGCACAATCGGTTTCTCGGCGCCCTCGGCATGCACGCTCACGACGGGCGATTTACCCAACGGATGGATATCCCGTAGCTCCTTTGGCGCCGTACCGGATGCCGTGCGCTTGAAGACGCGGATGTCATAGTCGAGATGGAGTTCGGAGAGGAGCCAGGCGATGCGTTGGGCGCGGGAGTGCTCGAGCCAGTAGAGGGTTATTTTTGTGGTGCCTTGGAGGGGGTTCATGGGTGCGGGTGCGGTGGTGGGTGGGGTGTCTGTGGGGTTGGACATGGTGAGGTTTGGGTGGTTAGAGATGTGGTTGTTGATCGGTGTTTGGGTGTTATGTTGTGCGGTAGTGTTGTTGATGGAGAGTAGTGTAGTAGAGGAAGTTTGGAGGTGCGAGGTACAACTTGTTATAGAGATTTTCTACGCGGAGGAACCTCGGATGCCGGAGAGGGATAACATGTGCGTTCGAGATGTGATTACTTGGTGTTTATGTTCCAGACTTCTCTTTATTTATTCATGGACTGGGCTCTCGGTGGTTCTTACAAAGCGAACCGGAGTGCAGGTGCAGGCCTAAGGCGCGCCGCCGCAAGGCTGATGTGAGATTGCCTCGGCTGCCCAGGTAAGGTGCGTAAACGCAGGCGTGATCATAGATACGCCTGTTGTACTCAGACCTCGGGATCAGAACATCACAGAAGCAAGAAGGCAGTGAGGCTACACACCAAGACCTTCTCAAGAATAATCAACATGTTGGGTATCTGTCATCTGCCGCCAGCCTCGCAAAGTACATAGTACAGTCAGGACGCGATCTATCATACAAAAGCTCCGCTAACAACAACTACACACTCTGCGGCTGACCTCGCCGGAGCGCAAGAAGCGCACGCACATCCGTGACATACTGCAGGCCCTCGAGGAGCGGTATTAGATGCAACAAGTCGTTGTCTGTGGGGTCACTAATCCAGCCTTCGATCGGGATGGCGTTATCTGTTCGACGTTAGCTTCGAGTGCGATAAACAAGGCAGAAGTGAGTGAATGGGATTACGGACCTTCGTGGAAAATATAACTCATCGGGCTGTTGTCAATGATCATGACCTTACTCAGGTCCGGTTCGACCTGAGCCAGATCCTTGATGTACGCTCCATTGCGAAACGTGCAGTGTTGGCGGTAGTAGCGACCGGCGAAGTACTTGCGCTCCACTTCCAGCCAGTCTATCACAGGATCGGCATACTCTTGCACAGATGCTGTAAAAATGATTAGGTTATACCATTTGCAAACCTGAAAGCCCGGGTCAGAGACACTCCATCAGAGCACGTGCCACCATACCTTCTTGAGGAACTCGTCGCAGTGCGGGCGCTTGTGCACATAGTACAATATGGGGACTTGCGGCCCAATCATTTGCCCGCCTGCGCCCACGGGCTGCTGCAACTTCACCTCCACCATGTGCCCAGTGGTGTAGCGGCCGCCTTTTGCCATGCTGTGTATCAGCGTTTCGTCCAAATCGATAATGAGTGTCTTCTGATGCGGGCCCACGGCCGACGTTGCCGACGTGGAATACGATGGTTGGCGTCGCGGTACAAGGGGCCGCGGGGGTTGAGGAGCCCTTGGGAACTTGGTCAGCTGCTTGGAGGGGACTGCTGATGGCCCCGTCGGCGACTTCAAGGCTGCGGCAGCTTCAGGCGAGACTTCAGCGGCGTTACTGGCAGAAGACTGTTTGCGAGTCCTTGGTTTGCGCTGCCGCAGTGCCTCATCCGAGTGAAGCTTGATGCGTATTGAGCGTTTGGCAGGAGCTATCTCTTCAGCCGTCGAAGCATTCGACTTGCTGCGCGTGTGGCGGGACGGAAAGTCGTTCTCTTCGTCACGAGTAGGCGGGCGCTCACTCTCTTCGGAGTCGGATGTTATGGCGACCGATGAGGCTACCGATGCCGTGCGGGCGAGGGTCCTCTTCGTCCTACTTGAGGCTGGTCGCCTTGCTGGTCGCACCTCTTTCTCGCTGAGCACAGGGTCCATAACCGATTTCCGCTTGCCAGGCCGCAACGCACGCGATATCTTGTAGACAGGGTTCAGGAGGGAGAATCGGCCGTCCTCCTCGTAGAAGCAGGCAATGAAGTAGGTCGCCGGCGCAGCAATGACGGCCAGAATCCACCGCATTGTGCGTATAATTGCGTCCGAGATGCGCTTCGGCATCAACCAAGCCTTTGACATTCGCGCTTCTTCGAATCGGCCGTCAGACGGGTGGTCCAGCAGCGGAGTCTTCTCATTCACATGGTCAGCTCCAGCCGCTGTCTGTGACACAGCCCCCTCATCCCCGTCGTCCACCTTTGCTACCGCATCCTCGTCGGCATCGCTCAGGGCCGGCCTTATCGCAGCGTTCTGAATGTTGCTCTCTGATGGGGCGCGTGATCGGGGTGGGCTGGGCGGCGGCGTGGTGCCAATGTACGATAGGATGTTCAGAGAGTTCATGCTCTTGCTGAGGCCATGCGTGCGTAAGTGCGCGGGAGCAGCAACGGGAATGTTTTTCGGACAAAGAGCGGGAGACTTATAGAGAGAGTGAAGTTGACTGTTGTGGGTCGTAAGGTCGAGTTTGGCTGACGGGAGGATGCAGCCCGGACGTCACTCGACAGAGCGGACCCGCGCCGACGCTCGGACCAAGTCTGCGGAAAACGACGCCAAATGCGTCGACTCACAGACATCTTCCACATTCACTGTCCACTGAGCAAACCCGTCATATATCCACAACTCACATACCGAACTCCACGAATACCTCTCAATATGGCACAAGCCGCAGTGACCGTCGTCACGCCCGGCCTCTCCTCGTTCCTCAAATCGCTCAAAACGACGCCCGTGGAGCCTTCAGTAGAGCACTTCATATCGTGAGCCAGACGCGCACAGAGTCAGCCCAAGTAGTAACAGCGGCAGTCTGCTCAAGCGACGACAAATACGCAACTCGCGTCCCTGCGCCATCGCCACCACAGCCCTCCTCCTCCGCGTCGTGGGCGAGTTCAAGAGCCGGGATGCCGCAAAGCTCGTCGAGCGGGTGAGGGACATTGGTCGCAGATTAACCTCCGCACAACCGCGAGAAGTCGTCGTCGGCAACATCGTGCGCCGAGTACTGGGCCTGATCAGAGAAGTCGTCAACGACAACATCGACTCGGACACGAATGCGACGAACAGCGACCTTGTCTCGAGCTCGCAACCCCACCAAGACAGACCCCACCTCTCCTCCACAATCTCGTCCTTCAGTCCTCTCAAGCATGCCGCAACAGAACCCACGAATGCGACCATCCATGAGCCTCTCTCCGAGTCGACCGAGTTCTCAAAACGACCACCCCTCTCCACGCATCCCACAAGCGCCCACATGGGCCACTCCCTCTTCGGCCTCTTCCTCCACCCCGACACCCCCTCTGTCTCCAACACGCCGACGGGCCAGCACTCACCCACAGGCAAAGGCTCTCTAACACCTCTAAACCTCGAGCGCCTCGCCGACATTAGCAAATCGACGACCATGGACCTAAAAGGCGAAGTCATGGACGGCATCCGCGAACTCCAAGACGAACTCGACCAATCCGACGAACTCATCGCCGCCAACGCCCTCGACCACATCCACAGCAACGAAATAATCCTCACGCACACGGCCTCCACATCCGTCCAAAAATTCCTGCTCGCCGCAGCGCGCAAACGCAAATTCGCCGTCGTGCACGTGGAAACGCATCCACACGACCACACAGACACGTACGGCATGGTGTTGACAGGCCGAAAACGCCACGGCGAGGCGGTCGAGGACGAGGACTGGAAACCCCTCATCGCAGCCGGCATCGAAGTCTACGTCATCCCGGACTCGCACGTCTTCGCCATCATGTCGCGCGTCAACAAAGTGATCCTCGCGACTCACACGGTGCTCGCGAACGGGGGGTTAGTAGCCGCCGCGGGCGCAGCGATGATTGCACGGGCCGCAAAAGAGCACCGAACGCCTGTTGTTGTTGTCAGCGGGGTTTATAAGCTTTCGCCGGTGTATCCTTTTGATTTGGACGAGCTGATTGAGTATGGGGACGCTGGAAGCGTGGTGCCGTTTGAAGAGGGCGGGTTTGTGGAAAAGGTGGATGTGGAGAATCCGTTGTATGATTATGTACCCGCGGATCTGGTGGATTTGTATATCACGAATTTGGGGGGACATGCGCCGAGTTTTTTGTATAGGATTGTGGCGGATCATTATCATGCTGATGATGTTACTTTGTAGGGGAGGGGGAAAGGCGAGGGGGTGGGTGGGAGTAGGGGGGGTTCGTACTGGCGGGATTTGTGAACATCGGAAGTGGAGTTATCGAGTCACTGGATGCATCAGGAGAAGTCGTTTTCGTCTCCTCGGTAAGAGGAGTATGCGAGTCTTTTGACTACAGGGTATCTACATATTCTAGATAGCTAACCAAAGATTCTATTGGTATCATGAGTCCCATCTCCAACAGGATGAAAGAGCAAGAACGAAACGCCTTCCATGCATCTACAGTCGTCGAATCATTCTTTTGTGATTTGATCCTCCAGCTTTTTTGGTGCTCGTTTTTTAGTTTTTCAGTTTTTTTGTTCCCGTTTCTTCCTTTCTTCGAATCGTCGATGCTCATTTTCCCCCTCCCCATGCAGCTGACGCCTGTGAAACCGAGTAATGTCGCTGTTTCTTTTCCAGTCTTTTTATTCGGAAAATACGCTCACATTCTGCCTCCCTCCCGCATCTGGAAAGCCCCTACAACTCCAACGCCTTCTGCGCCATGGCCAAGGCACCCTCATAAGTCTTGTTTCCACCAATGAAACCAGCAGCATGCACGAAGACGCCGCCGGGGATACCAGTCACCTTATCCAACTCCTCATCACGGACGCCCTTCCACGCATCCGGCAAATCCTTGCGGTTCTGGAATCCACCGTTCTCCTTGCTAACAGCACGGATGCGCCATTTGGAGGTCGGCTCCTCGGACTCCGGGAAGAGAACGTAGAGAACCTGAGGTGCGACGCCTTCGGGGATCTGTGCTTCTTTCTCGAGCGTGTAGAGGTGGTCGGTCCAGGGCATGCCTTTGTGGAGCACGAGAATGCGACCTTGGGCGTCATACTGCAAACGCGCCTCATAGGCCGCCGCGACTTCTTTCCGCGCCGGCAACCACGCAGCAGCGCGATCAGTAAGTTCTAGCACGAACTGCTCGCCCACGAACGTCGAGGCTTTCTGGAATCGCGCGTCCTCGTCCGCTTGCTTCTGTTCGGCGCTTTGGGTGGCTGCGGACTGATCGTGCGTGTAATTGTACCGATTGACGACGCTCGCGATGCTGAAACCGCGGTCCTCGAATTTCTTGGTCAGGTTTGCGGCTTCGACGTCTTTGGAGTCGTATACGCTGATGCCGTTGTCGTTGGCGTCGAAGGCTTCGATGAAGTCGGTGTAGATCTTCTCAAAAAGAAGATCCAGGTCCTGTCCAGGCGAGAGACCGGTAACGGCGCTGATGATGGCTTTGCCGAAGTGCATATACACGAGACCAGCGGACGAGAGCTTGGTGCTGTGGCCGGGGAAGAAGGTGGTGAATTCGCGTTGGTGATGGTCGAAGCGGTTGGACGCGGGGTCGTAGACGGCGCCGACGTCCACGACGGTGTGGCAGTCTGCGAGGAGGGCGGGGTCGCGGGTGCGGATGACGGGGGAGGAGGAGTAGGTTGGGAGAAGACGCAGCATGGAGACGGCGAGGGCTTCGTCGGCGTGGAAGTGGCCTGAGTGGGTGCCGATTTTGGGGCCGTCGAGTTTCATCTTTTTGGCGGGGTTCTCGGTGGTCATGGTGCGGAAGAGGGTGGAGGATTGGGGCGTGCGGAGGAAAGTGTTGAGAGGTATTCGGGACGAGAAAGTAGTGAGGATTGGACGCGTCGGGGTGCTGGGAAGTCGTAGAAAGGCGTGTCGGAGAGCAGACATGCAGTCCAGCAAATTGAGGATGGAGACTTTCGAGGCTTGTGGATCGCGGAGATCTCTTGTGGTCGCGCGGGCCGTTGGCTGGGCGGGCTTGGCACGGCGCTACGTAACTTGCGGTCAAATCCCCGTCACTCCCGAGCAGCAATTTCGCCCAACACTCCGACTAGACAACCTCAGACCTGTTCTGTTCCTACCCTCTGTCCTTGGACCGTCCGACATCGACTCTCAGAATCTTTGTTCCCCCTACGACCGCCCTCTCTGCCAGCTCTCCTCTATCGCCAGGCATCCGCCAGATCCTACAGCGAAACAAACCCCCCTGTCCACACTTTACCGAGAGATCTATCCCGGCCGCCAGAAAGCAACACAACGTGAGACCACGTTTTTTGCCTGGTCGTCTGCCCGCACCGCCTCAAGCCAGCTGCAGGACCTGCTTCTCCGACCTCCGGCGCTGACGCTGACGACCCGTACTCGCCCATCTCCGTTTTCTGTGCACCGTTGCCCCGCGTCTGGCTGCACGACCTCTTTGGCACGTGAAGATAGCTACCTCCCCGCCAAGCTTCATATCCACGCAACGCGACAGCTCCAGCACAGCTCCACTCCACTCGCGACGCCTACGTCCTCTCGTCCTGCGTCCCTACTCGGCGCCTCCTTCGACCTCCCTCTGCTCCGAGCTTGCCGAAAGGCTCGCCAGAGACGCCGCACCCCATGTGGTTACTTCGAGCTATATCGTCGACAGTATGGCTGAGCGTTGTCCTCTTCACCATCCCTCTCGCTTTTGACATTGGCGGCCGCACCTGTGGGCTCGCCTTCTCGCTGTCGCTCAGCAGCTACTACTTCTTCTACTCCGTGCTACGCCTCGCAACACCCGATCGATCACGGCTACGCAAAACCCTCCGCGAGCTCGTAAAGTGGTCACAATGGCTGGTCATCCCCACCCTGTTGATCTGGAGCTTGAACAAGTTCTCCGTGGACTCCGACACCAGCTCTGGATGGGTTGAGAAGGCGTTTGGAGGCAAGCGCCCGCATGAGCTCACTTTCTCCGAATGGCTTTTTGGGAGAGGTGGCCTTGTCGAGAGGGTCACCATCGACGGCTGGGACACTCTGCTCATGTACAGCACCCCCGTATTCCAGATCTTGGAAGGCTTTTGCAGTCTGCTTGTTATCCAAGCAGCTGGTCAGATCACGCGATGGCTTGTAAACCGCGAGAGGGGCGATAGCTGGATGGTACGTACCTTGCTTCAGCTCCCACAATCGTATACTAACATCTCCCAGATCGGTCTCCTCATCGCCTCTGCTTCGGTGTTCTCTACCTCACTCTACTTCCTCTGGCGCATCACGACATTCCCAGAAATCAACAACATCGACGCCATCCTCATAGGAGCCGCCCTTACATCCGCCGTTTTCTTGTGCTCGTGGGGCATCGTCAGTGGACGGGGCAATCCGGTCGAGTCCTCGCTGTTGGTAAGTGACTCCCCTCGTTACAGGTTGTACTACGCTGACGGCTCAGTTCGCCTACGTCACTCTATGCATCTACCAGATCTTCACCGACTACCAGCCTTCCCCCGATTCAGCAGCGGCCGCCGCGGAGTCTGATCCCGCACTGCCTCCCCTTCCCCCGATTATCCTAGCCTCTTACTCGACCCTCTTGCACGCTCTCGGCTCCCTGCCTACCATCATACACACGGCCTTCAACCTCATGGTCGGCGCTGTCCTCACCATTACCCCCAGTGTCATCATCTCGCTCGCATACCGCGTCTTCGTCATGTACGCCTCTGCACGCATCATCCCGGCCGTCCGCGAGTCCGGTGCTCGCGCCCTCTCCCAAGAACCTTCCCTCGACGACGAAGACGACGCGGGCAAATTTCTCGCCTTCCTCACCTGGTTCAGCCCCTCGATACTCATCGCCGTCTACACCAGCCTCCTCATGCAGCACTTCGCCTCAGGCAACGGCGCAGGCGTCGAAGGCGGCCCGGAATGGTGGACAAACCAAGGCGGCGCCACCCGCGGCAACACCTTCCGGTGGATCAACCTGCTAATAACCATGGCCTTGTATGCCATCGAATTGAAGATCAGCAAAGAGGACGACGAGCGCCTGACGAGTCACTGGAAGGTCGACTAGTCCGACACCAGGCTCTTGTACAATGTTTTTCTCCCCCCAAAAATTGTTCTAGTTTCTTTTCCGCTTCACGGCGCTTCGCGGGCGTACGCACATACCGGAGGTCTCACACAATGTACGGCGTATTCGGCGTTGGCGTTTGCGCAGACACGATTTGCAGCGATAGATGGATGAGTCACGTCGCTTGCTTGCTTGCTTGCTTCACGAGCTCACCCTCTTTTGATGGCATGGCATGGCTTCTGTTCATGTAACTTGCATGTCATGGAACGAGTTTTTGTGGGGTCTATTCTTTTTCTTTTCTTTTTGTGGCTTTTCCTCATTTCGGCACGCACTTTTTGGCATCACGATCGGATAGATACCCTGAATTTGTATGGAATAGGGGGGTGGTGGTGGGGTTGGCCGGGGAAAATAAGGGGGGGATGGAGCTGTTGCAGTAGATGCGAGGAAAATGTATCCTTAGTTCCGTAAAAGCAAGAGAATGAAAGAACCACTGGTGGTGTACTGGGAATCCGAGGTCACGATTTCTGAAGCGTGTATTGTAATCAGTGAAAAATCTCGGCCCTTCCATCTCCCTTGTCGAAAGCCCAACCACAATCTCACGATTCCTCTTATCCCCTTCCAAGCTAGATCTCCCCATAACCCCTCTTAAGCCGCAGTGGCTTATCATCTACAAAACAAGCCTCGATGTCCCTCTCTCCTTAACCCCGAGTTTCTCCCACATTACGACACTCTCGTCATCTTCCCAGTCTCTTGCTCCTCCCCTGTTCCGCGGTACTCACCTACCCTCCCTTCCCCTCCATTCGCTCTTATCCCCCCAAATCCAAACTCAAGCGCCCCTCCTCCTCTCTCCTCTCTTTTAAACTACTTTCTTATCTTAATCCCTAGGTTTCCACATCCCGCAACACGTACAACACTTTTCCCAACCCGGTCCTATTTCTCCGCCGCGACAACACTGGAGGAAGAGGCAGGGGAGCATGCATACGGCCCACCATTCGCCATGTACTTTTTTCTTGTCCTTGTCCGCGTGGGAAGATTGGGGATTGTGAGTGTTGGGTGTTTGGGTGGAGTAGGTCATGTCTTCACGGCTTGTGGTTTGCTCGGTTTGCGCATTGGGAGAGGGCGACGGAGACATCGTGAGTGAGGGATGGAATTAGGAGGTGGTTTAGGTTATCGTCGTGTGTACGATCTTGGGGGTGTGATACGTGGGGTTTGATGTTGTGGTTTGTTTTTTTTCTTTTTTTTGAAAAGTGGGAAGTCGATGAAGGGGTTTTTTGGTTGAGTTCCCGATGGTCGCTGGAGCTTTTGTCGAGTCCCGGGGCTGAGACATGGCGAATGACGTGTGTTGTTGTGTTTGTGCTGGTGGTGGTGCGCGCACTGTTGTGGTTGCCTTCTTTCGCCTGATTTGCTGGGGTAGCCAATTGCAGGATTTGCTTGATGTTGATGTGGGTTATGGGACATCCATTAGTTTTCCTTCGTCTCTTCCCCGCACTAACAAATCGACCTTGCTTATGATATCCTCATGGCTTCGAAACCCATATTTCCGAGATGAGGAACACTGGTAGGCGAGCCGAGGATGTAGGCAAAATGTACTATAGCGAGTACCCTAGGGTAGGGTGGCTCGGGTAGTTCATTGTGGGAATTTTGGCGGTAAGTGGTGCACTCTTTACCATGGCCGTTGTTGTTTGTCTGGGATGTATAGGTCATGCGCTCCTTCCTCGAGGGTTGTTTTGCTGGAGAAGACGTGAGGAGCGAATATTTAGTGTTTTTTGAGAGGAGATTCATGGCTTGTCTAGCAGTTCCTGAGTTAGATCGATGGTGTTGGATTTGATGTCAAGGACCTGGAAATCATGGTAGAAGGAATTAGGGGCGTAGGTGCCGTGAAGCTGAGCATAAGGTAGTCATGCCTCATTTTGAATGTGTCGCGGGTAGGTAAGGTTTGACACAGTCTCTGTAGAGTCGTGGGTATCCTGTCTCTCGGCCGTGCGAAACATAAGCACTGTGTCCGTTCTTGAAGATTCACGATGGGGGAGAGTTCGATGTTTTCATCTATCGTCCGAGCCCCGCTAGCCCAATTAGGCATCGTGCGGTCGGTCTTTCCATCACACCTCGCTTCCTCGCCTGCATCATCGCTGCCGTCAAAAGTAGAGAGAACGGTACGTGTTTCAATGTCGCCCAGCTTCCGGACGGCGAGCTTAGTCGTGGCTGAACGGTGCAATGCCTTACAAAGGTGTAGAGCTGGGCTCCCGGACGCATTGCTGTCGCCCTTTCAAACACACAGGGCAACGGGTTACGAAGAGCCTTTTTTGAGTGTTGTTGATCTCCGCCAGAAACCGACCGTGCCACGCGCAAGCGACCTTGGTCTTACCGCAGACCCTTGTTGCCGCACGAGGCTGAGTTCCTCCTTGGGGGCCGAATTAGGCGTGCAGGAACGCAAGATGTACACACCCCGATGTGCAGCATCATTGCTACCACAAACTTTCACTGGCTTCGATAACCGATGATATACGGACGCCCGAAGCACCGGCTTTAGCGCCTGTGAATTCACCAGGGAGCCGCGTTGGCCAGTGTCTCTACCGGATCGCAATCTACCGACTGACACACAACCGTGCATCGGCACAGTCGCTGAGGTCAGTTAACATTCATACCGCCCGCCCTCCTGCTCCAATAAACAAGACGGATCTTGTCTGGAGTGTGCACATCGCATAGGTGCTCTCTTTTCTCGGTTGAGTGCATCGCATAGGTGTTTCGTTTCACCCTCCAACGATGGCGACTTCGAAGCTTCTCGTGACCGCAGCAATTGCGGCACTCTCTGTGATGGGCTATGGACTTCGAATAGGGTACCAGAGGCGATCCAAGGTCAATCGGTTACGCAAGCAAGGCATGGTCAGTTAGGTGCAATCAGAAGTGGAACGCTGGCAAGCTCTAACGGTTCCCTTATAGGCCATGCCGCCATGGAGTTGGTTATTCGGCCACCTGAAAGTCCTGCAAAGCCAACTCAACGGCGCTCCACCAGATGCAAACGTATACTGGGCAATGCGTGACCTGGCTGTCGAACACGCCGACACTGAAGTTTTCCTGATGGATTTCTGGCCCATGTTCACCCCTGTACTCATGATTTCTGATCCGGAAATGTCACTCCAGGTGTCAAACCAATACAATCTTCCAAAACCCGAAAGCCAGCACAAGTCAATGGCACCAATTGTTGGGGGTCCGAGTCTCATCTCCATGAATGATACCGACTGGAAATATTGGAGATCATTGCTGAACCCAGGCTTCAGCGCAAGCGCGATGGCCGACCTGGTCCCCTCTGTAGTTGATACCGTTGCCCTTTTTTGCGAAAGACTCCGCCAGAAAGTGGGCTCGCCTGCCTTCCGTCTTGATGATTTAACAATGGATCTGTCCATGGACGTCATCACAAAAGTGACCCTGTCAGTAACGCATACGCAATACATCTGCAATCTTGCTGATACTCCTACAGCGATACAGATCTCCACACCCAACGCAGAGAGCATCCACTGGCTCATGCTTTAAGGACTATTATTGCTTGGCACTCATTTTGGGATCCAAGGGTGCTTCTCAATCCATTGCGACCACTCGTCCAGTGGTACTACGGACGTATCATGGACAGTCTCATCCGAGCAGAGATTGCAAAGCGGTTTGAAGAGTTGAAAGAAAAATTGGCTACCGCAGACCCAAAAGGCACCAAAAACAAGTCCGTAATCTCTTTGGCACTGAACGATTATGTTGCCGGGCGTCGTCAAAAGGGCGAAGTCGAAGCCAAGGACCTGAAACTCGATGACGCTTTCTCCCGCATTGCCGCCAACCAGATACGCTTGTTCTTGTTTGCAGGGAATGATTCCACTTCCTGCGCCATTGTATATGCGTACCACCTTCTCTCGCGTCATCCAGACGTTCTCGCGGACCTCCAAGCCGAGCACGATGCCATCTTCGGGCCTGTCGAGGAGACCGCATCCAAACTCAAAAACGAACCCGCCCTTCTCAACAAGTGTAAACAGACTCTGGCAGTGATCAAGGAGACCCTACGACTCTACCCCCCTGCCGCCTCTATGCGCGAAGGGAAGTTGGGAGTGAGCTTGACCGACAAGAATGGCAACATCTATCCCACTGATGGCCTCGAAGCGACCATCATGCACCATTCGGTTCATCGGAATCCCCGGTTCTGGCCCAGGCCCGAGGAGTTTCTTCCGCAACGGTGGCTGGTTGGACCAGGACACGAACTATACAACCCTCCGAACAACGGGTCGTATCGGCCCTTCGAACTGGGGCCGAGGAACTGCATCGGACAGACACTCATCTATAATGAGATTCGAATTGTCTTGGTTATGACACTACGATCTTTCCGGATTCAGCCTGCATACGACGAGTGGGATGCTATGCAGCGACGTAGTGAGGGGGTACTTACAAAATTGGCTCGCAAATGCGGATTGAAGGGCGAGGTGCCCAAGACTCATCGCGGCGAGAGAGCATACCAGACCACTAATACTGGCGCACGCCCGGCTGACGGGTACCCTTGCACGGTTTCCGCACTGAAATGATATGGGCCTCCTCTGTAATCAGCTTGGGTGCTCTGTTATTTCGACTAAAGAGAGCCATAATTCTGTTTACGAGACACAATGCGACCAATCCAAAGTCAATACATTTAAATTGCGTATCAGCTATAAAGGGAGCACTTCAGTACATTATCTCCAGCCAAGCAATCCTCCATCATCAACTCCATTGACTTCAGTTCCACTCATGCCTCCGTTCTAGGTGTCTCCAAGGTCAATGTTCCGATGTAAGGCCGCTTGGGGCCAGCAGGCGTGCTAATGCAGCTTATTCTGCGGTCAGCTCTCCGGCCCGGCTAATCCCGCAAGGAAGCTTACTGTTCCGTCGAATCTGGAGGGATGCACTGATAATGGGCTCTTCGCATTGAACCACTTGAGGAGAAGAGGGGAAAAATAAACCATCTTCACGCCGACGGCGAGGAGGACGATGAAGGGTGTGATGATGACTTCGGCTGCTGTTCCCACGGCTGAAGAGACTTTGGTGGATGTTGACATAGTGGTGGTGGTAATTCACTTGATGAGCTTGAGTTGTTGAAGAGGATGGAGTGTGAGGGACTTGGAATTGTATGTAAATGGTGAGAGAAGATTTGACAATCGATGAGACTTATTTCAAGGTAGCAGTGTCTTTTTGAATTCCTTGGGTTTCTATTCTCGTTCTCGCAGCCTAACGCTTTGTAAACTTGAGATGACGACTGTCGCTCGGAAACCAGGTCTCTGCCTCAAAGCGCCGATGCATGAACGGGCGGCTTCTGCCGTTCTGTGGGGTTCCAATGGCGCGCCAGATGGGGGTTCATTATGTTGCCCTACCCGCTTAGATCCTTGTCGCTCGTATAGACCCATGTTTCGAAGGCTGTTAAAAGTCCGCCTTGCTGATCTTCTTGCATAGGCTGTCGAGGTACCCTACCTATGGTCCTGGCTACCATTGCCCGATGGCAAATCTGAGGTAAGCGCTTGCGAGGTGCCTTACGGTGATCGATATAGACTCACTTGGAGTTTGTCATTGTAGGGTACCAAGATTATGCACACTCAAGGACCAATAGAAACGACTTCCTCGGTCTTTGAGGACAAGCGGCGCACCTTGCTAGCCAGAGGGGCGGAGGCCGTGGGGGGCCTGTTGATGCTGCATAATAACCCGCATTATAGATACCACGCGCCTTACGCCCAGCTGTATATCCGGAAGCGAAGAGAAGGCACAGCCTTAGCCTGCAGGTAGTGGAAGAAGATGTGGACATGGAGTTCCCGTTCGGACCAACGGGTTCTGAATCACTGTGCAGTGCAGTCTGGGGCATTGGGAGAACTTCGGAATTCGATGGCTGGATCGACCAGTTGAGTCTGAAGCCACAGATGCACGCTTTGGATGGGTTCGTTCTTGATGTCAGCAGTTCCCCATGGGCATATCTGCTGATGTCAGTCCCGCACTTTTATCTCACGGGCGGATTCTGATAGTTGCTTCTTACCATTCCTTTGAGCCGGTACCTAAAGTACCTTTTACTCCACTGTCAGCACAAGCACCGGCTTCAGTTCTTCGTTCAACATGTCTGGCGTTGATATGCCAAGGGAGATGTGGGCGATGGTTGATGAATTTCCCTTCGCCTCTCCTCCAGAGGTACGTTTTTTCTAAAGACAACTCTACTTATGGTGGCTCAAGGATGGTAGGGAGTGATACCAAATTTCGAGAACCCAGCGCTTGTTGGCGGTCACTCACTCACTATCGCGACCGTCATATGCATCGTCCTGCTTCTGCTTGCCAGCAGCGCACGCTACTACGCAAAGGCTCGGTTGATCAAAACCATCACACTGGATGATTGTAAGTCAACGACGATATACTCGTATGACTTGAGGCTGAGCGGCTACTGACGACGTGTAGATCTGTATATCATCAGTCTGGTAAATAACTCTTGCTGTTCTCAAGTCCCAGGCTCCCTAACATCAACAGCCGCTACAACTCTTTACACTCTCAGCTTACTTGATGCGTACGTAAAGCTTTCTAACGGCTTTTTTGATGCTAATGGCCTCAGTGGACCAAAGCGGCGCATATGGTTACCACGCCTGGGACTTCCAGATCAAACATCTTACGGAACCCATCTTAGCAGTATGTTCCCCAAGTCACTCGACTGCGATGTCGCTTACACATCTAAGGTCACTTTCTTCTCCGGCGTCTTTCTGCCCGTCACAACCTGGTTCATCAAAACGACGCTATTCTGTCAACTAATCGCAGCGTTCCGACCCGTCAAATGGCTACGTGTCTCATGCTGCGTAGGCATTGTTGTGACATTTTGCTATTATCTCGCAAACTTTACAGTCTATCTCACAGCCTGCCACCCGCGCGGCGGAACCGATCGAGTCTCCTACCTTATGGGCATGGCGGGTCCTGCGTGCGCAGGGAAAGAAGGCATTAACCTGCGAGTCTCAGTGGCTACAGGCGTTTTCAACGTCGTGAGCGACCTATACATTCTGATTCTCCCACTTCCGGCTGTTCGGAAATTGAAGCTGTCGCCTCGTCGGAAACTAGGTGTCTATCTGATTTTCTCGACGGGAGGACTGTGAGTAGGGTGTGACCCGGTTTAGTTGGTGAATAGTCTGCTGACTGGAGTTAGTGCGTGTATTGCGAGTATCCTGACGCTGGCCTTTCGAAGCAAGAATTACGGAACGGCGGACATTACTGTCGACAGCGTGCCGACTATGATATTCAAGTACGTCCAACCCCAGACTCATAATCTGAAATGCGCTAACAGAACCGCAGTTCCATCGAATTGACCGTCGGTCTCATCGTATGCTGTATTGCGCCTTCGTCGAGAATCTTCCGGAGTCTCTTTGCGAAGGTGTTTCGATCTGTGCAAGGCTCTACGAGCAAAGAGTCTGAGGATGCGCATAGACAGGTCTTGCCAATGGTGGTCGTGAGAAAGCATCAGCCGGGCGGGTTGTCGGAGATTGATACTATGAAGACGTTTGGGAGTACGATGGTGGAGGAGGATGATTATTCGTCGGCGAAGTTTTTGACGACTTGTGATGCGGCGAGGTGAGGAGGGTTGGGGGAGTTGAGATGTGAGATGTTTCAGCGACTGGAGTGTTTGGATTTCTGGAGAATTGATGTGAGACAGGCGTGAGTGGGAGTTTGCTCGTATTGCGAGCGATAATTACTAGATCAAAACGTCGTTCTCTATGAGCTTCGAGGCCTGTTCCTGATTCCGTGAGTTGTAGATATGCTTCCAACCACCCGCAAAACGAACCACCCCCATCCATTGTTCCTTTGCAATTGTCACTTGTTTCTTCGATTCGATATGATTCGTACTCTCCGCGTTGCGTGCATTCGAAGGTCCATGCCGTGGATGTGCCGCAACGGCATACCACCCGCTGCCGCTCTGACTCAGCCTTTCACATCTCCCAGGCTCTCTGACGCCGCCAAGGTGGCTCAGTGCGAGACAGTAACAGCCGGATTACATTTTTCCGTGATGATGATGTGCAACACCCGGGCGTTGATACTTCAAGCGCCTGTGGCTGTCACAATTGTCCTTCGCTACCGACTTCCACATCTTCGTCTTACTTTTTTGCCAGTTAGTAGTTGCCACGCCACTTAGCTGCATCTTGCATTCGATAAATGCATTCGGGCACCGGTTCCGCTACCCCTGGTAGTTGTTAGACCCAACATGTCGGTAATTCAAATAAGGCTTACCGGGCTGAATCAGGGGGACCAGGTGTAACCCTGCATGATTTATTTCTATTTTTTGTTGGATATCGATGCGGGATGAGCTCGCATCGTGCTCTCCTCTTGGTTATGTAGATCTGACCTCGTTTCTGACTTTCCGCAAGTCGAGCGCTGCCACACATTTTATTCATAACGCCTTACACGTCCGCTGTCGCAAGCGCCACATGCACATGACAGACTTGCAAAGCAAGATGCCGTCAATCCATCAAGCCGATGGCAGCAGGAGCTCACCTCCACAGTCGCCAGAAACAGCGACCAACGAAGCAAAAACCAGCAAAAGTGCAAAGGGTCTATCATTCTGGCTCGTCATCTGCTCTCTCTGCCTCATCGCATTCACAGCATCGCTCGACGGCTCCACGCACTTCCCGAAATCTCGGCCGCGCTCTCCTCCGGCGACGCCTACGTCGGCATCGCAAACTCTTTCGTCCTCGCTCAGACGGTCACGCAACCTGCCATAGCACAGCTATGCGACCTCATCGGACGGCGCGACCCCATGATTGGCTCCGTCGTCATTTTCGCTCTCGGCAGCGGGATTGCTGGCGGTGCGAAGAACACAGCGACTATGATCGCTGGCCGCACAATCCAAGGTCTGGGCTCCGGAGGCATCATGCTTTTGGTTGAACTCATCGTGTGCGACATCGTGCCTTTGAAAGAGCGAGGCACATATCTGGGGATTGTTTTATCGACGGCGACTCTCGGAGCCATTGTCGGACCAGTTGTTGGAGGCGCCATTGCTGAAGTGGACTGGCGATGGTGTTTCTACCTCAACCTCCCCATCTGTGCTGTCGTCCTACCGGTCATGTGTTTTTACCTCCGCATCAAGAGCCACAAAGTGCGCTGGTCGGACGTGGCTACGCGCATCGACTGGACCGGCAACGTCGTCTTCATCGCCTCCATCACCGCCATCCTCCTCGGCATGGTCTTCGGCGGTACCGTGCATCCGTGGTCATCCTGGAAAATCCTCGTTCCCTTAGTCCTCGGAGCTCTCGGATGGGCAGGCTATCACGTGTGGCAAACGGTGTGCGCGCACCCTTCGATCCCACCCCGAGTGTTTGGAAACCGCACTTCGGTGTCAGGATACTACATGATCTTCCTGGCCTCGATGCTGCTCCAATGGGTGTGTTTCTTTTGGCCGATTTACTTCCTCGCCGTTCGCGGCACGTCACTACTCCGCACCGGCGTCAATTTCATGCCCTTTATGTTCTTCCTGATCCCCATGTCCGCAGTCGCCGGCGTCATTCTTTCGAAAACCGGCGTATTTCGACCCCTCCACGCTTTCGGGTTCACGCTGAGTACGCTGGGGCCCGGACTGAATATGCTGTTGACACGGCAGAGCTCGACGGCCGTATGGGCGATTCTGCAAATCGTTCGATGCGACGGGTCGGGCGTTTATCCTGCCGACGACGCTGCCGTCGATCCTTGCTCCGCTGCAAGAGAAAGATGTGGCGGCTGCTACGGGGGTTTACTCGTTTTTGCGCAGTTTTGGTTATGTGTGGGATATCACGATCCCGATTATTATTTTAATAATCGGTTTGATGCGGTTGCGGATGGGATTACGGACGACGCGACTAGGAATGCGTTGGTTAAGGGACGGGCTTATGAGCTTGCTAGTGGGCCTTATATTGGCGCTTTAGAGCCAGGAGTAAAGGACCAGGTCATTGGGGTGTATTTGGACGCGTTGAAGTATGTGTGGCTCGCTGCTGTGGCGTTCAGTGCGACGGGGTTCATTGCGGTTTTGGTGGAAAGACATGTTCCATTGCGGACGACGTTGGAGACCGAGTACGGGTTGGACAGAACGAGTGAGAAGATTGAGGGAGATGAGGACAAGGCGTAAGATCTTGGTATCTGCGTATGAGCGGCGTAAGAGCCCCTAAAAATCGCCGTAGTCGTGGATCGGAATGGTGTGGCTGATTGATCTGCTGTCTGGATCGAAAATACAAGGTAGACGTTTGAGCAAGAAGCTGCAGGGCGGCACAACGGTTTCAGCCACTGGTCCGTGTTGGCGAGAGTTGTGAAGGGCAGTCTGCGCGCTTCTCGGGCGTTTCTGCCTAGTTCAAGCGCTGGCTGGGTGATATGTCGTTGATCGCTTAAGAGTAAGATGTTGATAAGCATATTCTTAATCTTCGTGGGGGCCAAAGTATGTATGGCTTCCCTGGGGCTCACGGTGGGTCACCTCCAGCTTATGAATTCCGTTGCGGTGGAATCGAGATTCCACTCCGAGGCTGAGGCAGATAGATAGCTGGATATGGAGTTCCAGAGCATGAAAAGTACCCGAATGATGATTTACGAGCTTGCAGGTTTTGACTCCGTATTGATATAACAACACGAACCCTGAGCAAGATCAACAAGGATGGGACCCAAAGTCTTCCGAGGCTCTGATCTTCGTATCAGGGCGTAACAATCGCTCAATCAAGACGTGGCGGACAATATTGAATTTGGGGTCCATTGTTTTGCCCGCAATTCCAAAAACCTTGGGAGCTCTTCGGGAAGCGAGGAGAAAAGTATCCGGGGTCGTTGAACGCCTCTCTCAGTGACCAGGATGTACCATATGGCACCTGGGCCTCTCTCGGGCGACAGGTATGTAAGAACGCCTTGAACGTACTCTTGATGGTACCCTGGTAGAGACCTTGTAGCATCAGCTCACAGACCGGCCCGAACCTTACAATCACCGGTACACGCAGCGGTGATATCGCCTCCTGATTTGCGTGCCTCATCGCCCCGGCTAAGCGCGCATGCAGTTCGCAAGGCTGAGTGTCCCTGATGGTCCGCAGACCTTTACATGGCTTTTACGATGTCCATGTGGCGCTGGTGGTACGCGAGAAACGGCAGATGTGATGTTGACGGAAGAGCGTGAATCATAAGCCTGTAAGACTTTGCTGCAAGACATATAAATGTTCCCATCTCGTATGGGGCGAAGGAGTAGTGATCGAGAACCCCACTTCTCTGGCACTGGATCCCATCTCTTAACTTATTATGTTCGTTCTTGAGAGACCCGTGGCCTGGGTACTAGTTGTGGCCTCTGCACTGCTTCTTTCCGTCTTCTTGCAGCGCCTGTGCAAGAGCGTCTACCAATATGAACCCCCACGTCTTCCTTGGGGCAACGTGCGGACATTGTTCCAGCATATCCCGGGTTTGGTGACTAGAAGACTTGTGTATTTCAACGACATAGCGTGGGTGGATGACACTCCAGCTCAGACGCATATTGACAAATGCCAGTTCGAAGTGGCAAAAACCCATCTTCACCATCGACATATTCGGCACGCCCATCTACATTGTCGCCTCGACCGAGTATCTTAATTCGATACAGCGGCAGTCGAGGTTATTCTCGTTCCGATTCTTCGTCGGGTACTTTGCACCGAGAATTGTGGGCGGGAATAAGAGAACCCTGGAGAGCTTCATTGCTAACATCCACGGTGATCCTGAGAAGCCGGAGAACATGCTCAGTAAGGGGGAGAAGCTGACGAGGAAGGCCATGGCGTCACAGAATGGAGCCGAGATGACTAGCACAGCCGTGCAACTGTTCATAGATCGCATCACGGCAACCTCTGAGCAGAGCTTTGATGCGCCGGTTGATCTATGGGAGTGGGTCAGACACGAAGTAACTCTTTCGTCCACAGGGGCGATGTACGGTCCTTACAATCCTTACAAAGATCCAAAGGTCGAACAAGGTTTCTGGTATGCTTTCTAGGTTCTATCCTGGAAGTTCACAGGCTGAGAGGTCGCAGGATGTTCATCGACCAGGTCTTGTGGTTGGGAGTGACCAGTTCACTCCCGAAATCTATTGTCTCGAGATTGTTGAGTGGTTTTAATGCGCGCGAGACGGTCGTCCAAGCGCTCTCGAACTATTTCCACGCCGGCCAACACCATTACGCTTCGCATTTGACGAGGACGCAACATCCATGCTTCGCAGAACATTTGGACTTCAGTGAAGTGGCACGTTTTGAAGTTGCGAATGCCTTGGGAGCTGTGGGTACTAGTGCGCCGGCTGCGTTCTGGGTCCTGTATCACCTCTTCTCCGATCCGGTCCTCCTAGAAAGAGCACGGAAACAAGCGGACTCTGCAATGATGAGTGATTCCATCGAAGATGGAGCCGAAAAGGTGAAGACAAAAGTTGTCGACCTCCGGAAGATATCAGACGCGCCTTTGTTTCTTTCACTCGTCGAAGAGGTCCTCAGATACCGCTCCGAAATGATAGGCGTCCGCGTTGTCATGGAAGATGGCTTCTTGACCGGGAACGAAGAATCTTACCGGGTCAGAAAAGGCGGTATTGTCGTGATACCGAACCGGGAAATTCACAGAGAAAAGAGCGCTTGGGGCGACGACGCGCATATGTTCGTCGCAGATCGCTTTTGTACTGATACCCCTCGGAAAGCATTTCGAGCTTTTGGCAATGGGCCCACGGCGTGTTGCGGAAGACAGTTTGCGACCCGACATATTGCAAGCTTCGCTGCTCTGATGGTCACATTGTTCGACCTGGTACCCGTCGATGACCCATGTGGAAGATGGACTGACCCCGGAATGGATAGTAGAGTGTCAGTTGCGCAGTTGGCGGCTCCTTTGAAGAGATTACGGGTACGATTGGTACCACGATGTCCCGAAGAAGGCGTCATGTGGAAGTTCGTTGCGTGACAGGGAGATTGATCGTCACAATTCCTTTCCCGTACCCTATAGTTGTTAGCATACGACGAGACGGTGAGCCTTAGTGTGAGCCCTTTAGTTCGACTTTCACTCACCCTTGCCAAGTGAAATAAATTTCACTGCTTTCCCGCCCTTCTGCGTTTCTTGCAACCACATACGATTGAAATTTTGTTGACTTGTACCACCTTCTCCAACGCCGGCCTTTCCATCACGATACGCCACCATGATGGCTGTGCTCGAGCTGCTTCTGTTAACAGTAGGTCTGGTGCAAGCTCATGCGCTGCCGCCTGCCGAGAGTGCCGTACATGAAGGGGATCTGAACGCAGCGTCTCCAGACACTCACCTAGGCCTCTCCAAGTCGCAGTTATTCGAGGGACCTCGAAACCTCGGCAACCACTGGCAGAATCAGACCGGCCATGATGCTGCTATCAATGGACAATTCGTGCCGAGAAGGGTCTCCGACGAGGTCTACGAGGCGATGCGACAGAAGGGCTGCAACTTCATGCAAGCTATGTCGAAGACAGACGCAGAGGCTGCGTGGTGGGTGCAGAAAACGGGCAGTGCTGAGAGCGCATTTCAGAAGGTCGAAGGTAGGCGCATACCATCCTTCGTTTGCCATTTGGCTGATCGCAGCAAGACCTTGCAGCATGGGGATATGCTTTCTACACAGTCGAGGATTTCAGATACGGTGCTCCTGAATACGAAGAAGCGTATGAAGCCTTGGGCCTGGATCCGGACAAGGAGCTCGGAGGGGGCGACAAAGGGCCTAATAAGGTCGTAGGTATTCGCCATGAACGCGAGACTGTGCATGACGGCGTGCAGTATAGGGTAAGTGACAGCACCATGCTCGCAAAATGGAGATCCTGACTGTTCGGACAGCCCACCAAGGCGTACTTCGAGACCATCGTCAATCCTGAAGACGGAGTGATCATGGCGTGGATGCCATTCGGTGCCGCACATATGGCTCAGGTGCAGAAACCCCCAGTAACAGTGCTGCCCAAGCTTAAGAACTGGTCTGATATCGCGTTCCTATCCTGGAAGTCTCAAGGTGGCGGGAAAAACCTCAAGTACGTTTGGAGAGCCCAGATCTCGAATGAGTTCACCGAAGGGCTTCTCGGTCGCGCCTTGAGTGAGCATCCTAATGGTCGCCGCGCAAACAAGAACGGTATACCTTTCGACAATCTCGAATGCGACCACGATTACTCCTGGGACCGAAGAGTGGAATTCAGTACCACGGATACTGGCGGTCTCGTCCTGCTCGCTTCACCGAATGGCCGTGGAGCTGCTCATCTCTTGCTCGAGCACAAGGCGACATTTGGAGACAAGGCGACCATTGGCAAAGTTAGCTTCTTCTGTTCCGGCGACTGGGAGCAGAATTTGCTTTTCCATGTCTATCCAAACGGGATATAACACCTACGCCGATGGCTCATCATGATGTCCCGCCAATGCAGCCATATCCAAAAAATTGGTGCAGGCAAGGTAGTTGCACTTGCTGAGCAGCTGGACGAAGGACCGTTTGTGGTCGGGTGGTTTGCTGCTTGATTCTTCTGAGCATGTACCTATTCAGCACTGCGGTGGGTGGTTGATGGGTCCAGCGGAGGGTATCAGATCGTTTATGCTACAATAGAGGCCGTGATTTGAGAGAGTCCACTGAAGCCTTCATCGTCGGTGTCTCCGGCAGGAAGAGAAAACAGTACAATCAAATGAAGACGCCGTCTAGAAAGTCGACCACAATTGCTTTCTCCATGATTGGCTTCACGAAGTCTTTGAACTCTTGATGCGCCGGGTCATGATCGACATAGTAGTCGCGATCCTCGGTGGAGTAGAAATGAAGAATGAAGGCGTGAGTCATGCCATTCTAGAATGGAGTCAGACATCTAGTTCTGTTTGCTTGAATCCATTCTCACCTGTAGACCTTCATTGGAGTTATCCTTACCTCCCGTGATGGAGACGATATACGGTGTGCGAGTGCTCGGGTGGAGGCAAGCCTTGCCCAACCCAAGCATCTTTGACGTCGCCTATGGTGGTAAGCGTGATCCGGTATCTTCTTCGTAAACCTACCTCCTTGATTGCAGTGTGGCTGGTGCCTTGCTTGAACTGGAACAGGACAATGTGCGCTGTGAGCGGTTGCTGCACTCCCTGAGGGCGTGCAAGCGTAAGCGGCAGCCAATACAAGGGATTTGCATGATTCGGAAATCCCAACATGAATACAAAAAGAGCAGAGAAGAGGGACACAGCCACAAGGGCAGAGAGGGCCCGCCTCGCAAGTAACATAGTAATCGCTGCAAAAACAGGAAAGCTGATAGAAGTCTGCGGAGAGGATAATGAACGATAGGCGCCTCATTCACTCACGTCAGGCTGCGATGTCTTCGGCGAGTCCTGGGATTGCATTTCGCTATAGGCAAACAAGTGAGATAGACCAAGTGATACACGTGGATGGAGCTTCACGACTTAGAGTAGGAGGTTCAAGTATCCATGGATTGTATGGATAAATGATGCAGGACGATACTAACCCAAAGCGAACTCCGCCAAGGGCCCGTGCAGCCGAGGTTACCCCGTGCAACAGCTGCGCTAAGCGCCCTCGAAGGAGCTTGATGGAGCTTCCATAGCAATCCGCGATGACGTATCAGCGTCGGGAGCCGAACTCACTCTTGCGAAGTTCGGCGCGGGTGTGTCCTTGGAATTGAGCGCCCACCTTTGCCCTTTGCAGATTGGGTGGAGAGATGGCCAGGATTTCAAGTGGGTGCAAAGCCAAATCTGTGACGCAGCTTGGCGGAACACTGGTCAGTGCGCCTTGACGTCACCACGGGGTCAGCTGCGGAGGGAGGTACATAAGCGGCTCCCTCCTTGTCTTTGCTGGCCATCACACAAACCACTCGCGCATTCCCAACCACCGCTTTTCCATCTCCAACGCCAAATCCCATCACCTCGACAACCTCCTCATCACTCACATCACTCACAATGGCTTCTCTGCACTGTAAGTTGCTCCTTGCGCAGCCGCAGCTCCCGACACAGGGCGCTTGATGAACGCATGGGCGGCAATTGGGACTCCGAGCACAACTGACAAGCTTTTCATCAGACCTTCCTCCCGTCAAGCCCTCTGCCATCGCATTGGGCACCTTCTTCAACCATGCCGTCTCGATGGCCGTCCTCGGCCCCGTCTTCGGTGATGCCTATCGCCGCGCCCAGCAAGCCAACTCCAAGGAGGAGTACTTCCACAGCAAGGAGGCCGCCACTGCCGCCGCAACATGGGGAAGCTCGCTGGTCGGCTCTGCCATCCAGGCGTACGGTGTCGGCGCTCTGATCAACGCTACCGGAACCCTCACCTACAAGGGCGCTGCCTACCTCGGATCCCTCATCTTCTTCGCCTCCGCCGCCCCCTCCGTATGTTCCATCATCAATCGTGATTCAATTCATATCGCTAACAAGCATCCAGATCGTCTCCCAGATCACCACCGAGAAGCGCCCCATGGACACCATCGCCATCGGTGCTCTTGGCCGCATCTTCGAGACCGTCGGTCTGTCGATGTTCCTCACCTACTGGGGCACCCGCACCAACCCCTTCGACTAAGCGTTTTCTGTTTCTGAAGTAGCGGAGTTTGGGCTTTCCATCTTGGGATAGAATGATTTTTCATCGTCCCCACAGGAATGATATGACATGATGCCGTCGAAAGACAGGCTTGTACCAGTACCTAAGTAATTGCAATTCAAAATGCATTGAACTGAACCTTCACCTTTTGTGCTTGTGATGTAGGATTCAACTTCCCTTTGTCACAGGAGACGACGTGTAGCACGTTGAACTCGAAACATCAAGATTTGTGATACTCTAGCTGGAGAGCACCAAAGTATGTCAGCAGGTGTGCTGGAGTCATTAAGTAAGTGCTTTGTATACAGTGTGTAGATGTTCTAAAGTACAGGTGAATTGCGTCGCTAGGGCGAGTCCCTCAAATGAATCATGACAGCAGGCGTTGAGATGGGTTATCCAATCAGAGCATTAAGCTTGTCTCAGATCTCAGGGCTTAGGGATATCATTTGACGACGGCTTCTTTGGCTTCTTCTTCCCAATATCCCATCCCCGTTTCCGTAGCGCCTTGACGACCTTTGGTGTGATGGCAGCAGCAGCGGGCACTCGAATGAAGATGAAAGACTTGTGGATCGCGTAGGCGAGCGCGAGTTCCGTCCAGATCGCTGTCATTTGTCAGTTTCTCATTCCCATCTTCCGCACAGCCAAACTTACAAGCCGTAGCGCCCTGATTCGCAGCTTGCGCCTCCTCAATATCATCCGAAATACCCAACTCCTCTCTCTCCACCGCCTCGGCCACACCCCCAGAGCCAGGAACCCCGACCTGTTTCTTCTCTATCCCAAACGTGTTTTTGAACCATTGTACAACGACATGCTCATAATGGCCTATCCGGTCCGTCCCCAGTGCCCGCACAGCAAGGAAGCAGAAGGGGAAGTCCAACACCGAGAGCGCCATGTACACGCTTAGAGCCGTCCAACCGTACTCTTTCGATAGTTTCTTCATGCGCTGGGAGAAGGAGAGCGAGGCTTCTTGGGTTTCGGATGCTGTGGGGCCATTGTTGGGGGCTTTATCGGATTTGGAGCGGCGGAGGAATCGGAGGCGGCGGGAGAAGGCGTTGCGTATTATGGAGTTTGAGGAGAGCTGTGGACGAGCACGGGGACCGGAGGAGGTGAAAAAGCTGCGGAGGGCGGGCTGGGGAGTGAAGAAGCGACGCGGAGCGGGGTGCGAGGTGAAGAAGCTTTGGAAGTGGGAGGTCGAGGTTCGGGAGGTTTGGGGGAGGGCGCCCTGGTGGAGGAGAGCCCTGGTGCCGCGCATTGTGGTATGAATGGAGGAAGAGAGGATGGGGATGAGAGCGAGGGACCTGGCTTCAATGAAGCACAATTAAAGCTAGGCTTTGTACAGGTCGCCTGCTAGCTGTCGCATGAGCTGGAGCTGTTCAACTTCCAGGTACATTTTCCTCGGCCCGCGAATAGTCCGGTGCCACAGTTGCTGCGCCATGAGTGCTGTGCCACAGCCCCCAGAAATAGAATGGGCGAAGACCTCGGACATTCACGGTCCTCGACACAACACAACTCAACTTCCATGCCCAGGTGCTCGCGGCTATTGCAGGACTTTGACCTTGAAACCAACCTGCTTACTCTGCGGTTTCGAAGCATGTTTGTTTTCCCCCTTATCGTCTCCACATCACGACCCCCACGCGGGTTGACCAAAGGTTGAGTTCGTCATGAATCGCTGCTCCGAAACCCAAAAGCCCTGGAACAACGCCATGCCGTGTCGGAGGCCGTCTGCATTTGGCCCTGACGGCAGGTCCGGAGCCAGCAGCCATGGCTCAGCCAAGAGATCCACGGATTCGTCTCGAACATTGCTCCTTATGGCCGTACCAGTTCTCACCGCCCGGGGTACAGGTTCAGACGTTATATCAGGAGCGCTATTGTAACCAGAAGGGCAATCCCGCGGTTAGAGCGCTCTTCTTCAATTGGGCAGAAAGTGTCGCATGATGGCCGTTCATTGCTGCCACACGCAGAGTGCCGAGTGCATCGTTCGGCCGACTCAGCAGCAAGCCCCCTGCTTTCCATGGCGTCGACGATGCTGATAAATGCTCTCTCCCGTACTTTGGACGCACTCTGCAATCTGCAGCCCTCGCTCCTCCACTTTGCGGACGTGGGGATGCTCTCAGCCTGCCGCTTTGCACGGACGGTTAAGGCCGAGAGAAGGTTGCGAGTAATGCACCTACAGTAACACTGTCGTGGGTGCCTGGCTACACATTTATCTGCAGTGTCGGATACCACACCTCCTGCGCTGGTTTATACACTCTGCCATTATTAGCCTAAGTGGCCGCCCTGACATGGATGCGCTTCTGGGATCCCATGGCATTATTGCTGGAGCTGTCGTGCTTCAAGGGCGGCGAACCCACTTCTCAAGAACCGGCGTGCCACGCTTTGACTGCCGGCAATAGAGCGCGGACACCGCATCTCAGTACCACGCGACTATCCGTGCCTTGACAGTTCCCCGGGTCTCCTGTTACAGATGGTGCCAACAAAGTTTGCGGTCCCCAGCTGGCACTCTCTTATGGGTAGGGAGCTTGATTAATACACCCAGGCTTATAGTTGTTCTCGTCCGGCCGCGTTAGCCCCTCGATCGGTGTGCTCTCTCTAAACCTTCTGACCACCACGCAGCATCTCGTTCGCCAGCCCCTACGACAGGGTCCTCTTACAAGAGCCGCTCCCCTGCATGTCCTTCCTGGGCGGCTGACGCTGGGAAATTTCGTACTATCACGCTTGTGCCCATTCGGCACCTTCGCTGGCACTTGGCCTCACGGCGCCGTTGAACGGATCGTCTCCAGAGGCGTCGCACTCGTCATCGTCAAACATTAACGACGCCCAAACGGGTTCTCGCGAGTCACGGAGCCAACTGTTTGAGGGCCCAGCTAACCCTTCGGAGCCACCGACCGGCCTTGGTGTTGCATGACTTGTTGCTCTGCATCGTCCAAACGCTACCACGTGGGTTGCTCTGCCCTGATAGTATTTATATACCTCCCCACTTGTATGCCTCTCATATTGAACGTCCCGTCTTCTCTCCACGTCATCCAGACTCTGTACCCTGCCCGCTCCTTACCAGTCCATACTCTTGCACCACCATCCACCTTCAGTACTTCCATCTTTCATCTACACATCACCCGAATTCCAGATCTCGCAGATGATGGGTGGTAACGAAGAGCATCTAGAAGGCTACGGTCTCATCACACTGGCGAAAGCCGTCTACATTGCCCAGAACAGCGAGGGTGGCGTTGACCAAAGGTTGGCGCAGTACCTCGAGAGGAAACTGGCCGAAGTTTGGACAAAGCTGCAGGCTCGACCAGACACCTACATCCTGCCTGCAGACGAGTTTGCGCTGTTCAACTACTATAAAGCACGCTTTGGCGATTCAGAGCTCGTCCGGAACGCCACCAAGCGTTACTGGGACAACTATCGAGGTAACGACTGACTTGGTCCGCTCTTTCTTCTTGCTTGTTGCTCTATCCCTAGTAGGCATCGCTTTGTCACCCAGCTCTTGCCGTCTACTAACATGTCTTTAGATTGACGTGCGTCATCTTTTTCAACCTTGCACAAGTGGATCATACGTCCACACACGTTTCAGCATATTCATATCACGACTCTTCTCTGTTTACGAAGGATAGAATTGGCAGTCTACGAGATTACTCTGGATTTGGGCGCAACGGTCTTTTCAGCAGGCAGGTATCTTCGGGCACTATCGTTCTGTTATAGACGGTAAGATGGGGCTGGTTGGGAAGCAAGACTTTTACGGCCTGGCAAGTGCTACGAGAACTCTACACTTGGCTTCATGTCTCCTGGTACTAACCACACTTCCAACTCTCTCTTTGGCGCATCTCTCAAGCATACCTGACCTTGTCGACGGCAGTCTGGCCGCCGACTCGAATTCGTCCGTCGGATTGCTCGAATGTCTCCAGGTCTCGCCACCCATCCTGAGCCCTGAAGAACCAAGCTGCCAAGTGACATTGATGAAACATACCTTTGGCTGGTCTTACGGGAAGCCCTTCCAGGGTATGTTGCAATGGCCCATACCAGTCATTCCAGGGACTGACCAAAACAGGAGACTATACGCCACCTGATTGCAACTTCAATCGCGTTATATTCAACTTCACTGTCACCTCTTCGAGACGTCAGTTCGACCGATTAGCCTTCATGTTCCTGAACGACACAGAAGTCTTCCGCACCTCTACTGCCGAGCCGACGAAGAACGGTATCATCTGGACATACACAAAGGACATGAGCCAGTACCTCCCACTCTTCAAGCAGCCACAGACTATCACCTTCGACCTCGGCAATCTGGTCGACGATACCTATACCGGCTCATGGAACACGACGCTAACGGCCACATTTTTTGAGGCGGAACATGACATTGAGCCGGCGGACATGATTCTCCCCATCTCCACCAAGGCTCCAGAGAATAACAGCCCAACCGCATTCCGTCTCCCTGGCCAAAAAGCACTCGGTGCGCTCTCGCTGCCAAGAAACATCAGAAAAGCATTCGTTTCGATTGCGGCTTGTGGCCAGGCTGAAGAAGAGTTTTGGTGGAGCAATGTCCTCTCCTCGGACACCGGCTTCTTCGGCGACGACGTGATATTGAATGGCTTCTCCCCTTTCCGCGAAATACAGCTGTTTATTGACGACTTGCTGGCCGGCGTTGCATGGCCCTTCCCTGTCATATTCACCGGTGGGATCGTGCCTGGTCTATGGCGCCCAGTGGTTGGGATAGACGCATTCGACTTGAAAGAGGACGAGATCGACATCACGCCTTTCGTGCCGCTTCTCTCTGATGGCGAGGAGCATACCTTTGAAATCCGTGTTGTGGGCATCCATGATGATGGGAAGAAAACCCGCAATCTGACTACGAAGATCGGCTCAAACTGGGCGGTCACTGGAAAGGTGTTCTTGTGGTTGAACGAAGATGGCACGACCACCTCCGGCAGTCTGCCAACGATCTCTGCGCCAGAGCCTGTACTTGATCTACAGTCGCTTGCTTTCCGGGGACCCAATAGCACCACGGACACTCTTACCTATAACGTCTACGTGACCAGGGACCTGATCATTCGCTCTACCATCGAGACGCCAGACGGTGCCGAACCCGTCGTCTGGCAACAACAAAAGCGGTACACCAACGAAGGCGAGCTCACGAACAGGGGCAACAACCAAACGACCAAACAGCACACATTCGGCTTCGACGACTCTTCAACCGGATACCGTAGAGACTTCGACTACCCACTCTACGTAAACTCCGCGTTTCAATCGCACGGTCCTCGCAACTTCTCCATCACGGCCGAAATGTCCCGCGGCAAGATCATAGATCAAATCGGCGGACTCGTCTCCCCATCTGCTCTTCGAGCTTTTCCTGAAACTGGTCGCCACTTCATCGGCACTTCTTCGTCTGATCATCAGAATGGTACCGCGACGTATTTCTCCTCGCTGGACTTGCCACATTCGGTTGCTTCCGGGTCAACGGAACAGTGGTATTCTCTTAACGGTCTTGGGAATGTGGGCGCTTCCACTGTGCTCCAGAATCCGCTGCCTGCGTTGAAGCTGGCGCAGGAGGAGCAGGGTATATCACCTGAATTATATAGCCGCCGCGTTCTGGCCGTCAACGATTCATTGGTGGTGGATGAGGAGGTAGTCGCTGGGGTTGAAGCGCAGATGCGGAGGAGTGGTGGCTTCGCTGACTCCGGAAGCGAGAGGGGTGTGTTTGCGAAAGAGGCGGACGTGAGGGGGATGTTGGGGAGGGGGCCGTGATCTAAGTGTGGGGGCTGTTTGCGTACCGCACTTTGGGAACTTTGTGGACGGGTTTGTGGAGGGGTATAGTGAATAGTTGGGTTATATGTACGTTCGGGATCTGGGGTTCCCGGTTCCGTATCTGCGTGTTTGGGGTTTGGCCGGGGGAAACAACAGCGTATGAGCCGGGAGCTAAGGGTGTTCGGGCAGGGGTTGGGTGTTTATCTGCGACTTGTGGTAGCCGTTTCCTGTTCTTCTGTCGTTTCCTAGGGGTTTTCTATATGTTCCCCTGCGCCTTCACGTTCCGCGCACGCATCACTGTACTTTGTTTTCCAAACATCTAACAATGTCGGAACCTTTTCTCCGCCCGGGAACGAAATTAATCTGTCTATACCACTCCGCTATCATTGCATACACACACATCACATGCCCATTCCTACCTTCCTTACGTCGAGCCTACCTCACAATTGAGTTCCACACCCAAAAGCCGGTTTTGCCTACTATATCATGTGTCAGCATATACGTTTAGACTTCCCTAGTATACCTACTTTACAACTCGCGTAAGAACCTAATGCAGTGTAACATCTAAAGTAAGCATACCCGTATTCCCGTGCCCACGTGGGCGCGCAAAACCAGGATGTTCTGTTTCATAGGCCAAGCTTAGGCTTTCGAAAGTAATTGCGAGTGCGATGGGGTCGGGTTACCGGAAGCGGGTACGCGGAATCACCAATAGCTGGGGATGAGGATTATACTATGGAGTTTCAGGGCTTTTCGAAGATCGCTCGAGAGAGTCTTGAAAGTCTGTTTTGGAGTGGATGGGAAAAGTAGAGTATTGTACGCTTTGCCTCAACACCATTCTATGACCTCACCACTGCACTTCTGGGATCCTGACCACGCATACACTCACATATACCCTACCTTACCTACTGCATATCCCTCACGTTTCAATTCATCCTTGTTAGTTCTTACCCAAGAACTTACACGACTCATACCCCCGCAACCACAACAAGCCACATCGTCTCACATCGGCCGACAGGATCCCTACTTCCACGTGTCGAAAGTCGGCGGGCCGCACCTCGGGATCGTGAGCTCGGATCGCATGGAAGGGGTGAATGAGTCGTTGGCGAGCGGGCTTGCGGGTACGAGAAGTTTGGGTTGGGGTGAGAGGAGGGGGTGTGTGAGGTGTGTGGTGGCGTATGCGGTTAGTGAAGGTTTGAGTACACCTTTGTAAGGTGGAGTTGGGTGGAGTTGGGTGTGAGGGGTGTGAGGAGGATGAGAGGAGTTGAGTTTGAGAGTACGGTCGAATGAGTCGATACGTGCGTGCGTGTGTGGCAGAGGTGTGGGAGCTGAGGCCTGTGTCATGACTTGCTATGACAAGACGAGAAGTCCGAGGTGAGTGGGTTCTTGGGGGTTATGGGAGATGGGGTGGTTGTTTTAAGGTCTGCTTCGCTTGGTGTGGGGTTTGTTCGGTAACATCGATTGCGGTGCAGAGTTGAAGAGTCCCTGCACTGGTGATCTTTGGCTGAGATACAGAGGATGAAACATGGCTTTTGGGAATATGTTCGATCATGATTCCATGTATTGAGTTTGCTTTCTTAATCAGAGAACAGCAACAACCTCTGGTAAGTCCGGAAATGAGTTTGTTTAACAGACGACCTTCTTCTGGGAGGTCACCATTGGACAGGATCAGTCAATTTCGAAGGCGCACCAAAGGATGGTCTCTGACGGGCTTGCTACATAACGGTATCGCAAGATATTGCAGGTGAAGTATATAATTCTGAGGTCTTTATGGCCGTTTGAACGTTCGAACACTCCTTATCGTTATCGGTAGCGAGATCTTGGCGCACGTGCAGGGGTGACACTCGCGTGGCTGGGTGTGACGTGAAAGAGAACTCCACTTACGACTTCGACTGTACGACATCGTCATCGAGACAGTGCGTTACAATGCGGTTTAAGCGTCTTTGCCATCGATGGGGGTCCACGATGCGGTTGTCTTTTGATCTTCGTGATGGCTTTGCAACAAAACTCTCACACCTCGGCGGTTAACTGGCGCCCATGCCGTTGAAGCAAGGTCAGTCGCCGAGGGAGGGGGCGATGCACATCGGCCGTCAGCCACGCTCTCGTTCTTACTCGTGGAAAAGGGCGCCCCAGCCCACTTAAGCAAAGCTGCTGCCTCTTTTCGCATAGTCTTGTTCATACCTTGCGGCGTCATCCATCCTCCATGGCGCTCAGGCTTCTCTCCCCGCCTACGTCCGCTATCGTTATCCTTTCGTTCATGCATCGCTACAAAGTATGAGCGCGCCTGTGTCCACTGGACATGTCAAGAACACGCCCGTTACAGAGCAGACGAATGACGTAGACGTCGAGCTCCAGCACCTATCGCCTCGTATCGTTAAACCCGCAGCATTCCCGAGGTCAGATGCGCTCCACGTTTCGTTCAATGGCGCCATCCGCGCGCCGTCTCCTAATCCCTCCGTTATTTCTATAGACGACTTGAACAATGTGCGCTTGGGTAGGGACCCAGACTATCTGCCGGCCGGAGATGGGACGAGATATGCTTCGACATCTCCGGCGCCGAGGCCGACGTCTTTCAGCGGCAGAGCTGTTTTGTTTTGGAATAGGAATAAAGGGTTGGGCCTCGTGATGATTGCTCAAGTGTTTGGAACACTTATGAATGTTACCACACGCCTCCTGGAGATAGAAGGGAATCATGGTGCGTCGACTACATCAACGATATAACGACTGTATTGACGTGTTGCAGGAAAGGGCTACCATCCATCACAAGTACGCTTGGTCTCTTCTTGAAGCGCAAAACCTCATAGCTCGACAGATCATCTTCGCTCGTATGATTTTGACAGTCTTTCTGGCGTCATTATACATGTGGTACACGAGAACCCCCCACTTCCCCTTCGGCATGAGAGAAGTCCGACCACTGCTCGTCGCAAGAGGTCTTTGTGGTTTCTTCGGAGTCTTCGGGATTTACTGCACGTACACCTCGACCTTTTCCTGCTTTGATTCTAACATCACATAGATTCTTTGCAATACCTCCCCCTCGCCGACGCGACCGTCATCACCTTCCTCGCCCCCTCCATCTCCTGTTGGGCCTGTTCCTTCATCCTACACCAACCTTTTACAAAAATGGAACAAATCGCCGCCTACATCTCCCTCTTTGGCGTAGTCCTCATCGCCCGTCCCGTCTCCCTATTCTCCTCCATGCGCTCTGAAACACCTCCGCCTGCCACTGGCGCCGACATGGTCCCTCCGACTTCCGATACAACCGGCTCCCACTTTGCGGATCACTACGATAACGTCACACCAGCTCAACGCGCCGCTGCAGTCGGCGTCGCCCTGCTTGGTGTATGCGGCGCAGCAGGCGCATATACGACGCTTCGTTGGATCGGGAAGCGTGCGCATCCACTCCTCAGTGTGAATTACTTCGCGACGTGGTGCACGATTGTCAGTACTGTCTTGATGTTCTCGATTCCGGGGGTTGGGTTCTTGTTACCTGCGAGTTTCAAGGACTGGTGTTATCTTATCTTCTTGGGGATTTGTGGGTTTGTTATGGTAAGCTGGTTCGCTCTCTAGCCCTGTCCATTTTCTCTGACTAGCCATAGCAATTCCTCCTCGCTGCCGGTCTCGCAGAAGAAAAATCATCGCGCGCTACGAATATGGTGTACACGCAAATGCTGTTTGCCCTCAGCTTTGACAAGTTGATTTGGGGTACTACGCCTGGTTGGCTGTCGATTATTGGTTCGTCTTTGATTTTGGGCTCTGCGATATACGTGGCTATGCATAAGGAGAATCCGGCAACGATAGTAGAGGAGCGGGGGAGAGCGCGGGAGAGGGAAGAAGAGGTGGGATTGATGAGGGAACTGGGGGATGAGGATGTAGAGGAGAGGGAAGGGAGGGAAGGTGAGAGGATATGACAATATGAGGGTGTTGGGTGCTAAGGAAGAGGTGGTTGTACATATGTACATGGAGGAAAATAAGATACTATCGTTACGATGTACTGACGCTGTTTTTAGTGAAGACGAGTGCAGTTGAGAGTGACAAACTGGACGGATTACCCCTAATCGAGTCGGATGGAACGTGAGGCTGGTGGGTAGTGTACTGAGAGGATGAGAGTAATAAGGCTGATGATGGTGTCGAATGTGGAGATGCTCGTTTGCTTTTGAGGCTCGCATATTGTTACACCCCATTATGGATGCTTCTGTGATGTTCATTAAAGAGACCTCATGATCCATGGCGCCCTCATTCGCTATTGCGGACATTCCTCTCAGATTTGCCGGCAAAAGTATCGATACTTCAAGTCTCGCAAACATACGCAGCGACGTAGGCAGTGCCAAGTCTGAATCTCCACGGAGCGGAGCCTCTTTCCCCGGATTCGAAAGTGGGTCTCGAATCAACCTCAACCCTGTTTCTGTTGTCCGCATTTCTTAACCTCGACCATCCACTTCACTTCCCCTCGACATGCTTTTTTATATTTAACTCGTATCTATAATGTTTTGCATGCAACAAGTTTTCCAATCAACACGTAACACCTCATCCTCCGTGGCGCAATTGGCTAGCGCGTCTGACTGTTACCATACGGTAGTAATCAGGAGGTTATAAGTTCGAGCCTTATCGGGGGAGGATGAAATCTTTTTTTTTGATATTCTTTTCCTAATCGACCTTAATCCAACCGCACGCCTCCAGCCGCACGCCAAAAACCGCATGCCTAAACCAGCCGCACTATGTAGAGCCGCACGCCCAAGTATATCGAGCCGCACTATGTAGATCCGCACGCCTGTAGAACCGCACGCCTGCATCCGCACCCCTCTATCCGCACTATGTAGAACCGCACGCCTGCAACCGCACGCCTGTAGAACCGCACTATGTCCATCCACACCATGTCCATCCGCACCATGTCCATCCGCACTATGTCCATCCGCACTACGTCCATCCGCACTATGTCCATCCGCACGCCTTCCAGCCGCACGCCTATTCCAACCGCACGCCAAAAGCCGCATGCCAAAAGCCGCACGCCAAAAGCCGCATGCCAAAAGCCGCACGCCAAAGCCACCCGCACACCAAAGCCAGCCGCACACTCAACTGACCCGCACTACCAAAACGGGCGTCCGCACCAAAAAGAATTCGCACCGTGGGCGTCAAACATTACTTGAACTATATGTAGTATTCTTTTTCAACTGAGCTAGGAAAAAGTCCTAGCAGACACCTACCTGCCCTAGACTCCGCCCTTCACCTTATACATTCACTCTTTAAATCAAAGCATCCACCCCGCGATCCCCAACACTAAACTCAGCAAGCTAGGAGATCCCTTCGCAAGAACAACCTTACCCGCCGCTCCACTTGGGCTTGCGGCAGACGGCGCAGCCGAGCTCTCTGTAGGCGTCGCCGTACTCTCACTCGCAGTTCCACTCGCATCGGTGAGCGAAGCCGTAGCACTATTCGCACATCAGCACCGGCTCACAACAACGGAAACATTCTCCATGATGGGAACCAAGCATACCTCGCGGACCTCGTCATTTCCTCCAAATCGTCCTCCTCCACCAGCATCCCTCCACTCATCTGCCCAGGCGTTTGCGCAGAGGTAACAGCTTTCGCAGCCTCTTTATACGCCTCGATAGTCTCGCCTTCAGTCCTACATCTCATTAGCATGTTCTCTTCCACCCCTTCACTCACAGCATCAAAACTCACGGCACACCCGCACCCCCAACCATGCCATTCATACAATGTCTCTCGACGCTACAATACCAATAATGCGGGCCATCGGTCGTGACATTGACTACGAATCTCTTCTCGCCGTCGTCAGTGCCGCTGTAAGGTCCGCTGTAGAAGCCGTCTTGTTTTGGGACACATGGGGAGCTGAAGTCGCTCTCGACGACGTCGTGATTGGGGAAGAGATGGAAGATGAGTGTGTCGCCGTTTTTGGCGTCGACGATCTCGGGGTCGAAGCGTTGCGAGGAGTCCGGGCCGACGCGGATCGTGTGGATGGCGCTGAGGGCGGGGGTGAGGAGGAGAGTAAGGGTGGTGAGAGAGAGGATGGGGGACATTGTGTGTGTTGTTGCTTGTTTGGTGGTCGGGGATAGTAAGTTTGTGCGGGAGGCGTCGAAGAAGACGATGAGGATGTGGAGAGGAAAATAAATATCCCGTGGAATTCCTCAAGTTCCTTATACGTTGCCGTGTGCTACGGTAGATCGCATATCTGGGTTGCGTGCCAAGGGGCTGTTGTCGTCAGACCGCCTGTAACAAAGCGCGGTGTTGCATGCAGGCGTTTCACGCATGCGGGAAGGAATCCAATCGCGGGGTTGCCATGGTACAAAGAGTTCAGATCGAGAGTTCCAACGGGTTGGAAGAATGTGGGAGGCGCACGGAGTTGAGGTTTGATGCAGTCAGGGAGGCTGTGTAAGCCACAGTTGCTCGTATCGGACTGCTTGTTCCCAGGTCCGGACGATCTGTATTACGCGGCCAAGATGGACGCGGTGCTAGAGAAGAGCCTGTTGTTCTAAGAGCTTGAGAAGCCGTCATGATCGTCTTGATTGAAAGGAGCGTACAGAAGCGCAGGAAGGGAGGGCACTGTACAATAAACCCCTCCCGGTATTCGATGTATTCACTCCACAACTGGGCGTGTTACCTATCAGATTGTGCAGTACAGTCTTACTCGTCCAATAAAACAACGTTTACCATCATTCTGAAGCCTTGACCTGACTATTTCTAAAGCCCAGTCCAGGACAAAAGCTCGATACAGCGTCATTCAGTACAAAGAGCGCATAACAGATCGCTAGCTTTTAATGACTGCGTGACTCCTTTACATTAATTAAGAAGCATCGCATTCTACATTCCCCTTCCAACAATATAGGTCGGGCGCGGATTGCTAGACTGAGGCAACTCCATTATCTTAACCGAGCAAAAAATCAAGTCCCCGCTTACGCAGCTATCCCACGTTCGAAGCACAGAACCAAAAAAATGGGATTCGTGTAGTGATGCGAAGTTGAGCTACAAAAAGGGTGCGAGATATGAAACAGCAAAAAAGACAATTTGATCGGGTCTTACCGCGATTCGAACGCGGGGCCTCTCGCAAGCTGCTTAGGTGCCCTAAGCGAGAATCATACCACTAGACCATAAGACCGATGCTATTGTTGAAAACTTGGTGAAATTTTTAAAATCTATAGAGGAGGAAGCATCCAGTGAAGTTAAATCATGGGCTCCGACAGTAGGTATGAGGCCAGATTCCGTCAATGGTGAGTCGATGGCTCAATCCCTGTTTTGGGTCTGTGATCCGTGTACATCGTGGGAAGTTCCTATACAATGAACTACAGCTCTATGCTCCCTTCAGAAAATGGACTGCTGGGATTACAGTGTCGCGGACACGACCGCTCAATATACGCTGAACGTTGTACGCTACATGCTTCACGCTGAAACTCCACACGACTCATCGTTGAACACCCCCTACAAGATAACCTTCGTCGCAACGCCCAACAACCACGCCGCATCCTTCCATACGCCGCCCTCTTCCTCCAATGCCTCGACCTCTTTCCTCCCCACTCTCCTACTCTGCGCCTCCACGTTACTCTTAGCAGCCGCAAGCACGGCCTCCCGTTCCATCTTCTTCCTCTTGATCTCAACCTCCCGCTTCAGCTTCAAGTCCTCCGCACTTTGGACCTGACTTCCCAGGCCCACAGAGTCCTCTTCGGCTTCATCTTCATCAGACTCACCATCCTCGTCCACACTGAACAGCGTCCACCCGATCAACCGATCCATCCACCCTCCAAGCCCGAATCCAGTTTCCCTCGCCAACCTCGCGACTTCCTCTTCGTCGTCTTCATCGTCGGACGACCCTGACACAAAATCCGGTTCCACAGCGGCGGTATCAAACGGGTTTTCCTCGTCTTCATATTCCATTGCCGAATGTGGAATCGTAGTCATCAGATCCACGCGACTCCCGACTCTACTACCACGCCTTGAAGTCCTGGCACTGGGCACCCGACTCTGCATCCTGGACTGCGTGCGGCTCTGCATGCGGCTCCCCGCGCGCGACCATCTCGCAAACTCGGCATCGGAGACGTGCTCCCCGGAAAGTAGGGCGATGTGTCGTGGATCGTGCGCTGGATGCAATTCGTAGTCGTCTACTGTGCCGACGAGACTCGTGCTACTCACCCGCCTCACTAACCAGCCCTGCCCTTTGGAATCCCGCGTTTCGCCTGCGATGGCGAGACCAGCGCGGTGGATCCATTCGTCAGAGCCGGAATGCGTGTGATGTCGTACCAATGGGATCCTGGCGGGAGGTTGTTGTTTCTCTGCGAGTGTGTCGGGCGTGAAGCTTACACCTGCGCGGTGTATGGCGTCAATGGATGCGGCTTTGGGAATCTGGCTGGTGGGGGAGTGTGCTGAGGAGGGGAAGTAGGAGTGGTACGCGTATGTAGGTGTCTTTGAGCCGTGCTTGCGGCGACGGTTGGAGCGGGTACGAGAGTTGCTGCGACTGAGGATTCCGGGGGTCGTGGGGGCGGACTTCTGCGCGATGTATGATGTATATGGTGTTTGGGGAGCGTCGGCGGTGGGTGAAGCGGGTTCGAAAGGTGCTTCGGTGCTGAGGGGTGCGAGAGAGAGGCTGTGGAGATTTGGATAGGAGCGTCGGTTCCGGCTGCGCGAGGAGGAGCGGGAGGCGTCCATTTTCAAGGCCTTTCGAGTATTAAAGGAGATGCAGGGTGAGCAATGGATATCTGGGGATGAAGTGAGGTGTGGAGAGCTAGAGAGCTTCCGAGGTTCGCTGTGTGCACGGATCAAGGCGAAGGGTGCCAAGAGAGATCTGCGCAGATCTGCCAATCAAAATATGGGGGAAGAGTGACACTCAATGCGATTTTGCGTGCGATTCTGCTCACTCTGGCTCTTTACTTTATGAAGACTTCGACGCTGATTCTGCACCTCCTCTGGTCACCCCATCGCCTGGTCGACTTTCGGCGGGACGCGGAGACGGGCACAAGCAGCCGGCGAGCCCCGCGGCCCCTGCTGCCATGACCAATTAGACGAGCGGCATGACGTCGGGAGTCCAGCCCGTCGGAGTCGTCACGTGAGATACCAACGGCTTGCAAAACCACAGACGACCAACCTTGCAAGTAGACTCTACCTAAGCCTACTTGTCTCACTTTGGCACCAGCTTCTCAAACGGACAACGTACTGTCCACATCTGCCACACCCACCGCCTCGCCAAACTCACGCTCTTCTCAGAAGCCCGTTCCGGGCAGCCCGCGGGGGGAGCTAGTCGACCACCTCCGCCCGTTCCACTACCCGCGTCCTCCCACATCCGCTAAATCCCACCATCATGGACCTCACGAATCTGCGCCCCGGCAGCCCTATACCAAGCATGCTTTAGACCCAACCGACTGCGAAGTACGTTTTCTGTCTTAGAACCACCCGCTCCGACGCTCCGATTTCCGGTGCCTGTGGACCCTTCACACAATACATGTCCGCGTTGGCCTACCATATGTCGCATCTTCACGGAGTGCCACATCAACGCAGCATCCTAGTGTTTGTGTAGCGCTGACCGACCGAGCAGCCGCTGCTGCTTGCACAGGCACGCTGTCTTCCGCCGCCTCACGTCCATCCACGAGATTCCGCTGAGCTTGAGAAAAGGATCTTCAGCGAAGCCGCGCCAGCCCGCAGACTTATAGGAAGCCCTTCCCTCTCTACGCTTTCGCCGGATCGAACAGCCGCCTGCCACGCGAACATTCAGACTCTCGCTCGCACTTTTCGCAGCCTTCGTTCCAACTTCCTTCACTCCGCACCGCAACCCTACACTTCCATATCACGAACATGTCAATCACCACGACAAGCACGACCCCCCAGCGCTCCGACGAGGAGCAGCCCCGCAGCGCGACCAATGGAGCACTCCATGGGCTCTATGAGGGGGTAAAAAAATGCGTGAGCATGCTGCCAGGCCCGTTTGGCGAGTGGCTGTCGCAGCACGCGGAGCATGCCCACCACGAGGATATTGCCAGCGCAGCTGATAACATCTCTGAGGGTGCGTACTCATGCGTTTTGTGTGGGGTGTTCCGGACACGTCCGCCTTCATTCCCTTTCATCTACCCATACAGTTGTGGGGCCCTTGGAGCCAGGCTGACCTACATGATAGCTTCGGTAACTGTTGTGATGGAGCTGCTGTTCTCTTTCCCTAACATTGCGAAGGTGCAACTATCTGCGCCGGAGTCCGCGCCCCCGCCCGCAAATTTCGGCACCGTCGAGAAAGGTGCCGTCTACCGGAGCTCATACCCCCACCCCGATCATTATGCATATCTGCAAAGTCTGGGTCTCAAGACGATTCTGTCCGTCTGTCCTTCCGTATCCCGTGCAAGGCTGACCTGAGCAGAACTCTGGTGCCCGAGAAAATCACACCGGAGTATGCGGCTTTCATGGAAGAGAACAGCATTCAGCACTTCCAGGTGCACATCCCCGCCAACAAAGGGGAAGTCAAAATCGGCGCGTGCGATATGTCAAGGGCTCTCGAGATCGTCCTGGACCGCCGCAACCATCCCCTTCTTATTCACTGTAATAAGGGCAAGGTAAGTCCTCTGCTACTCACATTTCAACCGTGCAACTGCTAACGCCACTGCAGCATCGAACCGGGTGCGTCGTAGGCTGTTTCAGGCGTCTACAAGGTAAATCTCACATGTCTCCGCTTCCGAGACCTGCTGGCTCACGCACCCGCATAGGTCAAGAGCCTGAGCAGGTGTTCACAGAATACCACCACTACGCCGGCGCAAAGGCCCGTATCCTGGACGAGGTCTTCATCGAATCGTTCGATGAGAACACGGTGCTTTGGGCGGCCCGCAAATACAACTGGCGCCCTTCTCTCGACGAAACCGCGTCCCCGGCCGATATGCTGGCTCCGACCATCACCAACACCAACACGACCAACGGCGTGTAAACCAAAATCCAATCAGCGGCGTGTAGACCAAACACACCGCTTCCACCTCGCTCCGAGCACTGGCATCCCGGGCCGGTGCAATCTTGATACCCAGCGGTCATCGGAGCGGACCGTTTTTCCTCTTTCTACCATTTCCTTTGTCGTTAGATGTGCTGATGGAGGCAATGTTTCTTATCCTTTTAATGGCTGGTGCATCCGCTTTCGCCGGGCGAGTGTAGCGTAGGTGTGGCAGGCATGGGCGCTGGGACATGCATTTTTTTTCGGCCTGCACAAGTTTTGGCTGTATTATAATTGTCGTTGCTATCCATGCCCTTGCTGGTACGTAGGGTGGATAGTCAGGATCGAGAACGTATCCACATGCTTTACGCAACTGTTATCACACTGCAAATCTAAATAATCCTACAACAACCCCCCTTTCCTTTCCATCTCCCCCATCCCCACCCCCCTCCCCTCACTCCAAACACCAAACCACGACATCCCCCCGTCGTCTCCAATCCTCATTCCACACGCCATTGCCACCCCTCCAACACTCTCTATACCTACTCCCCCTCAGCACATCCCTCAACGTCTCCTCCAGCTGTTCAAAAAACACCAGATACAACGGCCACTTCCTCCTCTCCGTTCCCTGACTCTGCTTCGCCGGTTCCAGATTCCCCCAATGCCTCGCACTCCTCGAACTCGTTTTACGGATCAGATCAGGATGTTCCATATTTTCTTTCAACCATTTCGCGGGCCCGCCGGGAGAGAGGTAGAAGGCGTCGGCTTCGTCGAGGTAGGTGGAGTGCGCGGAGGGGGAGAGAGAGAGGGGGGGATTGCAGGTTAGAGACCAGGCTGTTAGAGAGGGGTGGATGAGGTGGGAGCGGAAGGGGGTGCTGTGGCAGGGCATTAGGAAGGCGACGGTTGTGGTTGTGGATGGGGAGATGGAGAGGCGGGAGAGGTGTTGGGTGCGGAGGTAGTGGGTTACGGAGATGACGCCAGCTTGGTGGTAGAGGGAGAGGTAGGTGGTTAGGGTTGTGTTGAGGGTGAGGGCGAGGAGGAGGAGGGTGCGGCGGAGGGTGGAGGGAGTGAGGCGCGTGGGGGTGGTTTGGGAGGGGGGAGTAGGAGGAGAACCAGTGGGAGCCAGAGAAGAAGCAGTCGGAGCTAGGAAGAACGATGCTGCGGGTTTGGCGGAGAGAACGTGGAGGAAGGGGAGAATGGGGTAGAGGAATCGGACTTCCTTGTGGGAAATCAGGCTCATGGACATGGTCACTATGATGCTTGTCCACGCCAGACGGGCTAATATGCGGTCTGAAACAGCGTCCGAGGGCGAGTAGGCAGGGTGCTGTGGCACCGCAGGCGTAGCTGAAGACGACGAGGACGTTTCATCAGACTTTCCAGCTGAGGATGTCGACGGCGGCCCAGTTGGAGGCGTGCCTGGGGATGCGGGCCGTTGCCGCAGTGCTTGGCAGAGGCCTTGGACAGCAAATGGCAGCGCTGTGGTCAGCAGCAGTGGAAGCCCTTCGGTGAGGTAGTAGTCGGGCCTGTTCCTGCCGTAGAAGACGGCCAGCGATTGGACGAGGTTGAAGTAGAGGAACCGCAGCGGCGGGAAGGTCCAGGTGCCGTAGTAGGCTCTATCGCTCACAGCCGACACTGCGAGGACAGCGGATCTGGCGTCGTCGTCAGCATGCAGTTGGACTGCACTCTCGGAGCCACTTACCCGCAGAGCACAACCTCGCGGGCCAGCACATAGCGCAGGCGAGTCGAGCATTGCCAGAAGGTCGGGACGGCTACGGCCAGCCAGATGAGGGCATTGGTGGGCCGCAGGAGGCAGGCGAATGCTGCTAGTGAAAGCGAGATGCGCAGGCTGTTATCGAATTTCAGCGCTATTGCCAGGAGCAATGGGGAGGTTCCCGATTGACAACGTACTGGGAGAGTGGGCCGAGGAAGTCCTGGCTGGCCGTCTGGTTGGAGTTTCGGCGCCGATGGTCGCTATCTTTGTCTGCTGTATTGGGCCAGTGCCTGGGCCAGTGCCAAGGCCAGTAATAGACAGCAATCGTCGATATGGTGGTTTCGAGGCAATTGGACAGGGTCCGGGTCGAGCACAACCACTGCCACGGACTGACGATGGACAATGCAAGCTAGGGAAATCAGATATTGCGGCCGACGTCGGATGCACCGCAATTAGGGGTACCTACCGCAGTGTATGCTGTGCGACTGCGAGAGCCGTAGACTTTCTCTGCAAGCTTCCAGGTGTACAGATCCAGCAGGGCCGCAAAGACAGCCTGGGTCACTTTTGGAGCAGCAATCAAGACGTCAGCCTGCAAGGGCACACTCACGCCTGCGAGGGCTGCCAGTTTTGTCGCCACCCGATAGACAGCCGCAAATATAGCGGGATGCAGTGACGAGCGCAGCTGGTTTTTCCACTCCTGCGTCGGTGGTGAGACGAGCAATCCGTCATAAGCAGGGACGGCATACCCATGTGATGAAGGCCTGGCTGTCTTGGCCAAAGGCGAGCTGCCATGCCGGCTCGAGCGACTGGTAGTACTCGTCGGGCTGGAAGAAGGTGCGCAGCGTCAGGGCGTTGACGATGCGCAGGGCGAGCAGCAGGCCGAAGACGGTCAGCTTGGTGGTGGGCTGGGTCTGCATATTGCTGGGTGGAGGACGTCGGGACGATAGTGTAGGAGGCTTTTGGCTGGACCGCGATGGGCCGGGGAGCTCACGGGCCTCCTGTCTGGATGCACGACAGACGGGAGAGTGGTCGGGGTGAGAGAAAAAGGCGCTAGCCGGATCGGGTACTCCACGAAGCAGGACGACGCAGCCGCTACGGTGTTGAGGGGCTCGAGCGCTGCTACTGTGAATGCTGCACGCCCCCAGCACACTTTGTGCGTCGCACTGCAGCAGTCTGGCCCGCGGGGTAGGCTGAGAGGGGAAGTGCACGAAGCAGACGCTGCAAGTTTGCAAGGTGTTGAGCACTTTCTGGCTGTCGGCGGCGCGCTGACTGGCTGCTTGGCCGTCACCGTCGCTGAGCGGTCGATATTACGAGGGCATAACCGGGCGGGCTGGCACACCAAAGGAGTCGGTTTGTCCAGGCTTCGGTCGGCTGTGGTCCAGCGAGGGGCAACAGTCTTTCGAAAGTGTCGCAGAACTTGTTCACGTCTTGTTGAAGGTTTGAGTGCGGCCAGTCGGCATTGTGCCCAGGCTTGGCTCGGACGGATTGCTGCGTGTGCGGGAACGAAGAAGCTTGGAAGCAGCGAGTTGAGCAAAGTCTGGGGAATAGCGCCAGGATTCAGGACGAGCTGCAGCTTGATTACACAGTAAACTCGCTGAGCGGGCGGCGTCCGCGGCTGGGAGATAATAATCGTCACGATGCGGTGCATGCAGCTACATTGCTGTGGGCCTGGTTGGTGCCGCAACGGGCGCAGACTGCAGTGCAGGTGCAATCGACGCAGCTCTTTCTTCCTGTCGTCCGCGAGCACAAGAAGATATATCATTCGGGGTATATATCGCTACAAAGTCTTTGCAGTATAATTGCATCACTCGGGGAGCAGAGCACCATCACCGCGATGACTTGCCTCGAACGCTCAAAACGCCACATGACCAGGGATAGCCCGGCGACTCCCTGCAGCATCTGATGCTGATCCCATTGGCAGCCAAGCCGTGGTTCGCTCATAGCTCGCTGCTCTTCAACCCTCCTCTCCCGCCCTTACTCGCACCCAAACCGCCGACCGCATTTCCTCACCAGACGCCTTTGCATCCGACCACCTTTGCTCCTACGCCGCCTTGTATACGTATCTGCCAGCACACCCAGACTCCGCCCCGCCTTTGACGTCTGCTGGCCTCTCCTAGGACCCGCGCCTCCTCGCCCGACAACTGCCCCGGTCCCATACCTCGTCGTCATACCCCATCGTACCCCCCGCCGACACCATTCTGTTCCTCCAAGTACTGATTCATTCACGCCGCTTTGACGTCGTTCCGGCTTTCCTATCACCGCTAGCGACTCGGAATACATCGTGAATGAACTCGAACCCCTCCACCGCGTCATCGAGTCACCCTACACCCACACCCTAGACCCTCGAATATCCGCCCTCCGACTCCGCTTCCCCTGCAGCATGCGACGCAATACTCGTTGGTAGCTCAGACTCGTGTCGATACGAGCAACGCGCTGTGAGCCCTGTGGACATGCCCGTTCCAAACTAGACTGCATGTCGACCGATTCCGCACTCGCGCAGGACCGCCGCCATGAATGCCACCAACGCCGGATCCAACGAGGATCCCCAGCGCGCGTCGCCCGCCTCAGCCGTCTGTTACATGGCCAAGAATGAGGCGGCCCGACCCGGTTCGAACACTCCTCCCTTGCCGGACCACGACAGCGGGGCCAGTACGCATCACTGGCAGGCCGTGAAGGACGAGCATGACAAAACACCACGATCCGAAGAGCCGCCCGCGCCGTCCCTTGCGCCGTCCCCCGGCCCTACCTCCAACCGCGAATCCGAGCCCGGCTACTTCTCTCCGCGTCCCATCCGCCCGTATAACTCGCGGCTTCCGGCCTCGACCCCAGTGTCTTCGCGCCCCTCGCCTACGGCCAGCGCCGAGGTTGCCTCTCTGTCTGTGAGCTCGTCGCCCGCTGCCCACGAGCGTCGTCCAAGCGTGCACAGAGACGACTCGAATGCGTCTACCTTGAGCGCCGCGACTGTGCGTGCCCAATCCGTCGACCCAACCCAGACGTTCGGAGCACTTTCGCGTGGCCACTTGGACGGCCCTCATTACCCCAATCAGTCCTATGCCGCCCTCCAATTCCAGTCACACAACACGTCCCACCCTGGCCTACGTAGAGGCCTCTCTCGTCATTCCCACTTTGCCTCGCTCTCCGGAGCCCCTATCGCGACCTCTGGTTTCTCGTCTGAATCCCTGCGAGACCGCATGGACTACGGCTCCCGAACTGCGGGAAACTCCCCAGCCAGTAGCCCCGGGCTCTTCAGTCCTACCACGCCGCCATTGCGCCATGTGCCCCAACAGGACGACGGGTACTACCCGAGCCCTTACCTGCACCACACCCACCGCCAACAGCCCAAGGAGACACATAGAGCTGATGTGGATGTAGATCCCGTGTCTGGTCGCAAGATCATCAATCAGTACGAGGTCATGGATGAGCTGGGTCGTGGAGTCCACGGCAAGGTCAAGCTGGGCCGCGATCTGGAGACAGGCCAGACGGTAGCCATCAAGATTGTCGACCGGTATGCAAAGCGCCGCAAGCTGAACAGAGACAGCAGTCGAGAAGACAAGATCAAGAAGGAGATTGCCATCCTGAAGAAAGCCAGGCACCCTAATATTGTTAGTTTGCTTGAAGTCATTGACGATCCCAGACGGATGAAGGTGTACATTGTGCTCGAGCACGTCGAGCTGGGCGAGGTCCGATGGCGAGCCGAAGGGGAGAAGGAGATTTGTCTCGTCGAATGGCGCCGGTTCCAAAGGGAATCAAAGGGCATACCTCAGACGGCCCAGCTGGCGCCCGAAGACGAACAGTACGTTGCAGAAGCTCATCGCGCGCTCGGAAAGGAGAAGCGCCAGAGGGCCAGGCTGATGCACAAGCGTCGCCTTGGCCAGGCCGACGATGGCGCCTGGAGTCTCGAGCACGGAGGCGTCTCCGACGAGGACTACACCAGCACACGCTCCCGCGCATCGACGCTGAGTGGCGATCGCTCATCACGTCGTCCAACGTTTGCTGAGCACTGGGCAAACAGCGGCCGCCCCGAAATCAACATGGAGACGGCCGTGCGCGACCCGACGCCCTTCTCCGCAGCCCAGCTTCGCGAAGCTCTTGCTTCCACTGGACTAGAGGGCACCATGTACGGAGCGTACGACAACGAATCCATGCGGAGTGCCAGCGTAGCCGAGAGCGCTCGTGGTACCAGTGTGGGGGGAAGTGTGCCTGCTCTTAGCGTCGCGGGCAGCAGTTCGTCCCGTCTCGTTGATGAGGCCGATCATATACCTGAGCACTTTCACTACGTGCCATTCCTCACCATACAAGCCGCGCGGGAGGCCTTCCGGGATACCCTGTTGGGCCTCGAGTTTCTGCACTTCCAAGGCGTCGTCCACCGCGACATTAAGCCTGCGAACCTACTCCAGACCAAAGAGCACCGCATCAAGATCTCCGATTTTGGCGTCTCCTACCTCGGCCGCGCTACGAAGCCATCCGAGGACGGCGAGCAGTCCGAGTCCGACATCCAAGACGATGAAGCCGTCGAGCTGGCCAAGACCGTTGGTACTCCCGCCTTCTATGCTCCCGAACTCTGCCAGCTCGATGGCAACCACTACCCTGTCACCCCTCAGATCGACATCTGGTCGCTTGGCGTCACATTGTACTGCCTCATCTACGGCCGCGTCCCCTTCCACGGTTACGATACCTTCCGCCTCATGAAGACCATCGTCGAGGAGGATGTCTTCATATCCCGATGGAGGCTAAAGGCAGTCACCGAGCAATCCAACTCCCGTCCCAGCTCGCACGGGCAGTCGTGCCCTTTCGTAATGCCCGAAAAAAGGGCCCCGCACTGTCCAGAGTACGAGACGGTGGACGACCGGCTCTTCGACCTACTCAAACGGATGCTGACGAAGGATCCCCAAAAGCGAATCACCATCACTGAGATCAAACGGCACCCTTGGGTCGTCGAAGGCTTGTCGGACGTAGCTTCCTGGGTGGAGGACACCGATCCGGCCAAGACCCAGCTCCAGAGAATCCAGGTCTCCAACGAAGATGTAGAAAAAGCCGTCGTATCTGTGACTCTGGTGGACCGGGTGCGGTCTGGCGTGCGTAGGACTCTGGACACGGTTTTGAGCATGGGACGGCGCGGAGCTTCAAGAAAGCGCGCCCAAAGCACTGCGACGAGTCCCGACCAATCCTCCATCGGGTCCTTCCCTTCGAGCAGCACCATCAGCCGGGACAGTCGGCGGCCCAGCCTGGCGATCAACCAGACCATCTTCGAGGCCCTATCACGCTCTCGTGGCGAGCCGGAGCATCCGCTGTCACAGAGCGTCTCTGCCAGTCCTGAGGCAAGGGAGCGCGCCAGGTTCTTTGACTCAAACTCGAGGACGGCGTCGCCGGCGCAGACTGTGGAGAACAGCGAGCACCCTTCACAGTTGCCATCGGCGACGAGACCGCTCCTTTTCGAACGAGCACACTCTGCGGTGTCGTCTGCCGCTTCTGTGAGGACGGTACGGCAGTCTGACATGTCTGCGCCCCCTAATATGTTATCCCCAACCCTTCCCCCACCCCCACTTCCAGGGACACCGACGGATATGGACCCGCCATCCAGCTCGACCTTGGGCGGCATCTTCGGCGGCGTGCCGCGGTTGGTGAACAACATGCGGAGTCGCGAGCGGCTGTCGAAGGGAGCCAAACGCTCCTCTGGGCTCCTGCGGCCGACGTCTGAAGTACTGGAGGCTCAGGATGACGTGCACAGCGGCCCTAGTGTGGCGCTCAGCCCGGCATCCGCTGCTGGCCAGGTCAACCAGCCAGACATCCTCAAGGACCTATCTCCTTCAGTGACACGGGGAGCTTGGCCATCCATGTCCCATGCCGACCCTGTCGAGAGAGCCGCATCGCGGCAGTCCTCGGTATCTTCCGCCTCCTCCCACTGGCAAAGGGCGTATAACCCGTATGAGAATGCGGAGCCAGGCTCGGCGCAGAGCGTGGATGCCTTGACGCGCCCGTCCACTGCGGCCACAACGGAGACATCAGACGAGCGGTATGCGCGCGTCAAAGAGGACTTCACCAGAAGACGGGTCGCCGAAGAGTTGGCGAACAAGGACAAGTCGGCTTCTGCAGCTGCACGACCAAAGTCCTTGACTCAAGCGGCGTGTCCGATGAGCCCAGACGACGTGACGCTGTTCCAACGGCAAAAGGTGGAGCAGTGGAACGCAGGCCATGGCGCACACGATGCCAGCCTTGACCATTACAACCTCCCAAGCAAGGGCCTCGTCTCCAGCTCCTCGGATGACTACTTCTCCATCACCCATTCAACGTCCGACCCCTCCATTCCGTCTGTCGTGTCCGCCGTCTCCTCTGACGTCGGTGACGACTGCTCGACTATGCGGCACGGACGCCCTTCCTTCAGCGAGGGCGCCTCGCCCCCGAAGCCATACAGCTATACAACCGAGGTCCCCGCGGAATACGAAGGCGATACGGATCACCCTGTACAAAGCGACGACGACTCATCGGAGGAAGAGTTTCTCGTGATGCGAAAGAAGAAGCCGCACAAACGTTCTTCAATCCACAGCATTTCCAACGCCGAACTCGCACGCTCCGATATCCGCAGACCCTATCTGTCTGAGCGACGCCGGTCTGCCCGCAGCGGCAGCGACGGCACGGTCAAGAAGGTTACCCTGCCTGGATCCTCGGATGGGGACAAGACAGTTTAATTGTTGTTCTGCCCTTGACTTGGTTATCGTCGAACGAAGCGAACCGAACTATCTGCCACGTTTTTGCATACTCTAGGGGTTTGAGCTACTGTACTATATACACCACTTCTCGCAGGAGGTCACTTGGACACTACAGCCAGTTTGGATGGAGACTTTATATGTTACTCGACATATCCTCTCCCGCGCTCTCATTTTAGCGCATCTGGCCCCACGAAGAGGATACACCGATTTCCTCGGGGCTTCCTTTTGTTCATGTTATTTCTTTTCCCGCGTTCCGCTTTTTTGCATTGCATAGGCTTGGTTGCATGTTGGATCTCTCTCCACCCCATCACTACTTGGATATCTGGGAAATGAGCAGAGTTGTTGGGAACTTTGTGTTAATGGCATGAGCGGGAGTGTTTTTGGTTTTTCTTTTGTTGTTGTTGCGTTGTCGTCTTTTTGCATAGCTTATAGACGCTGCTGTTGGTGACTTTGCATCTAGGAGAGGGACGAGGGAGAAGAGAATGAAGTGTTGTTTGAGCACGGCTGGGTGATGATGGGGCTTAGGCTTGGAGATGAGGATGATTATGATGAGGATGATTGTATCGTTATTGGATAGTGAAATGGGAATGCAGGGTGGATGTTTGAGTTTTTGAGGATTTGAGGTGTTTGAGCTCTGTGATGCTTTCCTTCTCTACCTTGCCTTCCTCTCCACACCTTCGCTTCCCTGTTATTGCTTCCTTCCCCTCTTGTTGCTTCTACTCCTAACACTCAACCCCGATTTCTATCTCTCGTTCACTCCTCATCACCTCACCTCACCAGCTCGTATCAATCAATGCCTTTTACATGCAAACCCACCTCTGACTCTTCCCACTGCCCTTCCCCTCACCTTCCCCAGCTTCCCTCGTATCCTGTCACACCCGTCCACCCCGTAAGTACACCCGCATCTCGCCACACGACCCCGGCCCCAAGATTCCTCGTCCTCCTCACCTTGCATCACCTCGTATCGCATTACATCCTCGTATCACCTCACCTGCAGGTCCATCTGTTCCGATATCGTATCTGGGGATATGCAATAGGTCGATCAAAGTGTAAGGGTGGGGAGATTGTGTGTAATTACCCGGCCTGGACTCTGCGCATGTTTTGCAAAAGCGGTATGTTGGATGCGGGTGCGTACGGATTCGGAAAAGGCAGGGATAGGGGGGAGGCAGAGGATAGGAGGTGTTGTTTTGTAAGGTAAGGTTTAGATGCGAGGGACACGTGGGTATGAATGGAGGGCTCCAGGATGTTGTGCCTTTGGGATGCGTTCAGTCATTCGAGAATGCATGCTAGGTTTGGACTGTATTATTCATCACGTTCGTTGCGGATCTGTAGGTTCAAGGAAGTAGAAAGTGTTTTTACGGTTCCTTATTATGAGTAGTATGGTTAGGATAACTTTCGCATGTTCTAAAGGCGCCGGGTAGTCGCTCTTACGACTCGCACCTTGTATAACGAACGGTACTATCACTTGCGCTCTCACTTCCTTTATTTTCTCCCATATCTATACCTGTTCTTTAACACCTGCTCCTCATGTTATTCTTTACCGCTCGTACAGTCATGTCATACCCCTGCACCAACACTCTCGCGTCCGTCAGACAAATCATTTTCGCGCCTCTCGAGACGCCCGAAACTTGAAACACCCCGCTCGTTCCCCGCGCATCTGTGTAACTTTCTAGTTCTGGTAAGTTAGGAGGAGAAGTGTTGATTGTGGCCCCACTTGGGCGCGTCAGATGGGGGGAGGGGGGAGGGGGCTGAGGTGTGGTGAGGTGGGGCTGAAGTGTGGTGAGGCTGGAGGGTGTGTAACCTTGGCGATGTGTAGAGGCTCTAGAGTAGCTAAGTGTTCGTGGATTTGTTGGATGTTTAAGTGCTACTTTCTGCAGGAAAAACAGAGCTGCTATGTTGGTGTTTCTTTTATGGTCTTGAAGGCAACGATAACAGTGCGAAGTCTCAAAGTATGGGACGGCTTGTATTGCAGTTGTCGGCGCATTTGCTCACTGTAGGAAGTTCACTGATGTTGGAAAATTGTGATAGGTCTGGCGCAAAGAAATCTGAAAGAAACTGTTGCATTTTCACTTATCAGGAGAAATGCTCCTGCCCTATCTGTGTACAGAGATAGGGCATAAGGGCAATCGAGGAAGGCTCACCCCTCCAACCCGGTATGTGCAGGGCGTTAACTTCCTCCCACTCTCAATGCCCAGGCTCCGGCAAGTAAACTGTGTTGAACAATCGCAAAGAACTTGCCCACATCCCTCTTAGGACCATTACTTTTCCCCCGGTGAATCTTCCCACATTGCTTCTCCCATGGCTTTCACCTCACCTCTCATCCTGCACCTCTGCCTTACTTTTCCCGCCGCCCCCAACTTCCGATTCATCAACCCAGCAGTCCGTTTTCAAGCTCGTGGATTCGATGCTCCAGCTCTTCGACTCGGGTATCCGCTTCGTCCCTCTGAGCCCTCATAGCCTTCCACTCTTGCTCCAATTCGAGGACCTCATTCTCAGACAACTTGAACATCTGTTGCAATCCCTTAATGGTCGCCTTCAAGTACTTTGCTGTTTCCTCGAGTTTGTCAACTGCCGAGTGTAACGCAGTGTTCTCGGCCGTAGCTTGCTCGTTTTGACGACTGAGGTTGACGATAGTAGCCTCCTTTTCCTTGATCTTTTCCAACGCGAATTGAAGGACCGTCGGTCTGGGGAGACCGAGTGCTTGCTCCAAGGTGTTGATATTGAGACCAGCGTCGAGAAGAGCGGAGATTGAGCGCTGCGAGGTCGTCTTGTTGGCCACTTCGTTGGTCGATGTTTGCAGGCCGCCGAGTCCGGCTTCGATCTCGTCAAGGAGGAACTTGAATGCGAGGTTCTTGGCTGGGAGTTCGAGGTTCTGCTCGCATGTGTCTGTGTTTGAGTCGGGGTGATTGCGCTCTTGGTAGAGGTGGTAGAGGGACTCGAGGGGACGAGGAGTGGGTGGCTGTGCGGACGAGGATGCTGGGTTGGATGCTCGCACCCAGTTTAGGCCCGTCATAAAGCTTGGTGGTGGAGCGCGCATTCTGACTTGATCCGATTGAAGTTGATAAGGACTGTAGTTGGATGTACAGTCACAACTGCCAAGGTTAGAATTGAGATCGAGCGATTTGAAGTTGCCCCGCTGTGTGGAGAGAAGGCATGACGCGGGGGGGAGGAGGTATTTATAAGGCAAGAGAGCAATCGCGTTACTCATAGCCGGCGTACGTAATCGAGGTGAAACTCTCCGTTCCTGCCTCTGTTGTGTTGGTGGTGAAAGACTAGTCTTCGCCACTGTCTGCCTAGGAAATCCTCACCTAAAGCAACATAAGAATGTATACCTACCAAACCGACCGATATCGTAACTACCATGCCTAGGTTGAGGTGTTCATAGGAAAGTCAGGCAATTTGATCGATTCGATGCGTGCCTCTTTAGAGTCTACCTTCGTGATTTTCAACATTCAATGCAGATGCACATTATCACCGCAGCAGTAACGCCCTCCCCTCTTTGAACATGTAGCTTTCTACACAGCATTTTACACCACCATAGCAATAGCGGAATCTCTCGTCTTCAAACATGTATCTCTTCATCCGTCTTTTCTAAACAACCACTACAGTACCAGCACCCTGCCCTCTGCGAACATGCAATGGCTTAAGATTGGGTTTTGAACAACACAGCCATCTTACAACTGGGTTGCCCCTTTTGTCTGTCTTTAAACATGCAGCGGGTAGAAGATTGATTTTGAACAACAGAATCATTTTGCTCCATATATTATAGCTTCCCTATCGTTCCTTTTTCCGGATATCAATCATCGCGCGATGGAGTATAAGAGACAGAGGTAAAGGTATCTCCAGTACGCGTGATTTAATACACATTGTAAGGGATTTCGTCCTCTTCGGTTCCAAAGCAACATCGAAGAGATGGTAGGATGTTTTGTGTCGTCATGTAGCTGGCTAGTTGGATGTTTCCCCATTTGATGGATCCCATGGGATGCGAGTACTCCCCTTGCGACATGTGCGTAAAGTTTCTGTATCCGATGCGGGACATGTATCGCTGCTTCATGCAGTTTTGAAGCTCCATCACTCGTGATCTATATGTCTTTTGGGAGCAACGCAAACTTTGTAAGTGTGAGTAGACGAAGAAGAAAGAGCGCAGGCGTGATTAAGTATGCAGTGAAAGTAATGTTCTGTTGCTCAAACGCATATTTTGCTCCAGGACCACGACTTGGGAGAGGCCGCATACGTGCGTACTGCAAGTGCTGTAAACCAAGACGCAGAATATACATAGACTCCCCAAGTTTTTTTGAGTCTGCTCCATGATTCTCAAGATTTTGCGACGCGGGACATCCGGGAGTATAGCTTCCTTTCGAGTTAACAACCCTTGGAAAGTCAAACAGGACACATACGCCGATTTATTTCATAGAATATTTGCTGTCATCAACTGTCTGTTTTGAATAGAGATCTCTAGGCTTTCAATGCCAAATCTTTTGTCATATCATGTCTAGGTGCGGATTTTTTTTAAAACCACTATGTGTCGCCTGGGTGCTCTTTCTGGCGAAACTCAACATGCGAATTTATGGTGTGTAGTTTGATTCCCAAGGGTTCCTTTCCAGGTCATCCCCATTCCCTCCCTCATGATTAGGATTGACCCCATTACACAAGTGTTCAGCATAATGTAAGGCTCGCAAAAAAATTAAGTTTTCACAAAGTAAGGCTTTTATGTGCCCAAAAATTAGCTGTCTGGAATATTTTCCACTCAGATCATTGAGGTGTCCCTTTGTCCTTTCCGAATTCCAGAGACGATGGTGCAGGACATGTATATCCATCATGCCTTGTTTTTGATGCCCTGTCTCCATGCAGTTTGCCAACCTCCTTTTGATCAATCAAAAATGAACCAAATGTAACAACTAAGAGAAACTCCCTGGAAAGACTCCATCCAAGCACGGAGAGTTGGTTTGTCATTTAAAACCAAGCTTTAGAATATCCAGAGAACATATCAGGCCTTTGATGCTCCATCGTAATGTCGTCCAGGGTTCTTGGGGGCTCTACCAGATTCTTCAGTGTAAAAACCCAAAATGCGATCAAGATCGGAAGTGGGCTTGGTGTACTACTGCGAGAACCCCACCAACATCGGTCGAACATTCCGGCCTTTGAGCTGACACAAAAAGGAAGACATCGAGATTTTGCTAATGTTTTTCAAGATAAGAAGACCAGAACATTGCGCAGGAGTTCACGGAATTTAGTTCCTTCGTAACCAGCTTCACAAGTCATTGGTTTTTAACCGTCCTTCACATCAAGCATCCTTTTCAAGGTTTGTTTTGACTTCAGATTTGTGTTTCTGACATGCACACTGGGCTGCCAAATCTTTTTCCACTGTCGCGTGAACTATTCAAGACCACGTGGGCCTGATTGGCACCCTAGAAGGTTGCATCTGCAGTCCTAGTGGCTTCTCATGAGACGAATGTGAGCATATTCTGAGCAAGGCCATGGTGCAAGTCCGCCCGTGCCTTTTTTCGAGAGGTTGAGGTATTATTTTGACACATTGTCCAACGTACGACGACCAAGCAGATCATTCATCGCCAATGACATGGCTTAGAGTCTCGCACCAACATCATGCGTACCATACTTCTTTTTTTTGAAAATGAATTCTTGCGGGTCTCCATCCAGCGCCAATGCTTAGTGTGTAAGGAGACACCGGTAAGCGCATGCGGGGTTTCTTCTCGCTTTTTGATACCAAAGTCCTAGGATTCATCATAAGGTCAAATGGCGGTTTTCAAGTTCTCACTCCATTTCCCTGTGGCCATCTCTTTTCAATAGAGAAGGGTGCCAACATTTTTCTCTATGCTGTGCTTTGATCACAGCAAGCGGCCTTCATTCCCATTTCGGTCTGTCTTTTTAACACTATCTTTTATAGTCTGCAGAGCACACCGAGACTCCACACATGGGGCGGACGCCGCGCGATTTTGTATTTTTGGAACACGTGTCGCGAATAACAGGAGATTTGTATGTCGGAGATACATGCGCGAACTCTTCCCTGTATTCAAAATTCAAGCCCATCGGATGCGAATCTCATCGCTTGGAATCCTCTGTTTCAACCTCCCTGATTGATATCTCACGGACATAATAAGCGAGCACTCGGATTTTTGAGGAACAAACTGGATATTCTGCGAGAACATGTTGTGATCGTCTCTCTCTTTTGTACGTCGAGAACACATCCTTCGCTTCCCATAGGAGTTGTGATTTTGCTTTTGATCGAAATCTTCATGTGACTATCTGTGAGGATTTCGCAGACTGCTACTGCGCACATATCCTCAGACTGCGATTGATTTTGGATACCAGAATGGATATATCTCCACAACACAAGACCGAAAGATGTCCGTTGTTTATATTTCGGAGCCACATTAATTTTGGCGTTTAGTCGTTTTTGTTCCTGATTTCCATCAAGTTGGCTGCAGCAATTTTTGAGATTTTTGCACACTGCCAGTCCACACACATTGAGAAGATAGGGGTTGCATTTCAAAATATAAACAGTGAAACAGATGATTTGTAGTACGTCAACAACTTATTTTGCCTCATTTTTGTTTTTTTGTTTTTGATCCCCATCATTCTTTCCCGTAGTGTTTTGGAAGTCTTGCGCACTGCCAATTACAACACATCCGCAAAGGAGCAAGCTGCTGTTCATTTGGATATATATTAGAGACCCTTTCAATGAACATTCCGTTGATTCCAGCAGTTTTGTATGTCGGCACCACATCGGGACCGTGGATGATGTCTTTTTGATCAAAATTCTTCCAGTCATACATAGAAATCTCGCACACAGCCAGCCCGCACATACATGCGACCGCCTTGGACTTCGAAACACAAGACAACTTTGAGAAGGTCTTTTAAACATTGCAATGTCTCGGTTACTGATTCCAAATTGTCGAGAAATACTCGTATGATGTTGTTTCGCAAGTTGGCAACACATCGTAATGCTCGGTGAGTGTTTTTGTTCAATCAAAATCTTTCTGCAGCCATACAAGGTGATAACGCACACTGCCAGCTCACATACATGAGCATAGCCTTCGGAAGTTTTGAACTGATCGACCCTCAGGCACTATCGTGAAAACACATTGTCTGCTTTGTTCATAATTTTTGATCAGATTTGACCTTGCAAGGGCCGGCCACCCACATACATCGGGCAGACTGGCGCTTCTTTTGAGTACCAGATTTGACTCCAAACCATCGGACATCTGGAATGGTATTTGTTGGCAACACATGTCTCGAACTTGGTTGTCTTTTCGATCGAAGCCTTTCTGCAGCATGTCATGATGAGGGTAAAAGCGAATTTTGCGCACTGCCCCACACATAGTCAGGCCGGGGGACCTTTTTCGAACACCAGGCCGATGATGTTTTACAAAACATGGAATATAACACAGGTCTGTTGTATGTCGGCAACACATAGCCTGAGAATAGCCCCCTTTTGATTGGAAGAAAAAGTGTCATAGCGCCACCGAGAATAAGAATTTGAAAGCTGCGCCGGATTGTATTTTCAGAGAACATAAGAGTTGGATCAAGTTTTTGAGTATATCGGAAACACATATACTTCTGAATAGCCGGGATTTTAATCACAAGAAAAACACTCAGAAAGCCCTCAATCGTGGTTTTTGGAGCTGCGCTCATCGTCTCCGCATGGGCAATTTTGGGTTCTTAATCAAGAGATGTAGTGTAGAAGGAAAGAAGATGTGGAAGGGAGCGGAAGGGTTCATATACACCACACCAGACGATGACACCAGGATGAGGTAAGTGAGTTGGAAGGAGGAAGAGTGGGATGTGTGGTGACAGTTATCATCATCATCACCATCACCATCATTACCACAGACTGGCCAGCATCAAGAAATCCGACTTTGCCCATTCCTAATACCAAACCTCAACCTAACACCATATCACCAAAGAGATCCCGTACTCTCCCCGCTTCTACTGACCCAAATTCACCGGCCTCCCTCCAATGATCCCCCCATTCCCGGTATTCCCACCCTTCTTATCACATTTCTGCCACTGTGTATAGTACTTCTGCGTAAACTTCCCATCAACGGTATCCACCGTCAACAGATTGAGACCCGTAGCCGCCATAGGCACAATCCGGACTTCCGACTTAATATTCAGCATCCCCTGCTCCCCGCACGGGCTCCAAGACGTAGATCCAGCATCAACCTCATCATGCTTGAGGTAATTCCCCTCCATCGGCCCCGTAAACACAGTCGGGATAACAGTCTGCCATAATCAGCCATCCTATCCTGGTTCCCGACGAAAACCACCACTATTGAACTCACCTGATTCTGCTGGCCCGAGAAATAATAAGTACTCTGCGTAGTCCCCTGCACGCCCTTCTCCAGACTCGCATAACCACGGTAATCAGCACCGAAGATACTGAATTGGAAGCCAGCGGGGTACTTCAGCTTCAATTGCAGCTGGCAGAACTTGCGGCGCTCGGTCGCAGGGATGTTGGGCCCGGATTGCACGGTGTAGGCGTCGAAGGAGAGGGTGATGGTGGTTTTGTCGTCGGTCAGGAGGCCTTGGACAGTTTGGTCGGGGCACCCGGTGCCGCCGTAGGTTACGCCGGAGATTTCGATCTGCGGGGGATGTGAGTGGGAAACAAAGAAGAGGAGGGGAAGCGTACTTCGTGGCCTGAGGGGGCATTTTGAGGGACGGGAGTGCCGGTTGCGAGCGTGGAGAGGGCGAGGAGGGCTGCGTTTGTGTACTTCATGGTGGTGTGTTCAACTTGGAAGCTGGTGGATTCTGAAGTGGACCTGAATGTTGATGAGGGTTCAAGGTTATGTGTTTGGCTGGCAAGGAGAAGTGCTGAGTGACAGAACAAGCTGTTGACCTCACTTCGATGCTCTTTCTCCAGCTTTTATACCCCTTCTTCCCTCCCCCCCGGAGTCTTCCAAAATAGCAACCGGAATGTCTCCACCCCCATCCTTCATTGCTCCAACGCGAGAGGTGTCTCCATTGATTGTCTCAAAGTTCGAATATACTCCTTGATATTATACCCAAAGGCCGTAGACAGTTCGAAGCCGGGATATAGACTCATTGGAAGTGGTTTCGATACTCTGACCGCCGAAACACCCTGAAAATGGGGAGGCCGTGATGAAGAGAGGCAGTGTTGACAAGACAGCATTGCCGGATTAGGAAGATACTCGATGGGGCCTCGGCTCTGCCGACATGGGAAGCGGGTGCGGTTCCGTACTAGGACGTACACGCATACGAGAGCATCTGGATCGTTTTCCAGCAGATTGGAAGCATTGATGTGCTCGTTTGCCCAATGGTAAAGTCGTGGTCGTCGAATATGTCACCGGTCACTCCGCAGTCGCACAGCATCGAAATATGCTATTTCTGGCGCACCTTACCCCTCATGGAAAGAGCCTGTTCGTGACTTTTCAGATATTCGATCATATATCGTCGTAGGGTACGTCGAAATGACTGCATCGATGCTGGTAGCGAGGGGAGTCGAAGTTGCTCATCTCGTATTCCATTTGCTTTCGGCGAACAACAACGGGATAACGGTCTAGATGCTGGGACGTCAGCCTCGTGAGGCAGATGCTGGAGATGCGCATGGCAGAGAGGGGTCAATAAGTTGTGCGGTGAGGCCGTTGATGATGCATATTGTCTCCGATATTAGAGCGATCCAGAATACTGGGTTCGGACATTGCGGCTCAGCGTTGATCATCCGGTCGCTTGGGACTGGGGTATGCCACAGACAGGACTGTACATGTAACTTTGGCGAGTTTTCTATCGAGCTTTCGTAGATCCGACTCTTCGGAGTGTTCTGTGGGAGGCTTCGAGGACAACGCAAAAGCAGTAAGACGTTCTGCGGGAGAAGAGGGCCTGGAAGAGACAGGGAATTCGACGACGCGTTGCAGTGTGCTGCCTCCTGTATGTGAGTAAGCAGCAAGGGGTTCTAGGCTCAGCTCTCAGGTTTAGTACGTAATCACCTTGAGAAGGAGCAGAAGAGCAATCATCGATCCCGGTTCAGTGACATTGGAAGTGATTACACCTGGGTTCATCCTACGGTAATTTCTGTGCAATATGTGATCAGAATAGCTCCCATGCGCCTCTAACCGGGAGGTGTGCTCACCTTCTCCGAGGTTGATCCGCTTCTGCCCACTTGCCCGAACAGGGACTTGAAGATGGAGTTTCGGTGTTGCAGAGTTGGAGAAGAACTCGCTAAAGATCTGCATTGGACTGGAACCTCATTGACGTGGGTATAGACACCCCAAACTTCTTGCGCAAGAACTCCGTGGTCGTGGTACAGCCCATCCCAGATAAGTCCACGAATACACCAAACACTAAATCCCTTGAAACCAGCCGTGGCTAGAGGTGTAGCCGTACGCCATTGCCCATGCAAGATGCAGAATTCCATAAAAATAAGCAGGTCAGCTACCCACAGCCGTATCATTCAACGCCACACACACTGCGCCCCTGTGATGCCCATTGTATTGGCGAATGATACTCTGGCTGCTCAGCTCCCACAACCTAGCGTAGTGATCCGAGCACGCAGTAACAAGGTAGGCCGAATCGGCACTGAAGGCACAATCCCACACCCATCGCTGGTGGCCGTGAAGCGTAGTCTCCAGTGGGAACGAGTTGACGTCTCGGTCAGCGGGCAAATCGTCTGATGGCTGAACGTTGTGAGGGTCGTTGGGATCCACCGACCAGATACGGGCAGTGTGGTCGGCGGAACAGGTGGCTAAGTGGCGCACATCGGGAGAGAGGAGGACGCGGGTGATGTACGTCCTGTGGGCCGTGAACCTGCAGACGGGAATGACGGAGGTGACTTCCTGTCGCTGGACCAGACGCCAAACGTATACGCTTCCCTGTGGACAAGTCAGGGATTTACGGCGACTTTGTCGAGCGCTGCAGGGGCACGTACAATGTTGTTGCCAGCACACATCATGGTGCCGTCGCTGGCCACCGTGACGCTCGCCATGCTCACATTCTCCTCTGGGATAAGCTGGTGGGTGCACTTATTCTCCCCCAGGTCCCAGATGCGCACGTTGCCGCCGCGGTCGCAGCTGACGAGTTCCCCTTGATTTGGGTGAATAACAACGTCGTTGACGGGCACCCCGTGCTTGTAGTCTCGCTGCACAGTCCCTTGACGTGTATCCCAGATCTTGACGCACCCGTCCTCGGAGCTCGTCACCATCCACTTTCCCTCGCAGTGAAAGGCAACAGCAGTGATGTTGTTGGTGTGGCCGTCAAAGGTCATGACGGGGTTCGGGTTCGTGGACTTGATGTCGTAGAGCTTGACCGTGTGGTGCCCCGCTGCAGCGAGGTACCGTTTGTCGGGTGTGATGCATAGTCGGTTTACTTGTGAGTCGGGATGAGGGATCGTGCGGGAGCAGATGCCAGAGAGGGCCTCCCAGAAGCTACATACGATTTAGTCAAGGCTCGTCAAGCGGAGGCAGCTTTGCGGCGTACCGTATGGTATGGTCATACCCAGCTGTGTCTGTCAGTATGGAGTGGACGCTGGTTAGTAGCAGGGCAGAACTCACCGGTACATAGTATAACGGACATTCTCACTCGTAAATGCAGACTAAAGCGGTCAGCAACGAGTGAAGGCGGCCATGCGATAAGACGACTGACCGAACCGGGACTCGCTTTGAGAGGCAGGCTCCCTATCTGGGACTGGGTCTCTCGAGGGGTAACAATGCTGCAGTTCTAGCCTAAAGAGAGTCTTCGACAATGATGGATGCGACAAACATGACATCGGCGCGTGAGGTCACTTGGCCAGCCATGCGGGAGGGAGCTGCAGGGTTCAGGGTACGCTAGATTCAATAGGGTATAGTACACCAGTAGCTCCCTGTCGATTTTCAGGGTTCGGTGATCCTTATAACTCTGAATCTCAAAACAAAGGAAAACGCTTTGACTTCGCAATCCTCCAAGATCTTATGTGATACACTCAATTTAATAAATTGCATGAAAAACTCTTGGAGCTTCGAATGCCTAACCTATCGCCTCAAGCGGGGCAGTAGCACGATTCATCATGTCGTCATCCCGCTGTGTAGACCATTGCGTAGACGACTATCTATATACTCCACCAACTGAGAGCCCAGAACCCGTACCTGATCCTCCTACTCTCTAAAACAACTCCTATAGACCCCAACAACCCAAATCGCAAGTCGCGAACCATTCCCCAATAAGCCCTGTACCAACGCGCCAACTTCTAGAAAAGCAACAACAGCGAATCCGTCCCCTTTAATACGGATCCCGCAAAGCTCGAGGAACTCGCAAAGAAGAAGCTGTCCGAGGTGACTGGTACTATGCCTTTTCCAACGCAGGGCAATCCCATACAAATACTGTAAACCGACAAGCCCTCTATGTGTGCTTGGTAAGTCTCAGGAGGGGAAGTTAAGTGGTGTCGGAAGCTGATGTACGATCGCTGCAGAGTCGGGACCGAAGATCTATCAGTTGCTGCCGCAGACGTCGCAGCTGTGATGTCGGGAGGAGAAGGGACTTCGGAAAGTAAGGAGATACGATACCCTCAAAGCAGTGATCGCAGTGTACCACACATTTAAGAGACCTTGAAAGATGGATGGTTCATCGAGTCTATGCTTGTCTGGGGAACAATTGGGGGACGGAGCGAGCAACGCCATGACAGTTCACCGGTGTTCAGATAACCGGGCCACATCAAGCGAAACGGAACGCAAGCTTCGAAATCATATGCCATACACGACAGCACATCCACATGACCGACAAGTCGTGAAGAGAAAGGGCGACGATGGGCGACGCCAGGTATCATTCGTGAGGTGCCCTGTTAAGCAGAGGGGTTTGTGTGTCATCTCAATATTGACTTTCCCGACGCGTGCCATGAACCTGCCCAGCCTGACTTCATGACAAGACATATGGAAACCACCCTGCCCAAACCGGAAGCGTAATCATAGCTAGAAGAGTACATCAGGTGCGAGAACGAGCGATCAATGCGAAGCCTCTTTTGTGGCTGCTTTATCTGCGCCATCTTGTGACGGCGCCTTGTGTGCGGAATCCGACTGCTCGGTCTGTACGGAGGAAGGAGATTCGGTCGTCTGGGGCTCGTTTGCGGTCTTGGAGCCAGTCGAGGACTCCTGCGTGGAGAACTTGTTCACTTGAGACTCCAGATCCTTGTCCTCGTCATCCTGGTCGAACATCTCAGAGTCGGGTGCATCGGTATGAATTTCGGTTCCGTCGCCGAGCAGGATGATGCGGCCTCCCATGCCATTCCCAGGGCGGAACCGGTGGTCAAGCTCCATATCAATATCATCAGCGCTGTCGTCATTGCGGTGATGGACCCCGGGACCGCGGAACTCGGCTATAGAGATTCGTTAGACGAGGGTTCTTCGGGTTCCGAGGACGATGGATGCTGAGACTTGCCATACTCTGGCGGAGCGCATGGACCCTCCCCGTTTGCAACTCTCTTAGCAATATCTTCGTACCACTGCTCCTTGGTGCGACCCTGCAGGAGCGCGATAACGATCATAGTCATGTTGTCGCAGCCGACGCCACCGGTGTCGCTGTTGGAAGCCAAGCAGTTATCCATCATGTTCTCGCAGATAGCAGAGAGCTCCTGCTTGGCCACGATGCCGCGGCGCACAAACTCGACCACAGCTTGGGAGGACTGGCAATCCCAGATGCCTATACGGTGTCAACACATGTCAAGACAGGACTAGTACCAGAACGACTAACCATCGCATGCAATGACCAAGAACTCATCATCCTCTGTGATATCATGTATCTCGACGTCTGGGAAAGCTGTGACAATCTGGTTCTCGGGGGGGAGTTCGGCGCTCTTCTTGAACTCGAAGTCACCGATGGCACGGGACAGAGCAAGGTTTCCGTTCACGCGGCCGAAGTCGACGAAGCCTCCGGCGGCTTGAATACGTGCTTTTTCAGCTGCAAAGAGTCAGCCTAGGCTGCGGAAGTCAATCATTCACGTACCCTCGTTTTGCGGCTTGTGATCGAATGACAGGGGTTTTGCGCGACCCTTCACACCTAACACCGTACGCGAATCGCCAGAATTGGCCTGTTATGATAAGTCGTAGTCGGGGGCAAAGACGGGAAGGCTACTTACAACCCATATCTTATCCTTGGAGATGATGCCGACAGAGGCAGTGCATCCAGAGACCTCTTCTTCGTACTTTGGATCTGTGGGACCGTGTCAGCCGATGGGCAGGGACGGTCTGGGGCAGCAAACCCACCACTGAGAATTGCACGGTCGGTTGCCAGAAAGCCGTCCTGCAGGGCCTTTCCTATGTTGCCATTTTTGAAAGCGTCTTGCTTCGCAACAATCTCATGGAGATGCTCGCCCGTGTAGATGGCTACCTTATCACCACCGTGACCATCGTATACTCCGAAGAAGCTGAATCGCTTGTCCGGTGGGGCGGGCTTGCCATCGCTGTCCGGCGATTGGAGGTCCAATACTGCAGCGTGGGCGTCTTCCATGCTGATCCGCCATCCTTGCATGGACGAGACGCCGTAGAACAGCGTGTCGCTCTCTCCCTGCTCGGATTTCTAGAGTTGCAGTCAGTCACCTGTGCAGGGCTGCGGACGCAGGGGTTGCCAAGGAATGAAGACTGAGGCAGAACAGAGTGCGGGGGCGGGGGGGAATGGGCAGCTCACCTTGTCGACGACGGGCTCTGACAATGTCTGACCCATGATGTCCGCTTTCTACTCGGGACTTTGGCTGTGTGTGGATGACGATGCTCAGCAGTGTCGGGTTGCGGACAACGAATTATGCAGCTTGCCGGGTGGATGGGCTAGGCGGTAGTCGAGGGGCCGGGAAGAGCGAACAACAGGCGGGGCCACGCGGAGGGACGAGGGGCGGTGGACGAGAGCAAATACAGGGACAGGCGGGAGGAGTGTGTATGGGCGACAGACGGCGGAGTTGGGGCGTCAGGGGCGCAGCAGGATTGAGGGCGTTGGTGTTGTGTGTAGTCGTGGTGGATGATGTGGAAGCAGAAGAAGAGTCTTGCAGAGGCTGCTCGCTCTGTCTCGCAGCACGCAAAGAGAGCGGGCCCGAGCGCCTGCCCGCGACAGCAAATCGTCATGGCCGCTAGCCGCTTGTAGGCGAGACACCGCCACGCAACCGTGGCGCAGGAGTCACCGGTGCAAGCAGACCCTCTCCGACGTGCAGAACATCGTCATCATCTGCGCCTGGAATTGCTGTGGGCGCCCGTCGTCGTACAATGTGCGCATCTTCATTCTTCGGGTGCCGGGCCTGACGGTCTCTCCAGTCCACTGAGTGAACTGCCTGGGCAAGCAAATAATGAAGACAGTGCCCATGGGGAATTCCCCCTTGTGTACTTGAGCAAACGGCAGCAGACAAGTATCCCGTCCACAGCAAAGAAGGCACCGAGGCTGATTGACGCCCAGCATCAGACCACAAGCTCGGTCATGGTGTGAGAGAGACTTTGGAAGCTGTGAAAATCGGAGACGGCGCTAGTCATGTGACTGTCGCTTAGATCTGTACCCCTGGCGAGATCCTCCGTACATCGGCTATGCGTCAAACAATTGTTCGCCCCGTCCTTCACCACACTGCGTCTGATCTCTCCCCCAAGTTGTGACGCACACCCCGCAACCGCCTGAAGCGCTCCCCTCACGAACATGATTCCACCATCGCGCTCTTCAGCAACTCGGCCACTACCGGGCCTAGATTGCCACTATGCCTGCTATGTGGGGATCCCCGTCTGATTGCTCACACACACGACCTCGGAACTCCGATTAGCTCTATGGGTACCCATTATAGTCAATTTCACAGCCGAGGCTCGGAGATTCTGGTGTATACATGTACCAGCTCCCCCACAATGTGAAGGCCATCCTCCACTTCTCTCTCTTTCCTTTCTTTTTCTTTAGATTGCCCCCTTCACAATCATGCCTCAGACGCCATCCTGGGTGAAGCAATTGAAGCCCTCCGGCCCTCAGGGCTCGGACCTGCTCGCTTCTGAGCGTGCTGCTTCCAATGTCCCTGTCGAGCAGCTCTCCGAGTTGCTGTTCACCAAGGAGACCATTCAGAAGAAGAACAAGATCCTTGCAACCCTCAAGTCGGAGGAGATGTTCGACAAGTCGCCGAACTACTACGCTGGCCGCTACGAGTATTTTGAAAAGTCCGTTGCACGGGCAAAGGCTCTGAGGAACTTGAAGCTGAGGGAGAACTGGACCCTGGAGGAGTACCGCATCGCATGTGACCTCATCAGCGAGCCGCTCCCCTACAGCTTGCACGAAGGCATGTTCGTTGTAAGTGTCTTGCGAGAATATCTCCTGCCCGTGATCTGATTATTCCAGGTCACCCTGAAGGACCAAGGCACCCCTGAGCAGCAGGAGCGCTTCACCAAGCCCGCCGACGACTACAAGATCATCGGCTGCTACGCTCAGACTGAGCTTGGCCACGGCTCCAACGTTCGTGGCCTCGAGACGACGGCAACCTGGAACCCGGAGAGGAAGACCTTCACCATGCACTCCCCCTACCTCACTGCCAGCAAGTGGTGGATCGGCTCCTTGGGCAAGATGGCCAACTTTGCCTGCGTAATGGCACAGCTCATCATCAACGGCAAGTCGTACGGACCCCACCCCTTCATCGTCCAGATCCGTGACCTGAAGACCCACGAGCCGCTCGAGAACGTCCACGTCGGCGACATCGGCCCCAAGGTCGGATACAACACCATGGATAACGGTTTCTTGCTCTTCAACAACGTCGAGGTTCCTCACATCAGCATGCTTGCCCGCTTCTCTGAGGTCGACCCCAACACCAGCAAGTACGTGCGCAAGGCTGACCCCAAGCTCATCTACGGCACCATGACCTGGGTCCGGTCGACCATTGTCATGCAGTCTGGCAGTGCTCTGGCGCGCGGTGTCACCATCGCTACCCGCTACAGCGCCATCCGCCGACAGTTCACGGACCGTGATGAACCCAAGGCCAAGGTCGAAACTCCTGTTCTCAACTACAGCATGGTGCAAATCAGGTTGTTCCCTCTGTTGGCGGCCACCTACGCACTTCACTTTACAGGCAAGGCAATGATGAACCTCTACACCAGGGCTCAGGAGACGCTTAGCAAGGGCGGTGCCTCTATCCTGGCCGATTTGCACGGTTCTTCTTGCGCTCTCAAGGCCCTTTCAAGTACAATCGCAGTTGAGGGTCTTGAGGTGTGCCGTCGCGCCTGCGGTGGTCATGGCTTCTCTAGCTTCAGGTACGAAACCTTTCAGCGGGTCTATGACGTATGCTAACGGTGAATAGTGGCATCGGTAACTGGTACGGCAACTACTTGCCGACCGTCACTTTCGAGGGCGACAACTACATGTTGACCCAGCAGGTCGCCAACTATGTGAGTTTTCTGGCTGTTGTTTAGCTAGTTCTTTGTCTGACCCGTTCCCAGGTACTCAAGTCTGCGCGTGCTGCCCTCGCGGGCAAGGCTGCGAAGAACGAGACCGGCCACATCTTGGCCGAATACCTGAAGAAGAAGGATATCCGCCCCTCTTTTGACATCACCTCTTCGAATGCCGACATTGTGTCCGCTTTTGCCTGGCGCGCGGCTTCCCTCATTTTCGACATCCAGAACAAGCGTGACAACCTGAAGACGGCATGGAACGACCTTCTCGTGGACTTCTACCGCATGAACAAGGCTTATGCCCAGTACATGGTGGTCGTGAACTTCTACAACACTCTCCAGAACACCAAGGCCGCACCGGAGATCGAATCCGTTCTCAGCACGCTCTTCCGCCTCTATGCCCTGCACACGCTTGACCAGGAAGCCTCCGACTTCACTGCGACAGGTGCTTGCACCGAGCGCCAGGTCGCAGTGGCCCGCTCGACCGTAGAACAGAAGCTGCTCAAGGAGATCAGGCCCCATGCTCTCAGGCTGGTGGATGCTTGGGACTTTGATGACTATGTTCTCGACAGCAGCTTGGGCCGCCACGACGGCAAGGTGTACGAGGACATGTTCTACCGCGCCAGCGAGCTCAACCCGCTGAACAGGGTGACTGTCGACCCCTACCCCGAGTCGCCCGTCTGCTTCAGGAAGGTTGAAGAGGCACATCCCAAGAGCAAGTTGTAAATTATGAGCGCTGTTTTGTATGATTTGTAGCGGGTTTCTTTGCATTTGGACGCCATCCTGGCTTGGCTATACCCTTGGGGTAGAGATTAGACTATAGAACTGGCATCGTGAGCGGTGTTTTGCTTGACATAATAGAAGCTTCCAATATTTCAAAGCTTCCCTCTTGATGATGCGGCATCATTCGCTGCCATCAGTGAGTACCTAGGTAACTGACGCCCGAGACTTTCCGTCGCATCGCCCGACATGGCTCGGGAGCACAGGACTTCAGCTCACGTGCGGAAACAGCCGGCGAGCCAGCTGGAAGCAGCTTAGCACTACCGTCCGCCAGCAGCTTCCTGATTGGCTGTGGATAAGCGGGTGAAGCTCGGCAGTCGCCAGCTCCTTAGCTGCGACGCAACCTCATCGCCCAAAGTTGTTTTCGTCCCTCAGCAGAACTTTTACCCACCCCGTATACTTCCACTTCCACCCACACCCCCTCTCCACATTTCCATCGCTTCGCCATGGCCAGCATTGCCGTCGACCCCCTCCAGAAGGTGATCGTGAAGTTGCCGCCCCCCAATTTCAGCGACATCGCCAAGTCGTCCAACGACGTGAGTCGGGCATAACTGCAGACGCGCCGGGAGCCATTGCCCATTGACACCTTGCAGCTTATCAACAAGGACTTCTACCACAATGCTGCCGGTCCGTTGCAACGTCGCGATCGCGCTGCTGTTGGTGCTAACTTGCGCCAGCCAACCTTGAGGTCAAGCTGAAGGCTCCCAACGGCGTTGCCTTCACCGCCAAGGGCACCTCTGCCCACGACGGCCCGGTCTCCTCCTCTGTGCGTCTGTATACGCCGGGCGAAGACATATGCTGACGGAAGTCCATGCAGCTCGAGGGAAAGAAGGTGCTCCCCAACGGTATTACCCCCACTCTCAATCTTATTTCTGTTCCTGTACTTCGTACGAAAAGCGGCAGCGTATATCTCTTTCATTATTCGACGAGACCCGGCTCTCCGGACCCCCCTTATTATTGCATAGAGGCAAATCTGACCACCGATCGATCAGGTATCAGCGTCACCCAGTCGTGGAACACGGCCAACCTCCTGTCCACCAAGGTCGAGCTCACCAACACCTTCGCGAGCGGCCTGAAGACTGAGGTTATCAACAACTTCAACCCCGCCTCCGGAAACCAGGGCCAGAAGCTCAACTTCCACTTCCAGCAGCAAAACTTCCACGGTCGCGTCTTCGCCGACCTCAAGGCCAACGGCGCTGTCAGCACCATTGCTGATGCCGTCCTCAGCCACGAGGGCTTCCTCGTCGGTGGTGAGGTCGGGTACGATGTGCAAAAGGCTGCCATCACCAAGTACTCCGCCGCCGTCGGATACACCACCGGCACCTACAACGCCGCCATCACTGCCACCAACTCCCTGAACGTCTTCGCCGCCTCTTACTACCAGAAGGTCAACTCCGCCGTCGAGGCCGGTGCTAAGGCCACCTGGGACGCCAAGCAGGGCTCCGCCGTCGGCCTCGAGCTCGCCGCTAAGTACAAGATTGACCCTGCGTCTTTCGCCAAGGTACGTTCGGGTGTGGCAGTTCCTGTGCATATGAGCTAATTCGGCGCAGGCCAAGATTAACAACCTCGGCATTGCGTCCCTGGCCTACAACACCAGGGTCAACAGCGGCCTTACCTTCGGCATTGGCGGCTCTTTCGATACCCAGAAGCTCAACGAGGCCGGCCACAAGCTCGGCACCAGCTTCACCTTCGAGGGTTAGAGGGTGGTATAGAGATGTAGGAGTAAGCGGGAGTTGTGTGTGTAGATCTTGATGGAATTTTGGGCATGTCCAGCAGCAAGCCGGCTTTTCTGTGGTCGAGCATTCGTTTGTATTGCATTTCCGGCATGTACAACAGTTCACTCAATGCAGCGGTTGTTGAAGTTCTCAGTGTCCGGAGTGCCATCATTTTCCAACTCTTGGAGCACGTCAACATGTGTCAGCCATCATCCGAGGATGCGTTATTGTGAGCTCTCGCGCTTCTGCTTCTCCTTCTGCTTCGCCCCGTCCTCCGCAGCCAACCTCAAAACATTGGCAAGAAACCCAATGGCCACCAACGCACCCCCAACCATGACAAAGTTGACCAGAAAGCTATGTCCCTCACTCGGCGGCACCACATCCGCCCCCTTCTGCTGTCTCCGGCGCGCAATATGCTCGCTCACACTCTCATGCATCCTCTTATGTCTCCGGTCGTCAAAATGCGGCACCTCGTTCCCCCTACCCGAGTGCCCCGGTCCCATCCCGTCCCCAAACCCGCCATAACTCTCCGAGCCCGCCTCTTTCGGCGCTTCATGTCCACCAGCGGGATGCGGGTTATGATGCGCATACTCTGCGCGTTTCGTGCCGTGTTTCCCATACCCACCCGCTTTATAAAAACTCGGCGGCGGGCCGCGAAACGTGCCTCTCTTCTTATTCAACCCCGTCGCTGGACGCCCCCCAGCGTACGACTGGTACGAGGAGTGGCTTCCCGTGGGTACACCTCCAGTACTACTACCTGCGTATCCGTGACGGGCTGAGCGTGAAGCAGATATTTGCGCATCGTATTGGGCGCGCTTTTCGGCGACCGAGAGGACGTGGTATGCTTCTGAGATTTCTACGAAGCGAGTCGATGCGTTGGGGTCCGAGGGGTTGCGGTCTGGGTGGTATTGTTTTGAGAGGGTGAAGTATTGGCGTTTTATCTCTGCTGAGGTGGCCGTGGGGGCGATATCGAGGGTTTCGTAGTGGGTTTTTGAGCTGGGGGTAAGGAGGGGCGGGGAGGTGTGGAAGAAGTGTTGTTTTGAGGGACATGAGGGGTGGTGAGGGAGTCTGTGATGGCGGAGGTGGTAGTGGTAATAGTGTGGTTTGCGTAGAGGGGCAGGGACGCCGATGGAGAGGGCCGGGCGGTGAGGCATTACCCATTACTGGGCTCAGAACGACGGCAGAGGGAGCGAGTTTAAAGGTTTAGTAAAAGTGAATCGATTGTCAAAGTCAATTCACAGTGCAAGTGTCCGACGTCATGGTTTTGCTGGCTCGGCACGACTAGGGCCTCGTCCCCTGGTCCCTGTCCATAGTCCACGCGAGCTCTCCAAGCGCCGTCTTGGCTGCTGGGGGAGGGGCAAAACGCCACTTTTTGTCGAACGTTGAGCCTCACGAACGTGGACCAGTATCTATTGTTCCCCGAGTGAAGATGGCGGCACAGGCTACTGAGGGAGTCGAGAAGCTGACGTGTATGCATTCCTGCGTTTTCGAAGTAGGGAATGAACACTAAGAGAAAGCAGTGGCAGAAGCCAACGGCACGCAAACCAACGGCACCACACCCACCGCCGACGCAAAACCAGACGCAGAATCCGACGACGAAGGCGATGACAACGACGGAGCGCCCGAAGCCGGCGCCGAAGGAGCCGCCAAAAAGAAGAAAAAGAGAAAGCCTCGCAAGAAGAAGAAGGGCGGCGCCTCCGGCCCCAAAGTGCAGACGTCGCCTCCGCGCGTGCCAGTGCACGAAATCTACCTCAACGACTCGTACCCCGAAGGCGAGATCTGCGAATACCGCGACGAGAACTCGTACCGGACGACGAGCGAGGAAAAACGGTACCTAGACCGCATGAACCAGGAATGGCTGACGGAGTACCGGCGCGCGGCAGAGGTGCATCGCGAGGTGCGGCAGTGGGCGCAGAAGTGGATTAAACCTGGGATGACGCTCACCGAGATCGCGGAGGGGATTGAAGACTCTGTGCGCGCGCTTACGGGGCACCAGGGCCTCGAGGACGGCGATGCGTTGAAGGCTGGTATGGGTTTCCCGACGGGTCTGAGCATCAATCACTGCGCGGCCCACTATACGCCGAATGCGGGGAATAAGATGGTGCTGCAGCAGATGGACGTCATGAAGGTCGATTTTGGCGTCCATATCAATGGCCATATCGTCGACAGCGCGTTTACCATGTCTTTCGACCCCGTCTACGATAACCTGATCAACGCGTGCAAGGACTCTACGAACGCGGGTATCAAGACCGCGGGTATCGATGTCCGTATGTCGGATATCGGCGCCGCGATCCAAGAAGTCATGGAGAGCTATGAGTGCGAAATCGGCGGTACTACGTACCCTGTAAAATGCATCCGCAATCTCAACGGCCACAGCATCGGCCGGTACAGTATCCACGGCGGTAAAACCGTGCCGATTGTCAAAGGCGGCGATCAGACGAAGATGGAAGAAGGCGAGACTTTCGCCATCGAGACATTCGGGTCGACGGGTAAAGGGTATGTGAGAGATGATATGGAGACGAGCCATTATGCGAAGAGGGAGGATGCGCCGAAGGTTGCGTTGAGGGTCTCGTCAGCGAAGACGCTGTTGAATTCTATTACCAAGAATTTTGGAACCTTGCCGTTTTGTAGACGGTATTTGGATCGTTTGGGACATGACAAGTATCTTCTCGGTGTAGGTTTTCTAATTGTGTTGAGATGGGGTGAGGGCTGATCAGGACAATAGCTGAATAACCTTGTTTCGGCGGGTATTGTGGAGGCGTATCCGCCGTTGTGCGATGTTAAGGGGAGTTATACGGCTCAGAGTGAACATGTAAGTTGGATTGAACCTGTGGGAGGGGAGAAAGAGCTAATGTGTTCCAGACTTTCATCTTGAGGCCTACGGTTAAGGAGATTATTAGTCGCGGTGACGATTACTAGTCGGGAACATGTTGCATGATCGGTCAATCTACGGTAGGCATCGTATACATGAATGAACTGTCAAGTTACCGGCACTGCACCTGTGTGTACTTTACGCCTTCTCGGTGCGACTTTACCACAACACTCATTGAGCTCAGTTGCCCAAAACCCGTGGAAGATGACGTTGAGCTGACAGAGCAGGAAGTTCCAGCCAGCCAGTATCATGAGAACCCTACAACCGACCCTCCGGAACTCTCCGAATGCGAGGCGACGATATAGTTGGACGCATCCAAACGGTGGGCATCTTCACATCGGTCGGTTGAACTGTTTAGGGAGGAGGCGCCTGAGGCTGATCTGGGTGAGTTTGGAGATGGAAATCCTGCGCGAGTTGGCGACGAGGATGTGCTGCTCATGGCGGCTGTTCTCGTAACCCACTATCTTTGTTTTCTGTCCGTACACCATGTGAGATGTTCCTACCTAGCTATGACTTCCACGGTATGGCTTCAGAGTGGAATACTTGCGCCTTCTGTCTCCTGGGCTCTGCCTGCATGCTACTTCCTGCTATGGTGGTGGTGGTAGGCACGCCCCTCGAGCCTTCCCTCTTCCTCAGTAACCTAGACGAACTCCGGAGGACCTCCCACCTGGGCAAGGTCAATCATCTCACCTACGCCCTCCCCCGCGCGGAAATGATTTTCAGGTCTCTGCACTGCAAAGTGTTATCGCTGGCCTAGACTTCAAAATCAAGTTACACAATGAAACAACTGCACGAGGCTTCAAATTCGCCCCACTACCGCTATCCCCACGCCCTGACACGTCCTACCAAGTGGATCGACTCTCGCAGCGCAGTACACCCTTGACAAGAGCAAGACTTTCATGCATACTTCTTCACACACCGCGTACAGCGTCCATGGTGGCGGCTGGTGTGTCCGGCGAGCCCGAGTGAGGCGCAATATGCAGGAGGAGCACATGTATGTTCAGCGGTAGAGCACGCGGCGCCATGCACCCACCGAGCACACTTCGGTGCAGATTGGGGGTTGATAATGCGCATACCACTATGTTAATGGATAATGCGCATACCCATAAGCGCCAATGCTATAAGCGAAAATGCTTATAAGATGGTGTCAGCAGCGTTTTAGTAATAAATAATTTCTTAGCTAAAAATCCTTGCAACTATATATTACAAAGTTATCTATGTTGTACTAAACATAATATTGTGAAGGTCCAGCGGGTATGGAAGTACCGTGTATGGATCTCGGTTGGTTCTCGGGGATGAGCGTCAGGGTTCCTTGCACGGGTGGTGATATCAAGACAGTAAAGAGTAGACTTTCTGAAAAGGATATCGTGTATTTGAAAACCAAGTGTACTGTTGAGGTACTTGACTGAGTTGAATACGAATCTTCAAAAGGAAGATTCGAGCTTGCTATATACTAGGTGTGATCCCCAGTACCTTCCTGCTCCCGGGATCACTGTGTTCCTTTGAGCACTGCGCTTCTGGGATCGTCATGCTCCCTGGGACCGCTGTGCTCCCAGGATCACTATGCTTGGCGGGATCATTGTTGGTCACATGACCGCGTCGCACAACTTGTTGGCGCAACCCCGCCTTCTCATGAACCTGTCAAGTGGCTTCGTAGTCCGTGATCGTAACAAAAGTCTACTCTTTACTGTCTTGATATCACCACCCGTGCAAAGAACCCTGACGCTCATCCCCGAGAACCAACCGAGATCCATACACGGTACTTCCATACCCGCTGGACCTTCACATAGGGTTAGGGGTTTAGGTTAGGGGTTAGGGTTAGTTGTTAGGGTTAGCTATAGGGTAAGGGCTAGAGAACATAGAGAAAGTGCCGTTGTTAAGTGTTGTTAAGTGTTGTTAAGTAAAGACCCGCAAGTAACAATACGCGTTAGATGACAGCCGCTAACAAATTGCCTAGGAGCTAGCATCGCTAGCGTAAGCACTGAGCAGGGGCCCAGCTTACAGGTATGCGCATTATCTGTTAGTGGTATGCGCATTATCAGCTCCCTGCAGATTGAGCAGGTGAGCTCGAGCTTGTCACGTTTCGGGAAGTATGGTGTGCATATCAAAATATGTTTCGGTAAGCATTCGCGTCGGGGATCAGATTTGGGCGATTGTTCGCTCAATCTGGTAAGCCCTCAACTGGGGTTAGCGATTGCACTGACAGTATATTGTATATATGCAGAAGAACTACGCGAGACGATGAGATATGGCTAAAGACTGCTTGAGTCCATCGGACTCAACCAATACGACGTGGAGAAAAGATATCATTCTATCCCGCATCCAGCATGTCAGCTACCCACAGGAACACCACAAGTTCCGGCAAGGGGAACTTCGCCGTCTTCCGCTGCCACGGAGTCTGGACTCTGAGCACGTCAAAGTTTATCTCCTCCACCACATGGAAGCTACAGTTCGCCGCAGCTGAACGGCGTTATTTGCATTCTGTCTTAGCGAACCGGCAATTTGTTCAGAGGGCTACCAAAGTGGCCATGCCCATCATGACCTCTTTCCCCTGCTCTTCGAGCTCAATTTGAGCGCTGGGGGCGCTCAATAGTCTCCTTGAGCAACTTTGGTTTGGACTCCTGCGGAGTTGTGGCTGGCTGGCAGCACTGGGAGTTACACCCTTCAGTGGAACCACTCCGTGATGCTCACTCGATTCTGAACAGAGGTGAGTATATAAATACAGCAATCTCCATTGTTTTTGGGAAGCAGATTCTCCAGACTTTCTATCTACCCGTTGCCATTCTGAGAACTGGTGTATCGAAATAACAGGCCACTTATCACGATGTCGGGCTCTGATACAGTCAAACCTCCTTCCATGGAAGACAAGGCTAAGGCAGCTCTTTCTTCCATGAAGCTGGCTTCGGAGGTAACTGAGTCGCTTCAGGTCTGAACTCGAACTAATGATCCTCCAGACTGTTCGAAGCGCCATCGCGTCGGCTATACCAGTTGCGTCCAATCAGATATTGACCGTTTCAGTTCCTGGTACAATCATTGATTACAGGTACGATGAAACCAATGCCTTGAGCGACCAGCTGCTGACCCCCAACAGTGAGTTTGTTTGGAAGTCCGAGGAAACAATCAGGCCTCCACTTGCAGTGAGAGTTGCAGAGGCTCGGCTTGTAGACGGCATGATCCCATTGCACAAATTCACTTCAGGCAAGACTGGGAAAAGCGTTGCTCGAAGCTACCTCAGCACTCTTGATCTCATGGTGCCACTTGAGGCATCAGTTTCGGGTGTCATCGGCGGGGACCCAACAGCAGTGGTCGAGGAGAGGTTGAGGGTGGTACGGAATCGCTACGACAAGGCAATGGATTACCTCAAGTCCGCCGATGATGCGCCGGGTTCGGAGGGTAGGTCCAAGCTCGGGACCTATGTTCTCAAGCAGAGTGTTTGGGCTCAAGCTGTGGCCGATTACAACAAAGCTCAAAATGACGCTTTGGCGGCAAACAAGCCGCCTGCACATGCAACGAAAGAACAGGTAAAAGAGTCCAGGGAGATGTTTATGAGGTGGATACAAGAACAAGGTCGCGATGTAAGTACACCACGAGGTGAAGATCCAGAGAACTGACACATGGATCATAGTACAAGAACACCATTCAAGCCAAATACATGGATTGGGTAGTGCACGGATACAAGTTCATGGTATGTTCGCCCTCCTGCAATAGTTGGTTGGAACACTGACACTCTCGATTAGATCGATTTCAACTTTGGGATAGTCGACATTTCTTCCGGAATGAAGCGCATCGAGAATAGCAAGGAAGCCTTCCGGAACCTCACCCTCATTGCAGAGGATGGTGTAAGCGAGTACAGTAGTGTCAACCTTACTCCACGGAATTGGTAAGAGCATTACCAAAGTATCCCAAACTCCCGGTTGACACTACCTAGGGCAAGCATCGTTCAAGACAAAGTCGTTAACTGGGGTATCAACAACGCGACACCAAGCCCCACCGAGATTCGCGCAGAGATTCGACGAATGAAGAACTTGCTCGCTTCCCATGAGACGCTGCTTCTGGTACGAAAGCATTGCTTATCCTCGCTCAACGGGCTACGCTGACCGCCTCAAAGGGGCTCGAAGAGCAAGCACTATTTCCGGTTATCTCGCAGGAGGAGGTGGGTGAAGAGGAAAAAGCGCTCCGTACCGCCTACGCAGATGTCTACGCCAATGTCGAAGCCGAGAATGCGAAACAAGTCCCACGAACCACTGGGCGCGCTCAACCTGCCAACGCGCTCACCAGTTTCCGCAGCAAGGCCGCTAGAGGTGGCAAAGCGGCCCCGGCGGGAGCAGCCTCGGCGGCCGAGCCACCTGCGTTGAAAGCCGGGGAGAATCCGTTCAAGAAACTCGTTGAGGCACAACAACAGTGGAACGACGCGAGCTTGAGTCGAAACAAGAACACCGTGAGGTCGAATGTTGAGACCGAGTCCAAGACAGCTCAAAATTGGCTGAAGAAGAAGATTGGCCAGCTGACAGCTGAGATCGAAGATCTGGAAAAACAACTGGGTGGCGGTGGGGAGGCTCAGCTTATGCCCCCGACGGTGTACAATCAGGAAGGTATCGCCATTTCGGAAGATGATATGAAGGTCAATCCTGGTACGTCTCTTCTACTGGTCTCGGTTGCGTGCACGACTGACCCAGATGCAGAGCTCGTTGGCAAAAAAGCCCCAGAGGTACCAAGTTTTTGGACCCGAGTATGTCCAATCTTATACGCATCTTATATGAATTGACTGATGATTCCAAGGTTTCTTGCAAAGCGTCGGCCTCGAGCAACGAGAAATTTACTTCCACCACCGAATCCGCCAGCGCGGTTGCCGCCAAAGTGGGTTTTGGATTGTTCTCTGCCAGCGGTGGAGCATCTCATTCCTCGAGTGCTGCGTAAGTGGAGAGAGTCGATTCGGCATTACCACAGATGCTAACTACACACAGAAATGCCATGTCATCCATGGCAAACCTTGATGTCGAAGTTTCCATGGACTGCATGGTCGTGGAGATTGATCGTCCATGGCTTCACGGCGAGCTCTTCATTGACGCGGAACTCGATTCCGGCATGTTCGACATCTCGCCAGGCGAAGCCTCGCTCAAGGCAATGTACGACAAGGGCGAGACACCCAAGGGCGAGTATCAGCAGTTTTCGTCCTATCCTACTGCCTTCGTGGTTGCATCGGACGTCGAGCTGAGCGTAAGTCAACTGCTTGAATTGTGCAAAACAGTATCTTACAACAGATTTTAGTTTTCCGGCGACACTACGCAGCTGGAGTCAGCCGTCTCGGCGTCGAGCACTGCGGCCAACCTGTCCGTTGGCTATGGCCCATTCTCCATTTCCGGCTCCCATAAGCAATCCAAGTCGAAGTCGAAGACGAAGATGGAATCCACGGCCACGGGATGCAGGATCAAGATTCAGGCGCCGCAGATTATAGGCTGGGTTCAGACACTGATGCCGCAGTTGCCGAAGCCGAAGAGCGGCCATAGTACCATGGTGGGACTGTGGTAAGCGGCCACTGCAGTTCTCGGGCCTTATCTTGGTGCTGAAATGGGCACCGTCAGCCCATATCCCAATGTGGCCGTCTCTTTTCCTTTTGTCTTTTTCTTTCTTCTCTGCTGACCATCTCTGCACATGCGACTTCTGCACTACGCTCGCTTTGCGTCGCCTGCTTTTCTTCCCTCTTCCAGTTTCGTGCATGGATTCCCGCCGTTTCTGATTTATTTTTTCCGTACATAATCAACGCACATACACAGACCTTTGCCTTACCGGCCCTCGTTGGAGCGTACCTTACCTTATAAGTATCGTGTAACAGCCTTAAAACAGAAGCACGCCCATTCCTCTTCTCCCACCCCAAAACCCCACAAAAACAACTGCAACCAATTCCGCCTCACTCCGCCGTCTCATTATCAACATTATATTCCAGGCATACCCCTCAGCCTTGCGCTACCCGCACCATACCTAGCGTATCCACGTATCCACCCCTGTCCGTGGCGCCCGCCTCGCACGCGGTACCGTAGGGTAACCCGCCCCCCGCAAAACCTAAACGCCGCCGTCCGGGGGCCAATATTCCCCATTCCAGCAGTTGGCAGCAAAAGGTGTTGATTCCTGGCCCCACAGGGCCTGGGGTACCTGGTTCTGGTGCTGGAGAATGGTTGGAGCGGGGTGCGGGAACGGTGAAAAGCCCCCGGGAGGTCGGGAGGGGAAGGCGCGCGGGTACGGGAGGTGGCGCATGTTGTGTTCCTTACGCCCTTGTTGGGGTACGAGTTGCGGGGCGAGAAGGAGGCTGGAGTGTTGAGGATGGGGTTGCGCGGGGGATAGGATTTGGTTTGTTGATGGGTATAGGCACGGGGTGATGGGGGGACACTGTGGAGGTAGTGGAGATGGTGGGGGATGGGAACGGGGTATGCTCAGCTGGCCATGCCGAACTTGTGCCCAGAAGCTGGTTGTTTCTCCGAGACGTCTACATAACATGCTAATACCCTTGCACGATGGGCGCGGTTCCGCCTCGTTATTGCTTGCGAGCGAAAATGCTGCCGGTCACTACGTACCTGTACGGTCTCAACTACCCCTCCATCTGTGACACCTGGCCACGAAAGCTGCCTCGTTATCACGCAAGCATAAGAGGCGGATATCCAAAAAACCAAGATACATGCATCTAACCAACATCTACCTAATTTTATCTACCAATGCAGAGTCGAGTCACAAAGCCTAAAATCCAAGACATGCAACCCCCAAGGTATCAACCTAGACTCAAGAAGACCAAAAACCCAACACCGGCATCCCGCTTCCCATATATCCATCTCCGACCGATAACTGCAAATGCCAACCTGAATAATGTAATACTCCACGAATTCAAAAAGCCCACAAACTCACACCTGACACCTGCACTTCCTCAACACGCCCTTTCAGACTCATCCACACATCTCAACCCCCCCTCCTCTTCCCGCTCCTCAGGCCGACTCGCATCCATTTTCCGCCCCACACCCGACGACACAGGCGACACAGGCGACACCGGCACCACAAGAGCCGCATCAGCTGCGTCCGTATCAATCTCCATCTCCGTCCCCAGTTCCTCTGCCTGCATGATCTTCCCAGATCCCGTCCCCGCTTCCCCATCAACCACCTGCCCGATACTCTCTTCACACCGCAGCACCACCTCCGCCGCCACAGCATGCTCAAGCACATACGCCAGCGGTCCCCAAATCCTCCAATGTAGAACCGCCAGATGCGCAATCCGATTCGCGAGCTCCGGAAGCTGGTCCGCGAAAGACGGCGGCGGCGCCGTTTGCGACGGGCTCTGCGGGGGCGTGAGAAGCGCGTTCGCACATGCCGAATCGTTGACGAGGTCGTTGAAAAGCTCCACGGGGGACGAGTGCACGTGGCGGAGCGCGACGTCCAGGACGCGCGGCACGAGATACGTTTCCAGTATCGATGCGTGCGTTTGGAAGGGCCCGTGGAAGAGCGCGTAGAGGCGGACTTTGGTGCGTTGGATTAGGTCGAGGGAGATGTGCGAGGGCGAGCGGGCGAGCACGAGGGATTCGCGTACGAGGTGGATCGCGAGGTGTTCGCTGTTCGTGACCCATTTTGAGATGCCCGTCGAGGCCGGGTTGTCGGATATGATGGCTGTGATGGAGCTGCGGAGGGTTTCCCATGCGGATGTTGGGATGTCGCGGCGGACGCCGAGTTCGCGGAGCATGTGCCGGAAGAGGGCGAAGCAGATGTCGTAGTAGACGAGGTCGTTGATGTCGGATTTGATTTGTCGGATGCGGATGTGGTCGAGGTAGAAGGTTGAGGGGAAGTGGTTGTGGTCTGCGTCGACGAGGAACGAGGAGACAACGGCGCGGGCGAAGACTTCGATGTGCAGACGGGCGGGATCTTGGTGAGCGGGCATGCTGGGCGAGAGGTAGCGAGATTGAGCTGCTCGCCACCATTTCTGGGCAGATTTGAGGCTGACGTGGGGTTTCGAGCTGAGACGCTTGAGTTGGTGTTCGCGGTGGAAGTCGATCGTGTCGGCAATGAGAACCATTCGCAAGTGGCGGATTTGATGGTTGGCGACGTCCTGTTCGGTCAGTTTCTGCTGTTCTTCAAGAGTCTTGCACACTCACCAGCTTCATAGCCTCCAGAACGCCCAGAAGCAGCTGCAACCCGGAGATGATCTTCTCATTGCTTGTTTCTTCCAAGCCGGCCTTGATAGTGCTCGCCATCTTATCCACCATGCCATCTCGCATGGGTGCGCAGTGCTCCTTCAAAATGCTAGCCGTCAGGTCCGCCAACCGCACCAGGTCACACACGCCCCGTTCAATCTCTTGCATGAGCTTCGGGACCTCCCAGTGTTCGTCGATCCAAAAGTGGTCGACATCCGGAATCAGCAGCTTCAGAATATCCTTGATGGTCTCGAGCAGAGTCGGCAGGCGTTGCTGCGCACACTTGACAAGCTCCGCCCGTTGCTCAGAATCATATGAGAATAGCAGAGGCTCTTGGTGAAAGACAGGGTTATAGAGCTCCAGCTCGGCGACCAGTGCTTTCCAGTACTTTGCCGCTATCTTCCGTTTGTGGGTCCCTCTTTCCCCGTCGAAGTTTGGCCGGAAGCTGAGATTGCGATCGAAGTTGATGTCGAGCCGGAGTTCCTCGTTATGTATTATGTTGTCGATACGGAGCTCATCCAGGGTTTTGGTGGTCACTGGGGGTTGAAGGATTGCATCTCGGAAGGCACGGGCTAGCTCCACTCCGTCCTGGCCCGGTACTCTCCAGGCTATTAGATGGTGTAAGAAGTTGGGAATGTCCTGCACGCCCTTTGAAGCGGGTTTGGTATGGGCTTGTGCAGTGTCCACTGTTAGTCTTTTCTTTAACCGGATAGTCGCCTCCCGGACAGAGTGTATCCGCCTGGCCATAGTCTCATCGATGACCGGTCCCCCCTCTTCCACTGGAGTCAAACTGCAATCAGCTTCATCACTCGCCGGCAGTGAGGGCAGAGTACGGTCAGCCGGCCGACACGACGCACGCCTACCAACAGTTCTGGTACCCTGACCACCCATCTTCTCTATGAAGCTGGGGCGTCGTGTGCGATGTTTCTTTCTTGGCACAGGGACGCGGGCAGTCATGGAAAATACTTCAGCGGACTCGAGGGTGCAGGTCGGTGATGGCAGAGGCGATCATCGACAGGAGCAGAGGCGGGGCGCAGAGGTGTTAATATGCGCAAGTGGGCGAACGGTATTGCTTGCAACAAAGCGTAAACTGCGACAAGTCAGATCCCGTGCAGAGACAGTGCAGTTTGCAGCACACAAGCCGAAAACGTGTCCACGGGTCGTTTGACTGGACATGACGGGTGTCGACATGGCCCAGCGAGACTCCGAGTCAGACAAGCACAGAGGTGGGACAGGCGGCGGGTTGGTGCTTGAGTTCAATACCTTTTGACAATTCCGTGGACCACAGCAGTTCGCGGGCACTTGGAGATACAAGATCAGATGCGAATGTCTGCGAGATCAGGTCTCGTGCGCAGCAAAGAAATTTTGGGGGACGATGTGGCTGCTTGTGGTGAAAGAAGGAGCAGAGACGTTTGCGGAAAGCGGAGTGACTTCAGGATGAGGGCGAAGCAGGAACAAATATGAGCAAGAAAGAAGGGCAAAAAGGCCAGATGTGTTGTGTCTTTGAGAGGGATACTTGTCTTGCGCGTACATATGCATGCGCTCGATGCGCAGCAAGGTGTGCAGCGGCGAAGTGCGTGCGATGCGGTGCCCCAGCGTCTAGCTCCGTATTGTAGGTGAGAGGGCGAGTGGGCGACCCTTGCAGCGGAGGGAAAAGGGGAGCAAGAGTCAAGGCCACTGTGGAGTGCGAGCAGTCTCCTGGACAGCCGTACGTACTTGTCTCTGCACATTTTCAAATGAACAAGAGACACGGCAGGGGAAAGCAGACATGGCGGCTGGTGTCTAAGGTGGCTGCGACTCGCTGCTGGCCAGCGGTGCGCTAACCAGCAGACAGGTCATCGCGAGAGGGCTCGATGCAGTCACACCGCTTCATATCCATCGTTTGTAGCCATCGTGAGCGGCTGGCAAAGCTGCATGCTCGTCGAACGGGGTAACAGCAGCCGGGGCAGTAATTCTCAGGTGAATCCGGGCCAGTAACAGAGGGCAGGCTGAAAAGCGGCCAATTGCGAAGCGAGATTTGGTCGGCAGCCGCATCCGCGCTGCATTCGCCAATAGTTTGTAGGGAAAAAGTGAGGCTGCAGATGTCAAAGACGTCTTTGTTACGGAGCGACAGGGCACAAAAGGCCGCGCAGCCCTGGACGTCGACGGGCATTATTTCGTGTCTCCATGACTGCCGGGCTTGCAGACGACCGTCAGGAGGCAGCATCGCGTGCTCGCCCAGGTAACGTCGACGCGGGGACTGTATGGCGGCCCGGGAACCTGGAATCGCCCTCGTATTCTGAGATCGGCCGGGTCGGAGCGCAGCCATGGTTTAGGAACCTTGTTCGCAGTCTGGCAGTCTGAGATGAGGACGACCGCAGCCCCATAGCGAGGCGAGCGGGTGCTGCGCCCGCGTGTCAAAGCATCCAACACAGGCGTCCCTCTGTCTGCGGCTTTGCTGCTTGGGCGAAGATGAGACGTGTCGATTGCGGGCGTCGGTTTGTGAGAGTGTGGAAACAGAGCAGCGACTCACACTCACAGCGCGGGTAATTTGTGCACATGTGGTTGTCGCGGGTCATGTGAGCTGACAGCTGCCCAGGTGCCCTTCTTGCCTGAGGCCATGAAATCCCAAGGTTGGCTGCCTCACATTCGGAGGTATCAATAGATATTTTATAAGATCAGCATTGGTCTATCATTTCCGAAACGGAAGATAGTTTCATGTGTATCAAAGTCCAAGGAATGCAACATAGCTCTCTCTATAAGTCCCAATCGGCGTTCATGAGTGTTATGCATAAGAAAATGAAGCAGAAACGCTGTGCAGCCGTCTGCTCCGAAGAACAAACATGCAAAATGAGAAAAAGAAAAACAGTATTTCTTTCGTGGTTTAGGGTCGTGCTACCCACCATGGCCCTCTTGATGTCTCGATCAACGCCCTGGCTAAAAGTGCCTAGAACTCGCGGGCCTCATCAGCTCCACCGACGGTAGTAAGATATCCTTTTCTCTGCTCACGTCTTGAGGGCAACAGGGCTGGCGCAGTATGCACATCTCCATCCTCATCTCAGACCCAGTCCCCCCTTCTCTTCACTTCATCCCCAGTACCGTCTCGTCGTGAACCCACTCAGCGCAGTCCCCTTATCCCAGGTATGCTCAGGGCCAGTGGCATAACCCTGAATCATCCGATTCCTCCTCCCCTCTTTCCTTGCCTCCTGCATGGCCTCCAAACACATCGGACAGGGCCGGGGGGAGTACTTGATTTTGCGGCCGCGATGTCCTGGTGGGCAACCTTGCCTCGTTCGCATTGCCCTCTGACAACGGACCATATGCCCCATGCTATAACGGGGGTCTTTGGGAAGCTTGGCGTACTCGAAATACGGATATGGAGGACATCCGCAACTCCCGTAGACGAAGACGATCATGCACATGACGGTAAGTGCGTTTTGGCCTTGGGCGGATCGATGTATACAGAACAATCTCCGCTCTTTGTAGTCTCACTGGGCGTAGAAGAACTCTTATGATGCGTTGACACGAGAAGCCCTGATCTTGTCTGCACCTCTGTGTATACCCGACTGTCTGATTTCGTAGACCAACTCGAAGACTTATTTGAACCGTCTGGCGCGCTGCGAACCGTGCTCTCGATCGTGTTTGAGGTGTAGTCAGGCTGTCTTGCGCTCGTAGAGTAGTGAATGTTAGCTGTATCAGAAGGCTGGCAACGGGCAATCTTTGAACGACACCCGATGGAAGACCTAGAAGCGATTGTTAACAACAGCGACCGACAACGTCATCACCGAACGGGCAATCACCATCACTCGGTAATCAACGCATGCGTTTGAAAGAGGCAATCCAAAAGGCATTGTGTATTAGGGCAATCCATATCCTCCAGAGGAAACAACCGTGGTATAGAGAGAAGGAGAGGATGGCAGTGCTCAGCCAGACTGTTAATTGCGGGAACCCACAGCCCAGGCAGTGCAGTTCTTCGCTGGCAATTAGTGTTGTGGAGACGCGCAACCTTTGTCGTTTGCCTCCGGGGACACAGAGGAAAGCGAGCCAAGCAAATGACACTCTTCGGAACTGCGCCCGCCTTGACGAGCCAAGCACACGTCCTAGATAGCAGGCAGTGTTAGTTCGCTAGTAACGGGTCCAAAAGCAGATAGAAAGCCTCACCGAACATATGCGCCGGGCCTCCTACACTCCGACATCCATCGATTCGGACTTCTTGCCGGAACGCCCTCTCGGCAGCTCTTTGACATCCCTCTCGTCGGAGCTTTCTTCGTCCGATGGGCTCTGAGGTCGGCTGTCGTTGAGATTCCGTTGGCTTCTTGCCATCTACGCACAGTGAGTTCAAAGTCTTGGCTGGCCCGGCAGAGAGTAAAACTCACCCACGACCGTACGCCCCCAAGCAGGCCCAAGCTGTAGCCAGCCGCGAACTCCGATGAGCCTCTATCCTGCGCACGGGGGATATCAAGATGCGTCAGACGCGATACGGCAGAAGGAGACACAGCGCCGGAACCGGTAGGGGAGAGTTGCCTGTCGTCTCTTTCGTGCACTGGAGTTCGGGCCGGGCTTGCTGGTCTGCTATTCTGCCAAAGCTGTTTGATGTCCCGGCTGAGTTCCTGACCGGTTGTGGCCCAGTTGGTTTTGATGCTGTCACGGAGCTCCAGCATGGTCCGCTTCACCTCCAATTCGTTCTTCTTCAGCCACGACACATTGAGTTCTTTGCGGGACGTGCCGCGTTTCAGCTGACGCTCGATGTACTGGTCGTAGTCACGAACAATTCTACACAGTCAGTATCGCGGTGACACCGAGACGCAAATGCCTACTTGGTGATGATGCCTGTCGTGCTCAACCCTTCCGTCCTCTGCGTTACCAAGAACATGCCCCTCTCCTTGATCGGAGCATAGATATCATCGCCCTCATCTGCACCGTAAGGGATGTCGTCGTGCGCGACGTAGTCGATCTTATGCCTCTCGATAAATTCGGGCGCATCGGAGATGATCCAAGGGCAGTCTTCTACCACCTCATCCACCCACTTGCAGTGCCGGACGCTTTCCGCGCGTTCCTTCGCAGAGAGAACAGTCAGGCCCTTACGGCGGTGTGTCTCCTTGTCGCCAGTTACTCCAACGATGAGATAAGTGTCAGGGAAAGCTTGCTTGGCTTGTTGCAGTGCACGCATATGTCCTAGGTGGAACAAGTCGAAGACGCCATCCGCGTAGACCCTGACGGGGCGGCCTTCCGGAGGTGGGTTCGTCTTATAGCCCTTTGGATCCACCAAACCGGCTCTCGGCGGGTCAGGCATCCTCATGTTGCCTGCCTCGCCGTTCTCTCCGTGCTCAGCACGGTCGTATGCGGCTTCCTTGTCCTTGCTCTTGTCGGGAGTGGCTCGTCGCGATCGTTTGGCGGTAGCTTCATCTTCGCTGTCGGCCTGGTCGTCTGCATCTCTCGACTGGCGTGCTCGTTTGGATCCGTGGGACGGGACGTGAAGGTCGGCCTGGCGCTCTTTCTTCGACGCGACTTCCTGGAGCACCGGATCTTGTGCGTCCTCGCTCGATGCGTCGCGTGATGAAGGCTGCGGTAGGTCCATCTTGGTCTGGGCGAGAGGAGAGGTAGTCGTAGATCGTCTGCGCTTAGAGGGCATCAGCAGAGGTCAATATAAGTCGCGTACGCGGTTTCGGGTGATGAGGATATGCTCGTGCAGGGAAGATGCAGGTATTTGTTGGAAATGGTGCAGCGCCGGCCAGGTCCGCGATGTCGATAACGGCGGGTCTTCGCACGCCTCCACCACAGCTTGGGTTGAGCTCACGCACAGGAAAAGTGTAGTATGAAATACAATCGCGCAGGCGAATGCAAAAGGAGGCAGAATCCAGACGACGCGCAAGGACACGGGAGTTTTGGTTTTCCTTGATTCAGATCCTGTCTTGGCGATGACGTTAAACCGTTTTGATGCATGCGGAGATGGTCGTATATTCACATGCCAATTTAATGGGGAGCTACTACAAGAGATTGACATGGTTGGTGGTCGTGCCTACTTTGCAAATAATATGTAGGTAGCATAGACTATCTGGTTCTTGGAGAAGAGGGGGGATAATCTGTTGAGGAGCACCTTACAAGCTACTCTGAAGCACCGTACAGTATACGCGCCCCTGAGGAGCTTCTTGTAGCATAACAAAATCACCTTCTTCAAGTTCCAACGGGCGAATATCGAGAATATGCCTTACATAAACCACAGTCACATCATCCTCACTATACTAGAGAACACAGTCAGACACCATGCATAAACAATACACCAAACCAATCACGATTGTTGACGGCAAAATTGCTTGTCTACCTCGCATCTATAACGATAAACTAATAATAGGGTATACCCTCACCCTCAACGCCTCGATAATAGAAAGCACGCCCAAAACAAACCGCTCCTCCAAATCAATCCCACCACCTACCGAACCCTCTCGCCCCGCACCTTCACCAATTTCTCCACCGCCCGCACCCATCCCTTTTCAAACCGCTCACTACTAAACCTCTCCGCACTCCGCCTCGCCCTTTGTCTCATCTCCACCCGCTCCTGTACCCCCAAACTCAACGCCTTTTCAAAACCTCTCGTATACTCCTCCTCCGTCCCAGCATGAAATCCCGTTTCCCCCTTCCCTCCCTCACCCTCCTCAGTCATCGGGACCACAATATCCAACCTCGGCCCCCCAGAACCATTGACCACTGATATCAACCCCGCAGCCTGATACTCCACAACGCCGATCCCAAAATGTTCCGCCCACATCCCATTAACACCAATCGTGCACGTGCGCATGTAGTCCAGAAGTACAGGCCAAGGCGCATCGGATTTGAATTCCACATGTTGGAAGTCTTTTGGGTTCTCGGACACGAGACCGAGTTCGCGGGCCAGGATGCGGAGTTTGTAGATGCTTTTTTCGTCGCCGGGGCGGACGGAGCCGACGAGAATGAGTTTGGGTTTTTGAGAAGCGTAGCCGCTGAGTTTAGGGTGTCGCTTTACGAGGGCGGCGAAGGACCGGATGATGAGTTCGTGGTTCTTTTCGGGGCGGAATTGCGCGATGTAGAGGAGGTGGGGGTGGCGCTGGGATTCGGTTTTGCGGTCGAGAATGGGAATGGAGGAGGTGATGGAGGAGACGGAGACGGGCGGGAAGAGGACAGTGGTGTTGGAGGTGGCTTTGGAGTCGGATGGCGCCCAGAGGGATTGGATGTGGAATTGGGTCCAGGTGCTGTTAGTTAAGACCACGTCGATGGTGCGGCCGACGTAGCTGTACGTCCATGCGAAGAGACGCCAGTAGTCTTTTTTAGCGTGGGATTGCCAGCCAGAGGCTGCGCCTGCGTGGATGCCTCTGCCGCCATCGGAGAGCGAGTCGAGCATGTCGGTGGAGATGGTGGGGTAGTGTACGTAGGCACCGGTTGGGACGGAGGGGAAGAGGAGGGAGGAGAGCCATAGTACGTAGGCGTATCCCATGGTGTCAAAGAAGATGTCGGGGACGAACGTCTTGAATGCTTCCCAGCCTAGGATGAGAGAGCCCAGTGACTGGCCTGCCAGGGTGAAGCGAGGCCAGGTGCTTCCTTCGACGAGATATCGCTTTGTGAGATAGAGAAAGTGAACGTTCGGAGGGTGAAGAGAAATATCGAAGCGTTTCCGCACGTTTTGAAGCATTTTAGATTTGTCGACATCTTGGTCGCCAGTGTAGACGACGCAGATGGCTTTGGGCCAGCGTTGCTGCGTTGCTCGGATTGCTTCCCAGAGTACTCGCTCTCCGCCGCCACCCGCATTGCTGCTTCTGTTAGCTCTGAATTGTGTTGGGCATCTTCTCACTGCTCACCAGAAGGGGTGGAAGAAGCCGATGAAGCCGTCGAAGCCGCCACTGCCAGGCCCAGGTGATGTAGAGCCTATGGCTTCCCAGCCCTCGTGCTTAAGAGCTTTTTTCTGCTGCTTGAGGAATGCCTTTTGCTCATTGGCCGTCTGGGCCAGCAGTAATTCTCGCCTGTCCTTCGAGAATCGTCGTAATTTGTTGCCTTGGAGCTGGCAGAGGTATCGAAATACAGCCGGGAAGGCGAAGGCGGCAATGGCCAGGCAGAGAAGAAACGAGAGTACAGCTCTGAGAAGAGCCCACATGGTGAGCCTGCGCCAGTATTTTCTATGTGGGCAGCGGTTGGAAGAGTAAAAGTTTGTAGTTGTGGTGTATATGTGCTCGTGTACGCGTGTACGTGGGGCACGGCGATGGGTGGGAGCTGTAGCAGGGATCAGTCGGAGTCGGAGTACACTAGGCCCGATGGGGTAGTAACCGCCTCATCCATCGCTTACTTTTCGAACTCCAACCTCAGGCCCGTCCGCTCACAGCCAACATGCTGGCCTCGAGACTGCTTCGGCAGTCTGCGTGCCAATTGCCCATCCGCCATGCCATATCCCCGCCTTCGACCCTCTTGCGGCCCCGAGCACGCGCATTCCATGCCACAGCGCCCCGGAAAGACGCCGTCGACCCCCTCCTCTATCTCCCCCACGAGCTCCTCCAGCTCATGCATACCGCTTTGCCCTGGTATGCCGCCATCCCAGCAGCCGCCTTCATAATCCGTGGCATTCTCGTCACCACCGCCACCTCTCGCGTTCGCGAGCGCACGAGTCGCTATGCAGCTACAAACCCTCTCCGCATGGCCCTTGCATTGAGCGAGAATCACCGCCTCAAGCACCAGAACAAATTCGATACTATGAAGCAGTTCCACACGACTCTCGCCAGGAATGTGAAGCAAAAGGTAAAGGGCTTGGACACCCGATGGAATTGCTCGCACCCTCTGCTTATCAGTCTCTCTTGGGCTGTAATGCAAATTCCCATCTTCATCGGCAATGCTGAAGTCATCCGACGCATGAGTGGTACTCATGAGGGACTGCTCCGCCTTGCCGCCAACTCCATCGGCGTGACGAAGTCGGCAGGAGAGAACGGTTATTACGCCAAAGACGTGGCTGAGAACCCTTGGTTCGACGCGTCGCTGGCGAACGAGGGTGCCCTCTGGTTTCCCAACTTGCTCGAGGTTGATCCGACCGGCTATCTGGCGTACTCAGTGTCGGCCTTGATGCTTCTGAATATCTACATCAGTGGCAATGGCCCGCGCACGGCAGGCGAAGTGCAGAGCAAGTGGTCCGTTCGGGGGAGACGAATCATGGTGACTGTTGCTTTGCTGGCCGGGCCGCTCTTGCAAGGTCTGCCGTCGGGCATGTTGTTGTATTGGGTCAGCAGTACATCGAGTGCGATATTGTGGAATGCCTACCTGGATCGCAAGTATCCGATCTTGACGGGCTATGGGCCGTGCAAGAGGGAGTTGGTGAACATGGACAGGCAACCCATGAATAAGCTGTTAAAGGGGAGGCTGTAGGCTATAGGAGATGCGAGAATATTGTAACACCAGCGGATGAGCCCAACGACGGAGTCTGTACTATACCATTGCAATTGACTGGCTAGAGTTCCGAGCATTTCCTTTCCCAATGCGCTATCAGGGTCTCGAGTCACAAGAGAGAGAACCAACCGTGCGTACTCGTTCCTTACTTACCTTTTTATGTTCGTCTTCGAAGGCCTCTCTTCCACCTTTCTCATAGAGTACTCGCCACAATTTCATTGGGTCGCCCACAAGTGAGCACCTCTCTCACCCGTCATTTCAATCACCCACTCCTTTCACTCTCTTTCACTCATTCCCTCCCTTTCCTTCTCACCTGCAGACTCCTCATCAACATTGCTACATCATGCTACTCACTCTCTACCTCAATCTGCCTAATCACCAACACCATCTCTCCGCACACTCACCATTTCTTCAATCCCTCTCCGCACACTCACCATCTCCTCAACCCTCTCCACCCGTCCGCTCTGGTGACCACAAACTCACCCACCGCTAACCACAAACCCCGCGACACCACAAACCTTCAAACCTTCAAACCCCACCTCCATCAACCTCAGCACACCATCTCTCCCCACCACAAACCGCAAACCGCAACCCACAAACCTCCCTACCCTCTCCACCCCCAACCCCCAAATGGCTCTCCCCCACCTCCCCTCAACCCTCCTCACCCGCTCCTCCTCCACAATCGCCATCTCGCGCCAACCAAGCCCTCTCGCATCCCGCCTGCCCAACACCCTCCATCCTTCCCCCCAAACCCCACACACACTCTTCTTCTCCACCTCAACTCTCGGTCTCGATCTCGACCTCGATCTGAGTTTCAATCTCGATACACCGTCGGCGGTCTACGTACCAGAGACCATACAAGACGTGGATACGACAGCGCATACCGAGTTGCAGTTGTCCCGAACAGACCCTCAGCGAGTCGGGTCGACAGGAACGCGGGAGATGAGGATGCAAGAGAGAATGAGAAATGCGAATATCACGCAAACGACATTGGTTGAGCGGGAGCGAGGAGGGGAGGGGGTTACTGCGTTACCATCGCCGTCTACGTCTGCGTCTACGAGAGCGGTATGTCCCGATGTCCGCCTTCTTCTTCACATTATCTGTGAAGTATCGGGGATGATGCTAACTTGCAGTAGAAACCGAAGCGTGAGGGTAGAAAACTGACGAAACCGCGCCCTAGGCGCGACAATGGGGAGAAACAGCAGCGGGGGAGATCGTGTTGTGCGGGGTTCAAGGCATGGGTTGGGAGGGTTTGGGGGCGTGTGGTGGGGTGAAGGGATCCCAAGGATGACGGAGAGATGTCAGAGAAACGGGCTGGCAGGTTGGAGGCTAAAGTCAGGTCTTAATGGGAAGTCTCCAAAGGCCGAGGAGGAGATGTGGAGGCGAGCATCTGAGTAGAGGTCAGAGGGGTTGTTGTCGGAAGCTTCTAATTGTAAGACTTGAGGAGTCGGCTTTGTGGAAAATCAAGGTATCTAAGGAAATGTTTCTTTTTGAAGTTGCGGAGATGACAGAGGGAAGCAGCATGCTCTCATTGCTCCAGCAGGAGTAAGTCCTTAACCAGCGGATTCACAGCGCACATAAATGATCTGAATCCATAAAGTCAATGTTCTGTCTTCGGCTTCTGTTCTCTATCTCATATAGCCTATACAAAACCCCACTCCACTTTTCCCCCATCTCAAACACCCAACCCAACAATCTAACACATCGGCCCCTCAGTGGACCGTCTCCATAACCACGCAAAAGCAAACAACGGTCCAGGAACAAAAAACAACGGGCCCACGCACGTTCCCTAAGAGCCACCAGGGACCACCTTACAAAAACACGTGCAACATCCTAGCCTACACTACCAAGGATTATCCAGGGATTCCAAGATCTCCGGTCTCCGCTAACAACACTCGGGCCATTATTCAATGTTCCTTACCCGCCACCACTCTAGACCAGGGTCCAGATAGGAACTCTCAGGAACTCGGAACGTTTCGGAAACCCCAAGCCTTCTAGCTCACAGATAAGAGAGCAGCGGAGATCGGAGGAAAACGGAGCGGAGAGCGCCTAGGTTGCTGAACGCGTTCTACGTGTTCGTATCGCTCGCGCTAGTACTACTAGAGGCGATTCCGCATTCCGCTCCGCCGCGGGATCCGTGATGGGGACGGGGAGTGCGGTACCGACAGGGAAGGAAGGATGCCCCGAGTGCGGATTCGAGGGGACATGGGTGAAGGGGGAGGGGGGAGTGAAGGTGATAATTGTGGAAGACGTAGGTGGCTTTCTGAAGCGAAGATGCGCGTATTGCTGAAGACGTCGATGGGTGGGAAAGAGAGAGGCAAAGGAGAGATTTGCCTGATTTGGAAATACCCCTTGGGGAAGGCGAGATGGGAGTGGATCTAAGATCTTCATCCTACGACGATCCGTACATTTGGTAGAGTCTAGTGTTATTCGCCGTCGACTGCGAGTTGAGGAACATCGTGATATCTTCCAAAACATCAAGCAGGAGGCTCAGCAACAGTGAAGAGAAATCGAAATGATAGAGAACTTTCGAAGAAAAGTGTTCAAAGCATTCAATCACAGGCAATAGACGCTCGATATACGTTTAATCGTTATTCCATTGCTCATCCAGGTATCTAATAGCCCAAAGAACCCCAAAACTCCAAGCCCATCCCAGCCCGAACCCAGTGCATAAAACCCATAGTAGTAAAGCCGCCAACCGTTCGCAATGCAGTGAATGGTATCATCAAATCAAAGAAAGCCGTGCCGCGCATCCAGCGCTTCGAGCATGCCAGCAGTTCAATTGGTCCACCAGTCGCCCTGGTCGCGCATGGCAGCGGCGACCTTGGTGAAGCCAGCGATGTTGGCTCCGGCGACGAGCGAGGGGAACTCACCCTCGGCAGGGGTGACGTACTCCTTGGCCGTGGAGAGGCAGTTCTCGAAGGCGTCCTTCATGATGCCCTTGAGGCGCTCGTCGACCTCCTCGGACGACCACGTCAGGCGCTGCGAGTTCTGCGCCATCTCGAGACCGGAGACGGCGACACCGCCAGCGTTGGCAGCCTTGCCGGGGCCGTACCAAATGCCCTCGGACTTCTTGGCCTTGCGATGTTCCTCAAAGACCTCGATGGCCTCCAGGGTGCAGCCCATGTTGGAGCCCTCGGCGATGAACTTGCAGCCAGCGTCAACCAGTGCCTGGGCCTCGTCGCCAGACACCTCGTTCTGCGTCGCAGAGGGAAGGGCAACATCGACCTTGCCGACCTCCTTCCAGGGGCGGGCGCCCTCAATGTAGCGGAAGCTGTGGTTCTCGAACTCGGTCAGGGCCTTGCGCTGGACCTTGAGGGCGGCGATGGCTTCGATGTCCTCGGCCTGGAAGCCCTTGTCGTCGTCGGCGATGAGGGCGCCCTTGCTGTCGGAGAGAGAGACGACGGTAGCGCCGAGCTCGAGGCACTTGAGGGCAGCATACTGGGCGACGTTTCCAGATCCCGAGATGGCGACACGCTTGCCGGCGAACGACTCCTTGCCGCCAGTGGCATAGCGGATCATGTGCTCAACGTAGTAAACCAAGCCGTAGCCGGTAGCTTCCGGGCGAATGTTGCTGCCTCCCCAAGAGCCGCCCTTCCCGGTGAGAACACCCTCCCACTGGCCCTTTAGAGCGCGGTAGGTGCCGAACATGTAACCGATCTCGCGACCAGACACGCCGATATCGCCGGCGGGAACATCAGTGTCGGCGCCAATGTGCTTCTGCAGCTCACTCATGAAGGCCTTGCAGAATCTGCGGATCTAATTGGGAAACCATCAGCTCAGATCTGCTTGTCTGGGTCGCGACTCGACTAACCTCGTTGTCCGACTTGCCCTTGGGGTCGAAATCGGCGCCACCTTTACCGCCACCCATGTTCACTGTGGCTACGTCAGTGCCAAGGCATTACAAAGGATAGTATCCACAGGCCACTCACATCCGGTAAGGGCATTCTTGAAGATCTGCTCGAAGCCCAGGAACTTCAGGATGGACAGGTTGACAGAGGGGTGGAGTCGCAGGCCGCCCTTGTACGGGCCCAGGGCGGAGTTGAACTGCACGCGGTATCCGTTGTTGACCATGCACTCGCCCTTGTCATTCTCCCAGGTGACGCGGAACTGGATGATGCGCTCGGGGATGGAGACGACTGTGAGAGCCTTGCGGTATTCCGGGTTCTTAACAAACAGACTGGAGTTCTCCAGGGTGGAGACGAGCTCTGTGGGTTGTTAGATATGCTGGATTAATGAAGTGAACAATGTCACTTCTGCCAGCAAGGCATGACGTACCCTTCCTGGCTTGCTCAAACTCGGGCTCAGACACGTTGGTCATGATGTGTGTTTGGGATGTATGTGGATAGGAGATAGGATTCGGCCCTGAGCTGAGCGGCAGCAGATAGTTGTAGAGTAGAGGTTGTGAGAGCGGGTGAAGGAGGAACTGTCGGCAGCAGCGGAAGGACTGTGATTATATATCAGCGGGCAGGTGGTCAGTTCCCCTCCGACTCCGCAGGCAGTACCGCCAGGCTCCGCCCAGACAATCTATGGCGGTGCGGAAGAAAGACCATGGTGTAGGGAAAGTCACTGATAAGAGCAATTGGCCAATCAGCGGCCAGAACGGGCGCGCTGCGACTCGATGTTTTGTCAAATCGTCACCAGCTGGGGCATCCCGGCTTCGGCGGATCACGGCCGCCGCGACGTCTTCTGTAGTACGCCTGGCAAGCGAACCAACCCGTACAAGCCGTTACGTTGCAGAAACCCAGCGACCACCACGCTCATCCACGCGCATCCACGCGCATCCGCGCCCATCGCCGCCCATCGACTGCCTATCCATGCTCCGTCAGGGTCCGCGGGCGAGAAGCCAGCTCCACTCCAGCCTCCGTTCACGGCGCCGCCTCTACTTTGCCTGCCACCACCTTCTCTCCCGAGTAGTCTCCCGCTATGGACTCAGCGCCATCAAGTCTTATCAACAGTGCCAAAAGCTTACTCGATTCATAAAGTCGACGGCACCAACGGCTACGGTCCTGCCAAGCACCCTCCCGGCTACTTCAAACTTCCCGGTGCACTCTCCTCCTGTCCGGTCATTCCGGTGTTGCTGCCCCCACGCCTACGTACCAGCTGCTCTCACACCATCCACGACAATCGTTTTAAGGACAATCCGTTGGGTCCCAGTCTGCCTCCGTTAGTGTCCACGTCTCTCATCGCCTTCCCGCCGAAGCCGCCGTGGCCATTGCCAATACTGTGGGGTCTACAGGTACTACTTACCCGTGACAAGGTACTCGTCCAGCTCATCGAGTGTCGCCATGTCCTCCTCGTCAATGCTGAACCCACCAATATCCGCGTTGGACTTGATGCGCTCCTTGTTCGTGCTCTTCGGGAGAGGTACGTAGCCATGCTGCAGGCTCCAGCGTACAAGCAATTGCGCCGGCGTGCAGCTGTACTTGCGAGACAGTGAGACGACGGCCGCGTGTTTCATGCGCATTGCCCGTGCCAGCGGCGCGTACGCCTCGACCACAATGTCGTGCTCCTGGCAGAAGGACGTCAAGTCCATTCTAGTGTTGAACGGGTGCACCTCAATCTGATTCACCGCTGGCCGTATCCTGGGTTCCGAGTCCAGCAGCTCTTGGAGCTGAACAGCAGTTAGCACCTGCAACACCACAGCTCATGGGCATCCCGTCACGCCGAGTCTTCAACCAGAGAGGTGAATCGAATGCGCCGAGCAACACGACGGACCGCCTTCGAGCCGTCCCGCACGGCATGCAGGGTGTATAGGGGACTTACATGCTTGACACCGTAATTGCTATCTCCGTCAACCTTGGCCCTGCCACTATCCTAGATTGCTACTCACCTCACCCCACCAATCCTGACCTCGCCGTCCCTGATAGCGTCCTCCACGGCCCTCCAGCTCTCCAAACGCAGCTCCCTACCGCCGTACGGCGAATGCAGGAGGAACAGGTCTATGTAACCCAGACCGCATCTCTCGACCGACGCTTTAATGGACTTTCGGGCTGCGTCGTATGTGGAGTTGGAGGCCAGCTTCGAAGTCAAGTGAATGTCCTCACGCCGGAGAGCGTTCGTATTGGCATCGCTTGCCAGGAAGTCCAGGATCGCCTGACCAGTCTCTTTCTCGTTACCGTACATCTGGGCAGAATCGATCCTGGGGTCGTGATTAACCGCCATACAGGAGCCCACTGGGCCCACCTACCCTCGGTAGCCGGCCTGATAGTGTGGACATGTCAGATGTACGTTCGGCGGGACGGCGAGGGGCCCGGCGCACCTCGAGCGCATACTTCACAGCTCGGTATGTCTCTTGGCCGCGGGTCAGGTACACGCCCAAATGGATCGTCGGCATGGACAGGCCATTGGCAAGCTGCACGGGTCAGCGAGGGCTGCGTGAAGACATGCGCCATCACACCTTGGTGCGGGATGCCAGCGAGAAAGCGGTTTGAGCCATGGTGGTAGGTGGGCGAGAGGTGCAGGGGCAGGTAGGACCACGATGCTGCACTTTGGCGATAGGCGAATGGGGCTGCACGGCTGCGGTGCGGGATAGGGTGAAGAGGAAGAGTTCATGCACGTCGCGCCTCATATGGAGTTGCTCGGGAGGTTTGGACGGCGTCCATTACGTCAGATTCGCTTCCGAACCATGGGAATAGCGCACTATGGCTCGCATGCAGTCACAGGATCCGACACAGCGGTAAGGAGTCGATAAAAGCTGCAGCCACAGAGCCTGTCCTGCTGCTAGGCGGTGTCCATTCAGAGGTGCCGGCGGTGCAACAATCCACGCTCGGGCTCAGCAGCTTCAGCCGATAACCGCGTTTCGACTGCACTCCGGGTGCGGTGGGGGCGGGTCACGTTGCTGCGTGGGCAATATTGCCTACCATATACAGCATGCGCTCGGCAGCAAGCTGTAGCTAGGTCGGCGACAGTAATCGTGGAGGAGCAGCCCTAGCCGGAATGGGCGCTGGAGGAGGGCGAGGGCTGGGCGATACGAGACGTTACAGGCATCTCCGGCGCTCAGATACTCGCAATCGCAGATTTCAGATCTGGAGGCGCCGTGGAGGTCTGACCCGTGCGGCGGGCGTATTCAAGAGATGATGTTGCGGAACCGGGGCGGGCCGCAGACGCTTTTATCCCGTGAGACTGGCGTCCGGAGAAAGAGAGACAGGAAGGGCACGAAGACGGTCCATATGGTGTGTAGGTGTGACAGAAGCTGAGCGGGGTGAGCGATGAGGAGGCGGAGATCCGGAACCACACGGCCGGCGGCCGAGCCTCCGAAAGCGCCAAGCCGGCACCAAGCGAGTGGCCCTGCGCGGCTTCTCCACCGCAGAGCCACAGCAGCTCCCAGGAACAAACCCTGACAGTGGAACAGACAGCCCGCCGACCGTCATCGAGGACAACACCAGCTGAAACGACGCGACAGCTTTCGTCCGGCCGCAGCCTCACCGCAGCCTACTTTGCTATTCGACTAGACCTTGCACCGCCTGGCCGCGGCCACAGCTTGTGCACCCTTTGTGCTGTGGCGCTCGCTCGCACCCAGATTCCAGCCCCTTGCCTCCCCACGATCGCTATGCTGCTTCCAAGCTTCTCTGTAGGATATTCGTTCACTCCGAGTAGCCCGTCATAATCGAAACAATCCATGTGAGCCCCAGCAGCCTTCCAAGCATGTTTTGCCTCGAATTGCTTTCAAATACGCTGCCTCCAACAGCTCCGGATCGTTCCAGGGTGGGCTGCATCCATTACGATGGCGGCTGGGCTGTCCACCTGCTGCTGCGTTCCCTGCTGCCACACACAGTATTGCCTGGATCGCATCTGTGCCGGGATCGTTTTGGAATACCCTAGGGCCGCCCGCGTCAAGTTGCCATGCGCCCGTGGTCAATATTCACACAGTCGGATGGCGCACAGCGAGCCTCACCTGTGCCGGTATAAAGTTGGCGATAGCGCGCCCATTATAGCTTCATGCTCTTCCCGTCCACCCCAGAAGCTCCCTAACAAGACAGGGCCCCGCTCGCAGGCCCTCCGTCATCTCCAGCTCGAACCCATGCACGCTTGCTGCCGTCTTGGTGTTTATAATTGCTCTCTCCTCTGAAAGCTTCACCGACCGCGCCGTCCTCGTTGCCCGTTCCTGCAAACCGCGTCTTGTGAGTACCCGAAACATCCATGGATGTCATGCGAACTGGCGTTCCCGCGCGTGGCTAACGCCTTCTGCAGTAGCCGCACAAAACCACCACAGTCATGTCCGGCTACTACCCTCCGCGTCCCACATCCCGAGACACTCCCACCTCGACGCGCTCGTTCCAGCAGTTCGACCTGCTCGAATGGTACCCCTACTACCAGAGCTGCCAGCGCTACTTTCTCGACTACGCACAGCACGACCACAACGTGCGAATCGTCGCCGCCTTCATCAATATCCGCCTGCCCTTCCAGTGGACCGATAACCCCGTCATCAACTCGGCCGGCCTGCTACCAGCGCCTACGGGGCCCAGCAGCTACAATGTGCCCTGGCAAAGACACGGCCCTGCAACAACCCCCCATGGCCAGCCCGTACACCCCTTCGTCTCGCTCGTGCCGTACGTGCAGCGACTCATCGTGACGAGCTTCGACCAGGACAGCATCCTACACAGCTTCTTTGGCGACGACTGGCGCAAGGGCGTTGGGGGGTTCCACGAGTGCGAGCGGCGCAACTATCTCTTCACGGCCAAGAGCGTCGAGTGGTCCCACGTCATGAGCAAGTACAGCATATCCCCCCACGAGACGGTGCCCTACATGAAACCGCTGAGCAACGTCAAGACGGCCGAGATCGAGGCGGCCGAGCAGTACTGGAGCAGATGGCTGGCCTTCCAGGACTGGATGGTGGGCCCGCGAGCCCCCGAGGCGCACAACGTCGAGGACGATGAGGACGCGCACCCGTAGTGGATGGCGATTCATTTCCGCGGCTCGCAGGAGGAAGGGTTTCCGGGCTGGGCTTCCATCAGTCCAGCGCCGGTCGCTGCGCGCTGTGTGGGTTCCCGAGGCATTTCGCAGGCGCTTGTTATTTTCTGACGCGGTTCGGGTTGCTCGCGAGCGTCTGGCTGCTTCATTTTGTTGTCCAGGGGTGGGGTTTCCAGCAGGGAGTCGTGATGGGGGTTTTCTGGTGATGGTGTTGTTTTGGCGTCGATGCGGAGGACGTCGCCGCTAACGTGGAGATCGAGCGAACGGGAAGCGTGGATTTGCATGGCGTTGGACAGGGTTGTTCTGGACTAGGGGGCCTTTTGATGGCCGACTACTTCGGTAGGGCCAGCTTCGGTAGACAGTTCCGTCTAATACACAGTATCTTTTAGCGACCGTGAGCGTCCCGAAAACACGTCCCGCTGCAGCAACGGCAGAGATGCAGGGCCCCGGGCTCGCCTGCGTTTGCTTCTTCGAGCCCGCTGTGGTGGGTGCAATTCCCATAGGCCGGCCGCGAAATTCGATGCTGATGTCGTCAACGAGTCTCTGTGTTCCTGGCTGTGCCAAGCCGTCGGGAGCCCTGCCAAGTCGAGGAACGCAACAACGACCTGGACAATGATTGGGACATATCCAACATTCCACTTGAGCCAAACCACGCTCAACATCCAAATACGCCTCGATGCACGGAAAAGATGCCTACTGAACTACTGAATGTGTGCCACCCATTACAGTAGATTTCAGGCCAATCACCGATGTTGCCGACGCCAAGCCAGACCCCGGAAGTGGACCCTGCACGGCTTCAACCACGACCTCATCACACTGCGCAGACATCGACACTCTCCAACTCTCGCCCCCGCTCGGGGACATGGATCCCCAAAGCAAGAGATGGCGTTCTCTGTTCGACGCCTGTCTGGAATGCCGTGCCCCAGTTGACCTGTTCGATGCCGCCGTCACAAAGTTGCACTGCGAATCGCCGTTGCCCGGGCTGGACCTGGCTGCACTCCTGCTGAACCCCCGTACTGCTGGCGAAGTGAGCCTCGACGGTCTCCTCGTCGTGTATGCTGAGCGACTGCTCGCGCTCAGGAAGGTCGATGCCTCTCATATCCTCGCTGCCGCATACAAATACTCACGGGACCGCCCTTTACCAGCAGCAGATGCCGAAGCAGAAGACATTGCCCCCCGCTGGGTCAACTCCCCTGAACTCCAGGATGCGCTGTTTGAGCGTCTCTGCAGGGCCCTTCAGGCAGGAACCCGACCTCTTTCCATCAGCGAGGCGTTCCAGGCCGTGACTGTTGTGACCTCCTGGATGTCCGCCATGGTAGCAGCGCACACCAGCGAGTCTGTAATCCACGCCATGGCTGGCATCCAGCACCATCCCCAGCAGTCTTCAATCAGCAATCGTGACAGTCTAGGCATCTTGCTCGTAGCCCTGATCGAGAACGCCAAAGTCGCGGAGCTTCTTCGTAGAGACAAAGCAAAAGGTAGGTGGTATTCCAACTCAACGCCCATGGCGTCCTTTTCTCATGCCGTCTGTAGATGCACGCAAAGCCCTCTCTCAAGCTCTGTCCTCTTTCATCCCCTTTATCACACAGACTTCGCCCGCCGTGGCAACACGCCTCGAGATGCTGCAAAAGGAGCATGACTTACATGACAAGTCCATCGCTCATCTCAATGGGGTTGCTGGTAGCAGTGCCGCCCTGGATGTTGCAGCACTACAGCTAAATGCGGTCATGGACCTTCCGAGCATCAACACGCGAGCAGGCCTCTACGTCTTTTTGAACGCACTGGTGAGTAGGTCCACCTGGCTCCAGTGCTGTCTAACCCCTGCAGCTCGTAGGACGGCCGCTCACCGACGACTACACCATCATTAATCATCTGCACGCTCGCTACAAAGTAGGATGCCCTCTTGTTCATGAATGCACAGCTAATGGAGGCAGAACGAGCCCCAGATAATGATGACTGCTCTAATCACTGCCGCTTTCGATGTACTTGCAAACGCCAGTTATCGCGGCGAGTCCACCCAAGCCATGTTCAGCTACAAGAACTTCCTCATAAATCGCGTTCCTGTTCTGCTTGTGCAACTCGCAGCGTCAATATACACGACTACCGCAGAGATCTGCATTACTCAAGCGCTCAGTCAAATCGACGCGAACGCGTTTCCTCCATTCTCCCAGGGATTCGAAGATATGCTTGGCGGAAACAACCCGCTCTCCGATACCCGCCTCGACTTTCTCAACGCTTGTGCCTTGCATGGTTTGATAGCGACGAACACCATCGAACGGTTACTGGGAGAGGCCCCTATGCAGGGTCCCCCAAGCAGTCGATATGGCAAGAAGCAGCTTCTCGCACAGTTCAAAGACAAGTTCGAGTCTGTGAACCCCTATATCAATGAGCTAACAGCTCTCGATGGCAACGCTGGTGCCATCGCTGGTGCCATCACTGAAGTATGCATATTTCGCATCGTATAATTGTTGGGCTGACGACTGCCAGTTTCTTGCGCATCTTTGCGATGCCCAGATGACGATGGAACTGAAGACGATATGCAACCTGCTCTCCAGGAAGCCAGAGAACTTGGATGTGTTACTCCAATTCACTACCCCAGCTCGCCTGCTACGCCCGCTCTGCCAGTTTCTAGATGAGTGGAGGTACGAGGAGAGTCAAGGTACCGGCCACACGTTCTACTCACTACACCCGAACCTGACTGACAGATACAGGAGAGCATCAACCTGTCTACGATGAATTTGGTTCGATTTTCGTGCTTGTACTAGCGTTCATTCACCGCTATGAGCTCACGGAAAATGACCTCGCCATCGGCCGGGAGTCGTTCGTGGCACAGCTCCTACAGCGGGGCCACCGCAGCATACCGCAAGGGGAGCTGACAGAGGACCAAGGGAAAGTGCTCGAAAGCTGGCTTAGAGGGCTTTACGATTCCGATAAGGAGGCGCTTGGTAACGAGGTATTCGCGTCAGGACGTCCTCAGGACTTCTACTTCATCGTTCCCACGCTTTTCCATCAGACAGTCATGGCATGTTCGGCGGAAGTCCTATCCCTAGACACCGTGAAGAACGGGCTCGAATGTGAGTAGTCGCCTCAATTGAAGATCCGCTTGCTGACAACCGTGCAGACCTCCAGGATACATTCCTCTTGCCCTCCTTGGTGGGCGGACTGTCTTGGATGGCATCCCATGCCTTGGAACAGACTCACCAGGACATCGAAGTCATGATCCAGATCTTTCACAAGCTGGTACGCTCTGCACCCGCCTCCGGCGACGCATTGGCGATGCATTCAACAGTGCTGTCAATCGTATCCGGCCGTCTTGAGAAGTGCTTCTCAACCCTGAAGCAACGGTACCCGAACCGCACAGATATCGATCTGCTCCTGCAAGCAATCCAGCCCCACGTTGGCTACGAGCGGTCTGCATACCCACAAGTGAGCGCCTTGCACAAGTGGTCCAGCGCGCCCTCCAACACCCTCCATGCCGGCATCCGGCAAGTCGTACAGCAGTTATCGCACTGGATGACGGCCGCCACGGTGCTGCAGGTCCCCCAGACCGTACCAGGTTACACGCATCGTCTCATATACGCCTCTCTTAGAATATTAGGCGTCCACAGTACCCTCCGCGCCATTCTCGAGGAGGTCAAAGCCCAAACCGCAGCCGGCAACGGTGAAGCAGCTCTGGACGTCGCCACCTCCATCATCTGCGCCCCCACGCTCTCAAACAGCGTCCTCAACACAGACATCACCTCCGCGGCCCCAATGCGCACTCGCCTCAACCTCCGCGAAATGCTCAAAGTCTCCTTCGACAATGCCGCGACCCTCGTTCCCACGGAACCCATCCTCGCCGAAACCATCGTCCGCCTGCACCGCCGCGTCGAAGCGCACATCGTGGCCGTCGCCGACGCCAGTCTCGCCACCGCACAACTCGACATGGCCAATGTCGGCATCGCGGACATCCCGCAGGATGCAGCCGCACTGGATAAGGTGCTGGAAGAGGCGGCGGCTGTTGCGGCGGCCAGCAGCGCCATGCAGGCGAATCAGCAGGCGTTCCAGAGTAATGGGCAGCATCCGCTGGATCTGTCGAGCGGTGCTATGGATCTGGGGATTGGGGCGCCGAATCCGGGGTTGGCGCCGGATATGGGGGGTTTGACGGACTTAGATCTGGGAGATATGGGGTTGGGCATGGATTTGGGGGATGATGATAATTGGGGGTTGGATTTGAGTGGGATGTAGTTTGGGTGGTGGTTGTGTATGGCTTGTGGTGGATTAGAGGGTAGATGAAGAGGAGTGATGGACGCAGTGTTGTTGGATCCGACGCTGGATAGACGGGATTTTTAGTTGCTTGGGGTTTGGACATTGCGGTCTGTGTAGAGTACTAGCGCCTATTGCTATCAATTATTCTCAAACTCACACATATCTTGCAGCGTGTTCATGGCACCGGGAGTAGTCATGAATTGATTGCCTATCCGCGCGTCTAATCCGGTAGTACCGAGGTCGGGACGACGTGGCGGGGTTACCTTCGTGCAGCTCCTCCGACAGCAGCTGCCCCACATTGTTTGTATCGGTATATATATATCACACGGCCAGTTCGACCCGGACTCCCTCCTCTCATACTACCAGAAACTCTGCGTCTACAGTTCTCAACGCATTCGATTCAGAAGACAGCAGCACTTTTGCCAGCTCCCCCTATTGCAGTCCGTCAGACTCCGTTCAAGCTATCAGATCAAGTCCGAGATCGGAAACCCAACACCTTCGACACCTTCGACGAGAGAAAACGGGAGTTAAAGGATCAAAGATGCCGTATGAGCTTAAGGGGAGGAATGTGCTGGTGACAGGTGGCTCAGCGTATGTTTTCTTCTACTTCCCCTCCACCTCTTCCCTCTTCATCTCCTCCTATCTCCACACACACCGCCCTTCCCTCTCTCCTTCCCTTCCCTTCCCTATTGACCAACCTCATACTCACCCCCCCACCCAGCGGTCTCGGCGAAATAATCTGCCACACCTTCGCATCCGCAGGCGCCAACATCGCGATCAACTACTTCAACCGGGCGTCTGTCGCCGAGAAAGTATCGCAAGAATGCGCGGAAAAGTACGGCGTGAAGAGTGTGATCATCAAAGCCGTATGTACGATTTCATATTACATTTCTCTTGTATGACACTGCAGTGATAGGAAAAGGTTATCGGGGAAGGGAATGAAGTTACCTTTGTAGCGAGGTGGAAAGAAGGATGAATATTAACGAGACACCAGGACATGACCTCGACAACCGACAGCTTACGCTGCGTCTCCGAAGCGATTGAGAAATTGGGCGGTTTGGATATCGTCATTGCGAATGCGGTATGGCAATTCTTTACTGACTGTTCTCTAATCTCCCCATCCCATCTCTGTAGACTTCTACCCGATCCCAAACCCCCAAACTTAGCTCCTGCTAAACTGAACCCACGCCCCCAAACCCCCTTTAACCCAAAGAACAGGGATGGACACGATTCTCCAACTTCGCCGACCTCGACGCCCTTTCGGAAGAAGAATGGGACCGCGTTTGTCACCCCTTTCCCCCTTCCTTCATCAAACCCCATCTAACAACCGCAAGTGCTGGGCTGCAAACGTAAAAGTGCCGCACGCGCTTCTGAAAGCTGCGAAACCGACTTTCGACGCAAATCCAGAAGGCGGGGTATTCATCACCACTGGTTCAATCGCCGTGCGTCTTCCTCCTTCCCTTTTTCCTTTTTCCCAATATATGAAGATGGGGTGGTAGTTGTTGACACGAAGCAGGGAAACTCGCAAGCCGGCTCCTCCATGGCCTACGCCGTGACCAAAGCCGCGCAGATCCAACTCATTAAATGCCTCGCCACAACGCAGGGACCCAAGATTAGGGTGAATACAGTTTTGCCAGGGTTGTTGTTGACGGAGTGGGTGAGTGATTCTCTTCATGACCGCGTGTTGGGTGTTGGTTAACGGTGATTGCGACCCAGGGCCTCCGGTATTCGGAGGAGGTGATCGATGCGACCAAGAAGAGGGCGCCGTTGCAGCATGAGACGTTCTTGCAGGATTGTGCGGACGCGTTTGTCATGCTTGCTAGGAATACCAGTATGACGGGTATGAAGGTGCAGGTGGATGCTGGGTTGAATGTCCAGGGGAATTAGAGTATGGTCCTGGGTGGGGTGCTTGGTTGCCATTCGAGAGCGGGTGGACAAATGTATGCTGGCATGGCAATTTTTAATATGCGTGGCATAGACGTAGTAGGGTCATGGGGTTTGCGAGGTCTCGGTCTAAGCCAAATGCAAGCGCGCTCTCGAGGTCTGGACAGCTGACCTTAGAGCTGAAAACCTCGAATCCAAACGGACGCTTGCCAGAATCGTCCAGTTCAACAGGAAGTATGCACCACCTGGGCGTAGATGGCCCGGGTAGGGCCACCTTTCAGCACCGGAGGTGATATGAACCGGTATGCCAACAGGGTCCCACTTCTGTTGCTCATCCACTTCTGTTGCTCATCCGCCCCGGGTGGCGCGGCTGCTTTGGTCTGATTCTCAACTCAGACCAGAGGTACGAGGCATCGCCAATGAGTCTGTCACCCACCAAGTGCAGCAAAGATCGGGGTGACCGTTTTCTGGTCCGCTTGATTTCGTTCATCACTCTTCGTCTTCCGCGTATTCGGTGTCGTCGAGAGCCTGCACCACCTCTTCCATCTCTTTGGGACTGGTGATTCCCCAGACCCCGCCGCCTTTGACTTGGCCCTTCATGCCCACCTCTTTGCCAACAAGGTTTCTGCCAACCTTTCCAGGCCCGATGCCTACATATCTTCTGACTTTTTCCACCTCGTGGAGGTATTTGACGGACTGCCACCACCGAACTGTCTCCACACATTGGCGGGCTAGTAGATCTTTCAGCTGCTCCTTACTCTCGAACGGCCTTGCCGTGACATTGGAAACGCAGGGCATGATGCCAGGCCATGTGATGATGTCCGGCTTCTTCTCATCATGCAGCATGCGTCTTACAACCTCGGTCGCTGGTTTCATCAAGGGGCTGTGAAAGGGCGAGTCGCTCTTTAAGCGCACATGTCGCGGGTCGTGTCCGCCGAACTGACGCAGGTTGGTGAGGAGCATCTTGATTCGCTCGATGTTTCCGCTCAGCACGATCTGGTTCTTGCTGTTGATGTTCGCAATCTGCACCTGGCGGACGGCAGGCAAGTCCTTAATGCTGTCGCCCTTGCTTCCAGGTGTACTGAGCTCCAGGAATTCGCGTATGCCCCGAACCATAGCCATCATGCGTTCTTCCGACTCGCAGACCAGTGCCACCATGCCGAACTCAGCCCCCTCGGTATTCTCAATCGCTTCCTGTGTGCACTTTGCCATGGAGACGGCGCGCTTGCGGACAAGGACGAGTGCGTCCTGGAACGAGAGATAGCCACCTGCTACCAGAGCAGCGAATTCGCCAAGTGAATGGCCTAGGGTAATATCTACTCTCTCAGCGGTCTTAAATCCAAACTCTTGCTCCATGACCCGCAGGATGAGAATCGAGGTGGCCATGATGGCGGGCTGTGCGTTTTCGGTCTGGGTGAGTTCCGCATTGGTACCGGACTCGATGATACGGGTGAGAGGCGTCTGTAGAACATGGTCTATTTCCTCGAGTATGGGTTTCGCGGTCCGGGGGAAGGCGGAGAGCCAGGGACCCGCCATGCCAACTCTCTGCACGCCTTGGCCTGAGGAGAGTCAGCGGGGCAGAGGAGCGAACGGTCGAGAAGAAATACCAGGAAAGAAGATAGCAGTCTTGGGCCCCTTGCCATTCTGCCTTGTGCTACTCATCCACCGCCGTCGTTCAGGGCTCGCCTTTGCGATGACGGCGCGGCTGGCCCGACCCCCGCATGGGGCTGAGGGGCCGACGAGAAGCCGCCTCGTTGGCGCAAGAGAGCCCGACATGTTGGAAGTCAATCAACGGAGCTGCTTCGCAAACATGGCGGGTGCACGAGTAGTGACAGCGAAAAGGTCACGGTTGCAGGCGCGGAGTTAAGGTGGGACGTTGTCGGGGTTGAGGATGTCTGGGCCGATGCGATGTCTCAGCTAGTCGGAGCTCGGGCCACTTGAGTCGCACTTTCCCCAAAGCCCCACTTGCAAGTTCCGAGGCTGTTGGACGATGAACTCCGGACAACGGCCAGGACGAAAGAGGTGAAGAGTCAGGCGCAAATCACCCAGGTAGGCAGTAGAGAAGCTGTTGATGAAGTGTAGAAACTTGAGTTTTCCTTATTGAGAGAGTCGACTTTGAAGATCACGCGGAGATTCCTCAGGGTGATTAGCAGACTGCCTGGCTGTGTAGTAAAGTGAAAAGACCGCAAGGACAGGGTTCTGGGCCAGTTAATTGCCTTCTCGTGTCCCAATGGTTTTGAAAGATCTCAAAACTCTGCCGTTAGTCGCTGTCACAGCGTGAACGTTTCCGCATCGCAGAAGCCCTGAAGAACACCTGTCTTGGCACGCTAGAAAGCAGATATGGTCCAAGCTCCCTCCATTTAGCTCACCTGGCACTGCGTCATCTGCCACTTATACAGCAAACAACTCGTGACAATGTGAACATCCGCACCAAACTTCAGCCTGCTGGAGAACCCTTCATCTGAACCCTTAAGCCACTCGAAATGGCAACAACTCGCCTCCGCCGCACATTTCGCTACCCCGCCGATTCAGACGACGAAGACGCCGTCGAAGAAGGCATGGATGAGCGTGGTATGCAGTGCCTCTTCCATATACGCTATTATATTCCTAACCTTGTGCAGATCAGGAAGAACTCATCACCTCACTATCCAGCCATGACACTTCCTCCACAAAGCTATACACGCAACTCCTCCTCCTCCTACCTCTGCTCCCGGCCTTGCTCTACCTCCCCCGCCTCTTCGCTTTCCGCACAATATTACCCAGCCTCGCCGCAATAGCAAGCCTCCTCGCATCCGCCTATACCCTATACTTCCTCCCTCTTCCGCCAGTATCACCGTCGTCTTCAACAGCACAGCACAAGGGAAAAGCAACCGCACGCGATCGTGTGACTGGCGCGAAGTCTTTTTCTTTCATCCCACAAGAGTCACAGCCAGTCCCGTATTTATCTCCCGAAACTGCAGACCTACTACGCCAATACATGATCCCGGTCAACGCCGCCCTGTGCGCCATATTATGCATTACGGAATTGGCGCAAAGACGGTCTTGGGGCGAAGGCATGATGATAGGAGGTGGTTATGTGCCGGGTTTCGTCTTGACTTTTATACTCTGGGCGCGGAGAGAGCTGCGAGTGGTGGATCTGGGAGAGTTGGAGCGGCTGCGGTATCGTACGAAGGGTGGGTGAGGCGGGATGGGTGAGTGAGCTGCATGATCATGATACCCCTGAAGCTTTGTTTAGTATCGACTTCTCCATTCACGGTAGCTAGACTGCCTATGCTAAGTACAGTGTTCAGTGAAGGTTCAGTTTACGAAATGAACTGGATCACTCTACGAATATATGCTTCCTTTGGTATACTGCATAGTGACCCTGAAGTTCATTTGAACCGCTTTCTATTTCCTCCACCCTCTCCCCTTGAACGTGTTTTTGAAATACTGACAGTGGCCATGAGTCTAAAATATAATGGCGTCAGGGCAGTCGAAATGCGCTGTCAAGGTTAGTCACTCTGTCGGAATAGGCCCCGTCTGATGCTCCAGAATACCGGTAGCTTAGGAGGATCCTGAACCACTCCGCTCTTGAGGTCTTCTGATGAACTCCCAGTCGGGCAGCGGTCGAGTAGTACGACCCTTTGGATCTCAGAAGTTCGGACATTGTACCGAAAAGGGAGCCGTTAATTACCTACATAAATTTTACCTAGCCAAAGTTATCCCATCAATTGAGAACGATTGACGGTCGATTAGCTCAGCTGGTTAGAGCGTGGTGCTAATAGAATCACTCTATTGCGACGCCAAGGCCGTGGGTTCGATCCCCACATTGACCTTTTTTTTTGCTCTTGTACCTGTTCTCCCTGCCCTATCCTTTTTTTGTTACTTCGCAGCACTACCTACTGTTAGTAAAAAGAGCAGCTGGGGCGGTTCGACAGCATCCTATCTCCTGTTCATGCTGCCTGACGACGAAAGTGTTCTTAGCTAAATCACCTCTACACCCACCCGGGCAACACTGTTTATATTCCACCCTATCCATTCAGAAGATTTAAAAGATTTCCCCCGCAGCGTAGTATACATACCATCGAACAGAGGCTAGAGATTCAGTTTACCGGTAAAATGCAATTTCTACATGCTTGTGAAGGTCCAGCGGGTATGGAAGTACCGTGTATGGATCTCGGTTGGTTCTCGGGGATGAACGTCAGGGTTCTTTGCACGGTGGTGATATCAAGACAGTAAAGAGTAGACTTTCTGAAAAGGATATCGTGGGTTGAAAACCAAGTGTACTAAAGAAGTACTTGATTGAAGTTGAACACGATGAGCTGTAGGAGCTCATCGTCTACTACTATATACTGGAGGTGCTCTGCTTGCTCTGTAGATACGAAGAGAGCACTGAGAGCACCCTGCATGAAGTTGCTCTGTTGCTCTCGTTGCTCTGCTGAGAGCGTGAGAGCACTGAGAGCACCCTGCATGAAGTTGCTCTGTAGCTTCCCTCGCTTAGCTGAGAGCGACCCTGGTCCGGTGGAGCCTAGCCTTAGGTCGTAACAATGCTACAAGAAGCTCTTAAGGAGCGCGTAGTTGTTACGATCACTGGCTATGAAGCGGACTTGACAGGTCACCACCCGAGCGGGGTAACGCCAGATGGGATTCTGTACCACGCAATCACGTGGTCTACCATCGAGCCAAGACCTGCCCTCGACACCTTCGAGCGATGGCACGCCCTCGAGCAATGGCAGCGATGGCACGCCCTCGAGCGATGGCACACTTTCCTACGTAGTATATAGTGAGCTCGAATTTCTCGCTTGAGAATTCGTGTTCAATCTTGTTAATCAAACTTGGTTTTCAATACACGATATCCTTTTCAGAAAGTCTACTCTTTACTGTCTTGATATCACCACCCGTGCAAGGAACCCTGACGCTCATTCCCGAGAACCAACTGAGATCCATACACGGTACTTCCATACCCGCTGGACCTTCACAGTAGTATACTGTAGGGGATGTACTCTTGAATAGATTATACCTCCTCTTGGACAAGGAATAGATGATCTATGCTGCCTACATATTATATGCGCAGTAGACACGACCACTAATTGTGTTGATCTCTTGTGGTCTTTCTTTTACATGAGGCGGCATTGTTGTTGTATCTGCTAAAGAGCGCTCGCTTTTTTGCTAATCTGTATCATTCATTGACATGTGTCGGTCTGTTGTCGACTGCGGAATTGGTTGCCGTTTCCGAAGGCAAAGACGACGATATGTTCTTCCAGAAGAGATAGATAAGTCAGTAGTAGTCGTAACTTCATTGCATAACGTAAGCAGCTTATATCCTCCCTTTCTTGTCAAGAGGGAGACGTCGATTCATTTCAAGATGATCCCAGCCAGCCAGATAGATATCCAGACAATTTGCTGAAGGCCTGAAAACAAGAGCACACGACCAATGAGAAAAATGCCCGTCGAAGCCAAATGACAAGAAAGGTACTTCTAGTATGCATCTATATCACACATTCCACAGAATCGAAAAATATACAGTACATCTCCCTCTCATTCCCCTCATTCCCTTTCTCCCCTCACACACTCCTCTCCCACGCACTTCCCATGGCCCCTATGGAACCCTTACATGACAGCGGCAACGAGCACACCGAACACCATGGCAACACCAACCTCGATCCTGCCAGCGGCACCCGTAGCCTCCTCAACGGATCCAGTAGGCGTAGCATCGTTTCCAGCCGGGGAACCAGACTCGCCATCCGCGCCCGAAGATCCCGTAGGCGAAACAGAGCCCGAAGTGCGGGTCGAGAAACCAGACGCAGTGGCGCTGGGGGAGACGGATGTTACTATCAATCAGTCAGCCCTATCCTTCCACCCTTTAACCTATCATCCCCCTGCGGTTCTCCCTGCGACGCTCTTTTCTGCCACCCCAAAAACATACACAAGAGAAACAAAGAAAAGGACAATACATACCAACATCCACACCCTCACTCTCACAGCTCGCCTCGAACGCTTTCAACGCATCCGACAACTCCGCCTCCCCACAGAACTCCGCAATCACATTCGGCGCATTCTTATCCTTGCACACGGCCTCGATGTCTGCAGGGTCGTCAAACGTATTCACAGCGCCGAGGAGACAGCCCGGCGGCGTCTGCGCAGCGACGAGCGAGGCGGCTGCGCCGAAGAGAGCAAGGAGGATGGAGCGAGCGTGCATTTCTGTTTTTGGTTGGCTAGGTAGTCGTCGAGTTGAGGTTTGTCAGGGTCTGAACGTCGTGGACTGGTGGGAGTACCCGAGGGAAGAGTGGGTGTGCGAAGGGCGGGAGTGGCCGGAAGTGATGTGATGAGGTGGTCGCTACGTTTCGTGACGGAAGCGTAGGGTATGGGGCGAACGTCTCCTTAGTTTTTGACAGGTGGTAAAGGGCAGAAAAGCCGGTAGAAAGCGGAAGGCAGTGACGTTTGTTAGAGAGCGTAGTTGAAAGAATGGATATCTACGTAGTAGATGACAGCAGAGAAAAGGACAAGGAAGGTCTAAGGAAGGACGGTGGAGAGTGAAAGGTGAGGTGATGTGGTTGTTGGCAAAGGGGGCTGTTCCGGATGCCGAGACGCGCTAGGACCCGTTTTGAAACGCGCTAGGGCCTGAGACGGGCTAGCCAGGAACCCTGGCTTGCGGCTCTGCAGGGAGACGCCTTGTCGCGGGAGAACGGTGAAGGGCCGAACGCACGTTTATAGGGAGATGTTGAAGGGTGAGTGAACACGATGACCGTATAATGACTACACAGCCCACCTGCACTCCCACTCTGCATAATCAAAAGCAAGCCCCTCTATCCGCACCAGCAGTCTTCGCGGTAGTATACAAGAGCTTTTCGTACATAGCAACGCACGCCTGGATCCAGCATCCGTTCAGGGTGCTAGATATTGAACAAGGGAAATAATAAAGAAAAAGACAAAGGCTCGACAAACATGCAAGTCAAAAAGACCAACCAGCATTCCGTCATTTTTCGTTTCAGTATGCGGGGGGAATATCGCAAGAGAGAAGAGAGACAATTGAGGCAGAGGCAAAGTGAGGTCGCCATGCAACAAGAACCGTACATGCAGCAATGTGTGCAAGAAGCGCTAAAAGTGACCGAGGTCCGGACTCCAGAGCTCCGCCGCTTCGCTATAGTACAGGTGGTACGAAAGACACAGGTGAGTGTATATGGGTATGTGGGTGGGACGACGTGAAGGCAGAAGAGCGTGCTCTAAGGGTATCATGAGGGTGGTGTTGGTGGAATGCCGCTTGGCCCGAGCATCGAGGGGACCGGTCTGCGTCGCGCTTTCGCCATGGGGATGCGGGGGACGCCCTGGATCACGCGGGGCTCTTTCATCAGAGTAGGGTCTAGCTTCGCCGGAACTGTAGCCTGGTTAGCTTCTCAGTTGATCATCATAGTGCCGTAGCATCTTACTTCGGCTGACGATCGAACGGTAGTCGCCTGGGAACCGCGAGCTCGGCGGGTTCGCAGACGCTGTGCGCCAGAGATGATCCGTCTTATCCGAGAGGTAGTCCGCCTTGGACTTGTGGAAGAACGACGTCCTTCCGCGGTTGCGCTTGGCCAGTATAACCTCGTCGAACAGCTTGACAGTGGGGTCGTCCGGCCGCAGACTCTCGCGTTCATGGATGAACTCGTTGAAGGCTGCATATGTTAGCTAAGTCGACTAGTGGTCAGGCTAAGCTTACCCTGCGTCTGTTGCAGCATGGCCATGTACTGAGCGTGCTCAGTGGGCATGCTCTTCATGAACTCCTCCATCTTGAAGTGGTACAACAGGCCAGCCTTCTTCTGGTCCCCTGACGCTGGGCCTAGGTAACGCCGGTAGGTGTACAGGAGGCTGGCGAAGCATCGCACGAACGAGGCCCGCACCTGGTCCGGTTTGAACGCTGCAGGACATACGATACATATCGCCGGGACGCATCTGCCATGGGCGTAGGAAGTGCAGCCTATACAAGTTAGCGCAGAACCCAAGAATAACCTCAGCTTCACTTACCACTGCAGCGATACATGCCCTCGTCCGCCTTCTCGTCGCACACAGAGCAGGACGCCTTCTCTTCGTATGGCCTCCATTGCATGCAATGCCCCTCCTGCCAGCGCACTGTCTCTGTGTTGCGGACAGGCTGCATAACCATGCCGGGCATGATGGTCGATGCCGCCAATGTTGACTGCGCATACACAGACGGAGCATACGCAGAAGGCGCACGGAGGTCATGGAGCGTGGATGACGTTGACGCACTCGGCGCGTGGCCTAAGAAAGGTTGGCTGGGCCGTCGCAGGGGCGGACCGCGCTCGAAGGCGAACTGGCCATGTTAGATACGGGTCATTCATACGCTGAGAACAACTTACCGACGAACTCCGCCTCGACGACGTCTCGAAATGGCCGGACCGCTTTTCCCGCAGATTGGCCTGTAGGGCATAACCGGAATCGCTTCGAGAGATGGGCGTGCTCGGGAGTGGAGGGAACACCTGGGAGATGGGAGAGATTTTGGGAGATGGAGGCGAGTTGGATGCTTGCCTGATGGTAGACGATGTAGTGGGTCGGTCATTCCCACGGCTCGAGACACTGGACTGCAGGAAGGCGTTGTATATCATCGGTCGCGGGCTCATCAGCCCAGGAACCGCGTTGAAAGACGTGCTATTGATGCCAATGTAGTTCGGAATGGAGCTTGCGTACGCCCGATGCGTGAAGACACCAGGATTCTCGGAGCAGAAGCTATCGTAGGGGTATGCCTCAACCGCATACATTGGCGGACCGGACGGTACCCCGAATCGAGTGTGGTGTGGTGCTGACTGCTGCAGGAGCGCCGCCAGCTTTCTCCGCTGTTGACGAGGCAGCGGCATTGGAGCAGAGTCGTTCGAGACGATTGAGTCGTTATCCAAGTCTACCAAAACATATTCGTCTTCCGGATACTCGAGCGGCTCATACCGACGCTCGATGCCAACGATGTAGGGACAAGGCGCCTCAATGGTCTGGACGAGGCGAGCAGGAAGCACAGGGATGAAGACGCCCGCCCATTTGAATGGGTACAGCAAGTGTGCGATGGCCAAACTGGCCAGATGCAGCATCGCAGCATGCGAAGAGAGCAGTATGATCCTGGATTCCTGCAGGACATACTCAAAGAGGGTAATAATATTGGGTATCGAGAGACATCGGAACAAGGCGTAGATGTCGATGTTGCGCGAGCCTGGGATCTCGTTCACGGCTTCTTTCCTGGCATACAAACGGAGCTCCCGGATGGCCACCTCGACCTGGGTGATGGATGTGATGGGGCTGAGCGCTTCGGCGCAGAGGTTGACGACATAACGCTCGAGCGGTTGCCACATGCCTATTCGGGGCGAGCTGGGGGGCACACGTAGCACGACGCCGTTGGTCATAGGCACCACCACGGCCTTCAGCCATTCTTTCCAAAAAGGGGTCAGGCTGGCTTCACGGCCCATGACTCCATATGCCCGCGGTATCCAGAGTCCGGTCTCGCCATCTGTGAGTCCTTCAATCTTCGACGCAGCGCCATGTCGCACGGGTCGCAGAAGATCTGTCATGAGGCCGATTTTCTCTTCCACAGCACTGATTTCCTCTTCCAGGTTCTCGCGCTCGGCGGACTCGTACGCGATCGTGGGCAGCTTCGCTAACAGCCGGGACAGCTTTGCACGTTCCAGTGCAAGGCGTTCCCCCAGACTGCTTGCCAGTTCCCGCTCTTCTGCATTCATGTGCAACCTCCGCCACTCCTCGCACTGTCGCTCCAGACCCTCTGCAGCCGATACGTTGAGGGGTAACCAAACGATCAAGCAGATGCCATACAGCTTGGAACTGTCGCCATTTGTCATTGCAAATCCATGCCATGACGTTTTGGGCCGCTCGTCCGACGACACCACGTTCACGTCGTTAGGGAAAGCGAACATGGGCACGTAATCAGGGAACGGATTCCGCCGCTTGAGCTCCCCGACCATATTCTTCGGCGGGTAGCGGTCCAGCAGCACGGGCTCATAACGGCGGAGAAGGGGATGCATGTTGGGGTCCTGATTGAAGGGTTGGGGGTTGGGGATGACGGAGTTGTAACCGGAGAGTCTCTTCGAGGTGCGAATCGAAGCTGCACAGGTCAGTCATTGTGTATTCAAAAAGCGAGGCCGCTGTGATGGCTGCCCGAACAGAGCTGAACACTTACACTGACGCACCATGGACGACTGTCGCTTCAAGCTACTTTGCATGGTCGACAGCCGTCTTCGAATACTGCCCACACCGGACCTGAGGTTGCCCACGCCATCTTCTGCCTTGACAGACGCTCGCTGAGGCCTTGCGCGGACCGGCCTTACGGGGCGGTTCTGTTGCGCGACGCCAGCAGTGAACTGGATCTCCTCTAGGAAAGAATCGCGCTCCGAGGCAAACTTCCGCAACGCATGCTCAAAGTCTGCATCGCTGAGGCCAGAACCGCCAACCTGGAGGCCTTGAATAGTTGCGCTGCTCCGATTGCTGGCCGACTGCTTCGAATCCGGGCCAATGATGGTGCCCACCGAGTTCCGGTTCTCGTAGCTCAAGCGGGCGGACCTGCGGCGGGGAGTGGCATCGCCAGCGGTCAAGCCGTCCTGTGACTTCGGGCGCGAGACTGCCTCTGGGTCGATCTCAAGAGCGCGGTCCTCCTCAATGGTCTCGTCGACGTCGACTGGGGGCGGCGAAGACAGCGGAGAGGAGAGGCCGTTCAGGCCGTTCGATTGGTTGCGCTCATCGTAGACCTGGGCGGACTCGATGCCGGCGATGAAGAAAAAGTCGGCGAGAGGGAGGGACGACGAGTCGGCGGGGGCGGGGGCCATTTGGGAGTGCTAGAACATGTGGTATCCAAAAAGACAATTAGGGTTGGTAAGGAGCGACTTGTGCAGCGGCACGACGAGTTTGGACGCGAGGCGTAGGTTGTGATCAGGACATGGGGAGGCGCGGACGCGGTTTTCGACTGCCCTTGGCTGTCTTGGTGGAGGCGTTCGCGTTCACGGGACGTGGGTAAGTGGGTGGGTAACTGTGGTGATCTGGGGGGAGCACACAGACACAGGGCGCGGGTGCAACGGCAGAGGAGCGGGACGTGCGTGGTACAGCGGAGGATGTTTGGAGCACGACAGTTCAGTGTTGATTGCGAGGGCAATTGCACGCTTGCGCGGGGCTCGAGACGTGGCAGCAGCAGGAGAGAGTGTCGGGGCGGAGGCAGCGCAGAGAGAGGCGGTCGGAGCACAGAGCGGGGGAGCAGAAGGGTTGGTGAGGGGGGGCAATGGGTGAAAAGATATTGTCTTGCGTCTTGGGAGAGCGTGCCGTCGCTCCTCAAGTCTCTGGTGCCCCGACAACCCTGGACCCTGTCTCTGTCTGGCCCGCCTGTCGCGATGGCGCTAGTCCGGATGGGGCTGCCCTCCACGACGCACATGCGCGCCCCTCTCAGCTCGGTGCGACGTCGAGCGCCAGGCACCGCGCACCGTGCTCGCTGCTGGCCCACACCGACCGAACATGTGTTGTCTCATGCGCATCTGAGCAGCAAGACTGCAAAAAATCGCAGCGCAGGGGCCCGGTTTGCTCTCCACCAACGGCTTTGGCAGCTTCGACCCCGTCCGTGTTTTCCGCTCGCAGCAACCGAGCGCCTTCCCAAACCGCGCACGCCTTCCCCACCGATATTCCCAAAAGGAAACCGCGCTCAGGGGAGGGCAAGAGCCGCTGCCGCCGCTGATTGGCTAGCCCCCACCACGTACCCGTCGACGCCACGCATCCATCAATAGATCGTCCCAACACCCACAAGAAAGAGTGTGTCCTCATCTGTGCTGTTCCAAGAGCTGTGTCCATCTGGGGAAATGAGATTTTTGTTTCGTATGTGTGCTGTTCATCCAACGATACGAGACATATCTCGTTTGTCATGCCGCATCCCGGGCGTCGACGGTGGACGTGCAAGCTGTCAACTGTCACTGCCCCTGGGACGCCTCGCCAAAGATAATGTCGGTCGCCGAATGCAGAACGTGCCCCTGAACAAGCCATATCCAGCTGTGCTCCGCGGCTCTAAAAGTGTGATGGAGGCGTCACCACCTACATGTAGACTTGCAGATGTGCACACTACATACAGCAATATAGCAGCGAAACGCGCTTCACATGTCGCTGTGCACAAGGCAGACTCAACCTGAAACAATCCCACTGTCCAGATGCTGCAAGGACATTGCCCATCCATGAGGCCACCAGTCCCTATCAGTCCCGGGCAACTTTAAACGGCTCGTATTGCGCAACTCCTACGAGTGCCGATGGTTGGTGTCACGGACCCTCGACAAACAGCCTGTACCCTCGCCTCGTCGTTCCCCTGCACTGTCAGCCTCCTCTTCGACTCCAACACCAACAAACATTTGTCGCATCGTGCTGTCTTGCAATGTTTGGCCCGCTTGGGTCCTCGACTCCAGGAACCAGACTCCAGGGACCAACGACAACCCCATGCTGGCCTCCTGTTTCCGGCATCACCCTGTTTCCCCATCCGTCTGACTGCAGTGTCGTACAGAATCATTAATCTGGCTGATTACGCAATTAATCTTCCGTGAAACTTAGCTCCGCTCTCGGAACTCAAAACCACATGTGCACGTCCGCCGTGCAATATCCAGCCTCGGTGCCGGGCGGTCCGCTGTTGGCTAACGTCGTGTCTCTGGCGCCTGCATCGGGGAGCCGGGACTTACAATCCCATATAGCCCCAGAACCGCTGCGGCGGAGGAGGCCCGGTGCTAGACGTGATCTCATAACTGGCCTACTCGTATTCAACGCCGGTATGTCAGCCAGCCTGTGCTTAAGGAGCCGCGGTCGCCCAGGGCGCTTCGCCACTGTATCGTCAACTGGCCGAGCACTCTCTTGCTGTTCGGAACCTCGTTTTCGTCGGCCGCCTCGGTATCTGCCTGTTCTTCGAGCAAGAAGGCCACCTGCATCACATCGCCCGGGTTCAGCATCGGCGCGTTCAGGGCACTGGCGCCCGGCGACGGCATGTCCCAGTTGAGGGATCTTGAGGTGAAAGGCTTAGTCGGGGTGACGTTGACGCTCTGCTTTATGTCAGTCCTAGCTCAAGATGACCTAGCTTAAGATCACCTAGCTCAGGATCACCTAGCTCAAGATGACCTAGACATCAGCAAAATCAAGGAGCAGACGTACCTCCAAGCCCACGGCCGCCTCGCCAACGTTCTCCAACTGTGCCTCGAGAAGTACTTTCTGTGCTTCCTCGGATTCCTTACCCACCACACCCGTCTTCGTCCGCACACTGAGCAACTGCTGCGCAACAAACTGGTAGAGCTTTCTGAACGTCCTCACTCGGCCTCCACTCGGCGTCATAGTTCCGGCTCCCGCGACCATCGTGTTCTCCGTGTACGTGACAGTGACAGCCAGAACGTGATTTCCCTCCTCTTTCAACTCGAACCGTAACATATTCTGTACACTCTCGCGCGGAGCAGGGTAACTTCCATTCTGCATACTTTCTAGCTCCAGAGAGGCTCCGCCAGGCGTGCTAGGCGTCTGCATCTCTGCTGCAACTTTCACATTGCTGATACTTCTCGTCTTGTCCTGGGGATCGAGCTCGTTGTTCGCGCACAGAGTGCATGAGAACGTTTCGCCGACATATGCGCTGCCGAATGTCTCTGGGAGGTTGAGGACGGGGCTGAGGATGAAGGACTCGGTGGATGGATTTGGCGAGGGGTATGCGAGAGCTGCAGTCGGCGAGATGCCTAAAGAGGCCGCGGAGGGGAGAGGATATTGATGCGCAAGCCTGGGACGTGATAGCCTGATGCTGTCAATATTTGTTATAAGTGCGAGTCGGCGCTCTGTCGGCACCATGCTCCGTTTCGAAGTCTATCTTTCAGAGCTCACAACATCCGGAGTGCATGAGGGTATGGGTATACGTACCTCAACACCTTCAAGCTCACCGACTGCGGTGTCTTGGGCAAACCCTCACCATGCGACGGGTTCCTCTGGTGTGCCATGTGGGAATTTACAGGATGTGGACGAGATGGAAGGTCAAGAAGCCTTGAGTGTAACAAGAATGTTGAAGCTGGATGACGGAAGACCGGGGAAGTTGGGGGGCATGGACAGGGGTAGGTGAACCCTGCAGTTCAAAATTGGTCTGTGCAAACCCTTTCGTGCCCAACGAATTGCATGTGACGGAAGGACCATTTCTGCTGAGTCCTCATTCATATATTCTATTTCTTTCAACAATATTTCTAGAACCGCTAATTGATTTTGGAAAGTCCTTGAACATACAACACCGATATGGATCCCACTACACAAGAAGTACCTATAGACCATACACCAACGAACCACTTTTCATCAAAACCACAATCTCAATCGGAGAGTCAAAGTCAAAGGAACTCACCAATATCCCTTACTCGTCACCCGTCTCTGGTACTACATCTCGATACACCAAAAGGTCCATTTCCTCTGTCTCCATCTTTTTTCCTCCTGTTTCAAAGGAACATTGTTCAAACCCACGGCCAACTTCAATATGCACTTCTCCCACATCCACTTCAAACACTTAAGCGAGCCACTGACAATGATTAGGACGAGGCGTTTTCGCCACAACCCGAATTCCCGCCAAAACCCTACTAGAAACCTGTCCTGTGCTTCTCCTAGGCGTTGAAGAGAATCGAGAGCATATAGAAAAGACCTCATTGTTTCATTATACATAGTAAGCTCTCCTAGAATATGTCTGACTGCAAGTCTTGCCCTGCAGTATACGATACTCCCACCACCCCAACCCAACCCCCTAACAAAACCCAGCAACTGGCCCCTTCCCCACCCGCCCTACAAAACCCAAGCCGTCGTCCTCGGCCTAGGCAGCATGTTCAACCACAGCACGTATTCGCAAAACGTCGTTTGGGAGCGCGACATATCCCGTCAAATCATCACGTATCGGGCCTTGCGAGACATTGAAGTCGGCGAGGAGTTGTGTAAGTTTCCCCCGTCCCCATTCCAGTTCTTACCCGAGAAATACAGGTCACGTGGAACGACCTGGGGCAGACAAGGGCTGATGGAAATACTAGGTATATCGTACGGAAGCCATCTTACGTTTGCAGATGTGGACGCGAAGGGGCATGAGGAGGTGGAGGGGGAGGAGGAGGTTGTGGCGCAGTTTGGAGGTATTGAAATGGATTGAGCTTTGGTTAGGGTCCAACTTGACATACGTATCATGCGGTGCTTGCTTGAGGTCCGCAGTGTCCAATCTAGGCACTTGGGACTGTCATCCTGGAGAAGGTTGGTCAACGTTATGCAACAGGAACATGCAGGTTGTGCACTGTGATACCTCTTTCGCTGGGATGTCTACTTCTCAAGACCCCGTTTGAGTGTATGGATCGCCTCATCTGAGATCCGTGTTCTCGTATGTACGAAGCACAACTCGCAACGCGTAGAAGAGGTCACCCATCGAGATAGGCGTGTTTTGATGAGAGTTCAAAGTATATGAGCACAAGGCTGCCCTTTAAGGTAATGGAGAAACCTGATCGTAGAACTTTATACCGACTAGGCATGACAAACCCAAACGATACCAGTCCCACAGCATCGATCTCGGAAGAGTATTCATTAAACCTGTCCCGGTTGGATAAAAATCGTTCAGACAGCCCTCCAGCCGAGTCACGACTAACAAGCGCATTCATTACCCCAAGTAATATAACCTTCCTTCGCCAGAACGCGCGAGCCTAACAATGCAACCAACGTCTCAACAATAACCGCGAATGCTACTCCTTCGGTGCCTCATCATCGCTATCACTGGCCTCCGCTTTATCAGCCTCTTCCCGCTCTTCTACGTCGTTGCGCAGCTCGTAAGCGAGTTCGAAGCACTCTTCGAGCAGCTGCGTTACGCTCCCTTGACCGTCGGGGATCTCGTCGCCGATCATGAATTTGCCGTCGACCCGCATGTTGTCGATGGAGTTGAGTTTCATGCTGTATGGCCACATGTCGCGGGCGCTTGCTACACCGCCCAGTTTCTTCACCTCGACCAGGCATTTGCGTAGCGTTGCGAGTTGGTTGTATACTGGCAGGAGTGCCTCGGAGACTGGTTCTGAGGCGAGGAGTAACTGGTAAATCGTCGCGTAGCTCTTCCGAAGAAGGTAAAGCAATGTCTTCGGAGGTCAGACAGTTGTATTTTGCAACGAGGGTACTTCACTTACCCGCTGTTCATAGAGCTCCGCTGGTCTGCCAAGTGCATCGACAAAATTGCCATCGACCCGCGACTCATCAATACGGTCGAGCTGACGCTGATAGCCCCACAAATCCGTCTCCCGCATAGACCATGCTTGTGTAAGCGACAGCTTCTCTAGGTGGTTCCGTATCTGTCGGAGCTTGTCGTATACGTCCTGGAACGCGGGCGCGATCCTGCCTTGTCTACACCGCGTCAGAGCTTGACTTCTTATTTGGCTCGGCCACTCACCTCTCCTTCATTATGGATATCCACACAAAACACCTCTGTAGCAAGGTCTCGATCAGCTTGTTTGCCTCTGGCGCTGGCTCTGGATTCTCAATGGAGATTTGGAGTTTCTCTGTCATTTCCGCAAGCTTTTCCTCTTTTGTACCTGTGCTCTCGAACGCCTTTATCCCATGTTCGCGGAGTTGCTCCTGGAGCTCCTTGAGCTGTGCGAGCAATTCATCGACCTCTGCATGTGGAAACTACGACGAGTCAGTCGGTATGGCAAAGTGAGAACGTGGAACAGACATTGGACCGTGTGTTCATGGCAGAAAGCGTCCTCAGAATAGACACCAGCTTCTCATACTTTGGCCTGAGAGCATCGGAGAGTTGCGAGAGGCTCAGCTGCAGTTCTGCAAGCCGCTCCTCGCACACTTTCAGCCGTGCATCCAGTAAAATCAAAAGTTCGCTGCTGTATGAGCCTTTGCCTCGTTCTATGTATCGTCGGCAGTCTTGTAGCCTGAGCGCAATGGATTCGAGGTCTTTCGGCGAGTAGAAGGTCGCCTCCTTGAGATGATCGAGTAGTCGCTGGGACAATGAGTACGTATCAAGCACAGAAAGCCGAAGCACATGCCTGTATCGTTGATAAAGATGCATATCTGCAGTAGGTGAGCATGTGTATTCATGACGTGAGACAGTACATACATTGCGGGTGCCTCATGATTCTTCCCCACGGTCATGAACGCCAAAGATATGAGTTGGAAACAGTCGTCCAATATGTAGTCCACTGCTCAGGGTATCAGCGGCCAAAGCCGCCAAGAACAACTGCGGCTTGGTACCTCTGTTTTGTTCTAATCGCTTCGTCGTTCGAAGCTTGTTCAGGACGACCACCTGGTCCATGACTTGTTGGTAGAGGTCAATAACATCTTGACTCTTGACATAGGTGGAGCGGTCCTGCTTCAGTAGCTCGAGTTTTGTCCGAACGGAGAGTAGCTCGTCGAGTACTGGTTGCTCTTTCGGATCCAGCGGTATCCGCGGTGCAGGCGAGTCGGTCATGCTTGGGGCGAGGAACAACCGTTGCTGCTCCAAAATTGAATTGTCTCTCGACCTGGTGTAATAGCGAATATCACAGTCGAGGCTTTGTAAGGGTACAATTTTTCGAATAAATGCAGGTGAGGTTACCAACACATAAGGGTTCAGTTCGAGGCGGGGAACTTTGGAAGCCAATGACGTCCGGATGCCGCCCCACCGCGGCTTGGCACAAGCGGGACACCAGCCACGGCACGTGATCCGCGGAGCTTCGCTTAACTTTTCGCCGAAGCGTTCCCACAAAGCTGGCGCCCATTTGGTCAACACCACTTCCAACCTCGACCGGCCTTCCTCTGACACCAGACAACGTCCCGCCGACACCACAGTCACAATGTCCACCGCCGAACTCGCCACCTCCTACGCGGCCCTCATCCTCGCTGATGACGGCGTCGACATCACTGTACGCGCCTCGGAGAGCCGGAAAACAGTGTGCTGCTCCGGATGCTAACATGCGCAGGCCGACAAGCTCCAGACTCTCATCGGTGCCGCAAAGGTCGAGGGCGTTGAGCCGATATGGACGTCGCTTTTCGCCAAGGTGCGCACGCCCGTGTGCGAGGCTTGAAAACTGGTTTTCTGATATCGGAATTAGGCTCTTGAGGGCAAGGACGTCAAGGACCTTCTCCTGAACGTCGGCTCGGGCGGTGGTGCTGCACCCGCTGCCGGCGGTGCTGCCGCTGCTGGCGGCGAGGCTGCCGCCGAGGAGAAGGTTGAGGAGAAGGAGGAGGGTACGACAGCCCCGGCAACGCATCTCCGAATGTATGCTAACAAATCGCAGAGAAGGAGGAGTCCGACGACGACATGGGCTTCGGTCTCTTCGACTAAATACTCTTCTTCGCCGTTTCCTTCACCAATTGCCTTTGTCGGGTTTTCATCAACGGATCAGCGGTCGGGCCAATGCATATTCCCATTCAGAGACCTGGTCACCGGCTGTCCGTGGCGCTGTTCGCGTAATCTGTCCATGTGGAACATACAAGGGGCGTCATGAGATATATGAATGGAGGGTTATGAATGAAAACTTTCAAAAGTGCATATCCAGTCTGCTGCGGTGTGACCGACAGTGCACTCTGGTCGAGGGGTTTGCCTTGACCCGGCCCGCTCCACACGCCCTTCATAGGACAATACCAGGGGGTGCTCTTTTACAGGTGCTCATGCGTTGTGACTCTCGACATCTCCAGCACCGATCTACCTGATCCACGGATTCGAAACTGCATGCGGGTGCTGCTGTTGCCAATCGGTCTTGGACACAATGCTCTTAGGACTAATCCTTACTCAACTGGCTCCTCTTCCCCACCGACCAGGCCTAGTTGACGGGTTCATCTTCACACTGTGTCGGGGGGCTCCCGTTGTCAATCATGTTTGTTTGCGGTGCTCATAGGAGTCATGTTCGCTCAACTCGCCCCGTCTTTAACGCTAACCCACCGTTACTGGCAACTTCACACTGCATACGCCCGCTTCTGTTGCCAATCGTTTTTGGTTGCTATGCTCATAGGACTAATGCTTGCTTAACGCCGTACCATAGCTGTCGTCTACCAACTGCCAGTGTGGTAATCATATACCTTTTCTCCAGCCCCCCTTCGCTCCAATAACTTATCAGAACAACATATGAACAAAAGAAGGAATAAGGAGATTTCTCATCAAACCGTCATCTCACCACACCACACCACACCACACTCCCACCCCTCAATTCCCCAACCAGTCCAAAAACTCCGGCGTAAAGTAACTCACCACAATCGTCGCGCCGGCCCTCAAAATCCCCTGCAACGTCTCCTCCGCCATCGCCCTCAAATCAAACACCCCCGCCTTCGCCCCGGCATGAATCATCGCATACTCGCCACTAACCTGGTACGCTGCAACGGGCATATCCTTCCCGAGCTCCTTCGCATCACTAATAATATCCAAATACTGACTCGCCGGCTTCACCATAATGATATCCGCGCCCTCATTAATATCGCGTTTAATCGCTCGTCTCGCCAATCCCCTCCCGCCAGGTGGGAGTTGATAGCATCTGCGATCCCCGAAACTGGGACACGAGCCCGCGGCATCGCGGAAGGGGCCGTAGAGACAGCCGGAGAATTTCGCGGAATACGACATTAGCACGACTTGGTGCGCGATGCCGGCTTCGATCAGTTTGAGCTTGATGGCGCGGATGCGCCCGTCGTTCATGTCCGAAGGCGCTACGCAATGCGCGCCGGCTGTCGCGTACGCCATTGCTACATCGCTGATGCGATCGACGGATAACGCGTTATTCAGACTGCCGTCTTCGCGGAGGATGCCGCAGTGCCCGTGCGAAGTGTATTCGCAGAGGCAGACGTCGGCGACGATGAAGAGGTCGGGGAATTGGCGGCGTAGGAGCCGGATGGCGCGGATGACGGGGCCTTTGGGGTCGTCGGCGCTGGTTCCTAGGGCGTCTTTGGCGCCCGGTGCGATGGGCACGCCGAACAGGATTACGGATTTCAGGCCTTTTTGGACGAGGGGCGTCAGGTAGGGGATTAGTTTATTGAGGCCGCGGCGGTGGATGTTGGGGAGGGAGGGGATCAGGGTTTCTTCGTCGGGTTGGTCGGAGATGAAGAGGGGGTATATGAGCATGGACTAGGAAGTGTTAGTATGGTTGGAAATGTGGTGGGTGGGGTTGAGAGGGAGAACGTACTTTGGTGAGTTGACGTTCGGCTTGCCAGGCGCGGGAGAGTGGGTGGCTGTAGCCGCCGTGGAGCTGGCTGGATATGTCGCCGGATATGCTGACGCTGGTTGCGGCCGTGCTGGCGTAGGAGCGCGCGCGGGAGACTTGAGAGCGCATGTCGTCGCGCTCCGAGTTGCGGTTCGCGATGTCCGAGACGAGGGAGGAGAACGACATGGCGGCGGTGTTTGTGAGATGTGTACCTTGAGTGGGAGGGAGAACGGCGGATTGAAGAGTACAGATTTGGTCGGAGGGTGGGAGAGCGGTTTATGTTTCCAGGTGGTCAGGCACAAGTGTTCGTGCAGGTGGCGGAGACGGTTGAGGTCTGATCGGCAACCGAGTCGGTCTCGGCCGGTGGTTTGTAAAGTGCTCGAGGGCGAATCTTTGGGCAATTGGCAAAATGCGTCTCTATGGGACTTTACTGAGAGGCTCTCTTCAGGACAGGTATGCGGACATGCTCGTCGTATTGTGGGAAACTTGGTGGAATACGAGACCATCCAGCTCCGAGGCTGCTGCTCGGCCCCGCCATCCATCAGCCAATCAACCGTCCGCTTTTGTAAAGTCTCGTTTGGGTATGGCGTCTGGAGCGTCTCCGGTCGGAGAATGCGTGCGGAAGCACAGAAGAATGTAAACCGCAATATGTATGAGCTATGTAGTACGAAGAAGGTCGCAATGAAGCCATTTACCAGTGTTTTCAAGCCCATCATAGCAAAAGCATCATCAAAATAGGATTCGGAGCTGCCTCTTGTTCCTTCCCTCACTCTTTCGAATGTTCCACTTGACGGTTCGTCCCATATTCAGCGTTGAACAACGACGGCTCCATATACCCGCCCGTATTCGTAACCTCTGACTTGATCAAACGGTCTTCGGTAAACACACGCACGGAATCACATTAGCCAAGAAACCGCAACAAGAACACAGTAAAGAATTTCAGATGATGAAATCTGCCACACGCTATGCTTAACTCTACCTTACCCACACATGTTGAACCCAAATCGACATGTCAACAACATTTCCCGTCTCTCTCAACCCCCAACCCTATCACAACTACGAACTCTGCAAACTAACCTGATGCACTCCCTCCGCAACCTCCTCCTCCACTGTCTTCACCGCCTCCGGCCCTCCCTTCTCGGCAGCCTCCACAGTGCCCTGCTCAATCTTCTTCGCCGCCTTAGCCTTCTTTTTCCTTTCCTTCTCGGCCTTCTTCGCTGCCGCCTTAGCAGCAGCTTCTTCCTTCGCCTTTCTTGCTTCGGCGCCGCCGAACTCCTCGCGCCATTTCTGCTCCATCTCGGGTTTGATCTGAGAGAACAGGTAGGCTGCTTTGCCGATTGTGCGGCCGACGGGGATGGTATTGGATTCCCATTTATCTGGGATGGTGAGGAATTCAGCGTTGAGTTGCGCGAGGATGGATTCAGAGGTCTTGGGCATGTAGGGTGCGATGAGCGAGGCGAGGAGATGGATGTGGCTGAGGGCGAGGCCGACAACGGCGGCGCAGCGGTCCGGTTGCTCGGTCGCGAGCTTGTTGTCGAGCTTGTTGTCCTGGAGGAGGGTATTGCCCAAGCTGGAGATATGGAGCGCGGTGGATAAGCCGGCGCGGAGCTTGACGTCTTCTAGCTCGTCGATGTACTGCTTGAGCGTCTCGTTTACTTTGCGGCGGTGCTCGTCAAAGTAGTGGTCGTTGAATTTGTTGTAGTCGGGGACCTTGGAGTCGTAGATTTTGGAGTTGACGAACTTGATGACGCGGTTGACGAAGTTACCTAGGTTCTTGAGCAGCTCGTTGTTGTTGGCGGCGATGAAGCCTTCCCATTCGAACTCCGAGTCGCTGGTCTCGGGACGGTGGGAGAGGAGGTAGTAGCGCCAGACATCGGAGGGGATCTTAGTCTTTTCGGCGTCAGTGCCAAAGACACCAATTCCGCGAGACTTGGAGAATTTGCCTGTTTACCGAATCAGCGCCAGAGTTTACCAGAATTGGGCGAACATACCCTTCTCGTAGTTCAAGTATTCCGTAGTGGAGATCGTATTGAGCATGGTCCACTTGTCCTTGGTGCCGATTTGGGTCGAAGGGAAGACGACCGTATGGAAGGGAACGTTGTCTTTGCCCATGAACTGATACAACTTGACGTGTTCCGGGTTGCGCCACCACTTTTCCCACTCGTCGGTATAGGTAGCGGTAATGGAGACGTAGCCAATGCATGCATCAAACCAGACGTAGCAGACCTTGTCTTCATAGGCCTTGCCGAGCTCCGATGGTATCGGTGTTCCCCACTGTGGTACGTCAGCATGCCAGCAGTCCTCGTACGGTATTGGCAAAGAAGTACCTTCAGATCTCTTGTGATTCCTCGCGGATGTAGACCCTCCTTCAACCAGCTGGACGTGATCTGGACGCCGTTGCTGCTCCACCGCCCTTCCTTGCTTGCCTTCTTGAACCACTCCTCCTCAGCTGGCTGGAGCTTGTCCAGACAAAGGAACATATGTGTGGTCTCCTTTACCACAGGGGTTGCGCCATCCAGCTTGCATTTCGGGTTGATCAGCTCGAGGGGATCCAGAACGTGTCCGCCTAATTACTGTTAGACCAATCTCGCATGGGAATCCCGCTCAACGGCAAAGCAAGACCAGAATGATTAGTCCAGGGGAGGTGCAGGGTACATACACTTGTCACACTGGTCGCCGCGTGCGTCGGGGTAGTGGCACAGCGGACACTCTCCTTCGACAAAACGGTCTGCGAGAAAGCTGTTATGTACCTGCTCCCATCAGCATATAAATTTGTGAAGATCAGATAGGCTCCATACTGGGCAGTAGGGCTGATTGGTCGTCTTCTCCTCCAAGTATCCGTTCTTGTACAGCTTCATGAAGATGTCTTGGGTGATGGTCGTCTGCTGGGGAGTTGACGTCCGCCCGAAATGGTCAAATCCGATGTTGAACCAGTCATACACGCCCTTGTGAACCTTGTAGAACTTGTCGCAGAGCTCCTTCGGTGTTACGCCCTCCTCGATGGCCTTTGTCTCAGTCGCCGTGCCATACTCGTCGGTGCCCTATGACGGGTTAGCGGCCATATAGGCGCTAGTCAGATATTTCAGGCAATACTGTGTACTCACGCAAACGAACAGGCAGTTGTAGCCTCGCGATTTCGCATAGCGGGCGAAGACATCGGCGGAGAGCACGCTGCCGATAACGTTGCCCAAATGGGGAACATTGTTGACATATGGCAGAGCGGAGGTGATGAGGATGTTCCTCTCTCCCTCGACGGGGAGGATTTTCTTGTCCTTGGACATCTCGTAGTGTTCGCTTTGACTTTGGGTTCCTTTGCGGTGCGCGATCGGCGTCCGGTTTGAATAGCGAATTGAGTCTCGGTGTAAGTGCTAACGCAGTGCTTGTTCGGTTGCTTCTTGTCTGTTATCGCGTGTTCGAGAAAGCGAAGCCGAGCAGACGTCCTTCGATATTATGCGCGTCTCTGGCGGAGGTTGTCGGGGTTGTGACTGTTCCCGAGCCTCAAAGCATCGAAGTCCGATGCCCCGCCAAAAGTTCGGCTACCCCGCCACAGCAGCCACAGTTTGCACCGCCACAGGGACAGGGCGTCGGCTTGGCGTCCGTTGTTGCCTGCATTAGCGTCCAAAGCCCCACTTGCCCCAACTTGAGCTTCTGGAACCCTTCTCTCGCCCACAATTTCCTGAACACCGCAGTTGGCCACCTTTTTGTATCTGTACCATCACTACTCCTCCGTTGGATTTCTACCGTCATTGCACGGCGTTCGCACCATGTACAACGCCATGTATCCGTCCGCTGTCTTCATGCCCATGTATCCCTACAACCCACTTCCGCCCGAGCAAGATCCGTACTATCACACCTACAACAGCGAGGCCTACATATATCATGGGCCAGCCATGACCGTGCCGCACAACTACGAGGATCCAGCAGCGCCATCCCGATGCGGGCGGGACCCTTTCTCCGAACACAACGCACCCGTCTCTCCTCCGGCGAAGGAGAATATCCCCCGTATGCAGGAATCCTTCCGCTACAACCCTTCCGCACCCGTCTTCGTCCCTTCGCAGCAAAACAGCAACGCCGCATCTCCCACTACGACTTCTGCCGACCAGTCTACACACGCCCCCGCCACCGATGTCTCCCACATCGAAGACTTCTTCGACAATGTCCTCCACCTCGAAGACAACATGTACAGCTCCGGCTACGCCCAAGGCGTGCAAGATGGTTCCCGCGCCGGCCGCATCGAAGGTCGCGTTTTCGGTCTCGAGAAGGGTTTCGAAAAATTTGCTTCCCTGGGCAGATTGCATGGCCGCGCCGCTGTCTGGGGCTCTCGCATGTACGATCAGTCTGTAGCACCTGTTATCTCCTCTCCGGACGCCGATCCCAACCTGCATTCTCACTACCCCGCCTCCGACCCTGCTTCTGCCAATGCCGCCGCCTTTAATAACAACCCCTGGGCCCTCCCACCTCTGCCGTCCAACGATCGTCTGAACCGCAACATCCATCTCGTGTACCACATGACGGACCCACACACCTTCGACACCGCGAACACAGAGGAAGCAGTCGCGGACTTCGACGACCGATTCAAGCGCGCGGGCGCAAAGGCGAAGATCATCGAGCGCTCCGTGGGTGCAGACCGGGAGACCAAGAAGGGGAACCGCAAGGGCAAGGGCCCGAACAAGAAGGGCAAGAAGATGAGGTTGGTTGGGGAGAACAAGGGGAAGGAAGACAGTATGGAGGACTTTAAAGGTGGGAAGATGTTGTCTTGATTGGATGAGTATTTTGATGGAGAAAATTGGTCTTCCAACTTTTCTTGATGCATAGCTGTGGAGTTCATTGGTTTTGCGGGTTTCCGGAGTTATATTCGGGCATACAAGGTATCTGGGAGCGCCACACGGGGTTGCATAAGAAAAGGTGCATGGTATATGGTACGATCTGAACGACTGCATGGCATGGCGTAAGGCTGCATTTCGGTGGAACATGGACGGTATCTTGTCTTTGTCTTTCCTTCTGGTCCTTCTCTTTGTTTTTCTGGACCACTACACGCTGGACATCATCATCATCACTCCGAACGGTGGCAAGAGGACGAACGGCATTGGGAAGACGGAGTAGGATCGAGTATGGTGGCATGGACCTCTAAAGACGGATGATATTTGCTTGGTAACAATAATGGATGGCTAGCATGTGCTTGTAATAAGTAAGCATATGAATTGACTCTTCGGGTTTCTTGAGATTGCATCTGGGCTCCGGTGACGAGTTTGTCGGTGCTGGGTTGGAGTGTAGGCTTCGCTTCGCACGTGCCAGTCCAGTCAGTCTTAGGTACGACTGGATGGATGAGTGTCAATATATAAACCTCTGTTGAACACGCACATCACACCACTCCAACTCCAAACTCCGACTAGAGCGTACTTATCTAATCTCTTTTCATACTTTTACTCTTCTTCTCAACTATTACCCACTCACTTCCCGGCCTCAAACACCTTCCATGTCCACCTGGGACCCAACCAGTCACATCTCCGCGCATTAAAACACCACAGACCCAAGAAAGAAGAAGACTAAAATGCTAATTTTCACGAAAGCATCCCTCGACACCTTTCAGAAAAGGAAAGGAAAGAAGTAGAGAAAAAAAGAAAGAAGAAAACATGCCGCAACCCCCCACCCCCGTTCTCCCCCCCCGACAAACATCCTCAGAACGCGGGGCCGCGGTCACTGGTATCATATCATATTTCACCCATCCGTCCACCAACATACCCCTTTCCCCCTTTCCCCCTTTCCCCCTTCCCCCTCTCACCCCTCCTAACGAACTCATGAAATAGGCGTTACCTAATACCCATTCATAGTCATCCTCTGGCTATTCCGACTGAGCTCCCTGTCCGCAGCCGGGGAAATGGGTCGGGATCCATGGCCGCCAGACACCTCCTTGAGCGCGAGCAGCTGCTTAGCGCGGAAAGATTCGTAGTGGATTTGCGCCGTCGTCTCGATGAGATCTTGCAAGTGGGTGCGGGTGAGGAAGTTGCGGAGGTAGACGAATTCGCAGTGGTTTTCGTCCTCGACTGTGGGGTGTCAGTTTTCGTGATGATGGGGAGGAGGAGAAGAAGAGGGAGGAAATACCGTTGATGACGCCCCAGCGGTTCTGGCGGCCGCGGACTTCGCGCCCGTTGACGACGATGGTTTTCTCGGAGCCGACGACGGCGAAGGGGAGGAGGGACTGTGTGGATTTAGCTTTGATCCCCGATCAGTCGTGTTTGATCTTACCTTGATAGAAGCATTCAGCGCAATCTCCTCCTGATCATGCTCCTCATTGTCATAAGGATACATCTTGAGGTTATGGAACGCAAACTCCTCCTTTATCCTCTCCTTAAACGCGGCCCTCTCCTCGAGCGTCAAGCTATCACTCTTCGCAATAACCGGCACCACATTAACAAACTCACTCAACTTCTTCAGCACCACGATATCAATCGGTTTGAGCGCATGGCCGGACGGCTGGATGAAGAACAAGCAGCAATGGATACGCGTATCCTGCAGATAGCGCTCACGCTGCGCCGTCAGCTCCTTGCGGAGATAGGCACTGTGCTGGTCTTTGATGTACTTGACAATGGGGTCCCAGCAGCGCTCGTTGTTGATCAGGTCGCCGTAGCCGGGCGTGTCGACGATGTTGAGGCGTAGACGCACCCCGTTCTCTTCGATGATGTGCGACACGGTTTGGATCTCGGTCGTCGAGCGGATCGGCTCGTCCGGCTGCAGCCGGCCCTTGCTGTCCATGAGGTGCAAGGCGAAGATGGTGTTGATCAACGTCGATTTGCCGAGTCCTGTCTGGCCTGCACGCAATGCGTGTTAGCTGCGAGCTCGGTGTCTCTCTCTCTCGAGCACGGTGTTGTGGAAGGAAGCTTACCAACGCAAATGACGTTGAACTGGAAGCCCCGCTTCACGAGCTTCTTCTCAATCTGCTGCGTGATGCTGTCGAATCCGACATGGGAGCTCGGGTAGACCGGCGTCTGGCCGTTGAAGGCGGTAGCCATTGCGGCGTGTCTGCGGGAAGCGTGGAGAGGTTTGAAGTGAGCTGCGTAGCGGGATCACAGATGTCGGGACGTGCGGAAGCTCGAGTGCAGGAAAGGAAGCGCGGAGGAAAGCTGTGTTTCGGTGTTGTTGTGTACAAACAGTCGAAGACACGCAGTCGTGGACTTTCTCCAGCATTGCTGGCTGGCGCGGAAAGGGGCAGGGAGCAAGCGAATCCGCGCTAGTGACGTAAAAGGCAAAGCGCGCTCGAGCTTCCCGCCTCGGACCCATTTTGTTTCTCTAACACCAGCATCCGACCATCACGGGCGATATCGCGACGTCCCGCCCGTGCACATACTCCAGATACCCGTTCGCCATGGCGCTCGCCCGTCCTGGCCTCCCGCTGTGGCAGGCTCTGCTACCCGCCGGTCTCAACAGCCCCTTCCGACCCGTCGTAAATCTCCCGGTCCTCCAACGACTCGCACAACCGTTCCGCTTCCTCCCCACCCCATTCGCCGCTCTCGCTATACCGTCGTGGTCGTTGCCCAAGATTCCTTCATTATCCGAAATATGGGACGGAGTGCTGAAGGCTGTGCCGAAGAAGAAGACGTCGCATCGGAAGAAGCGTCAACGGTTTATGGCCGGCAAGGGTCTCAAGGATGTGACCAACCTCAACCGGTGTTCAGCGTGCGGGAGAGTCAAGATGGCTCACGTTTTGTGCCCGTACTGTGTATACAGTATGTCTCTGGCATGACGAGAGTGGACATGCGGGATAGGCTGACTTGGCGCAGACATCAAAACTAAGATTTTCAACATGATGACCTGGGACAGGCGCAACCCCGACGGATTGACGAGGAAGCTGAGGAAGCAGAAGAAGATTGATGAAATTAATGTGCGAAGGCGTCTGCGCGGAAAGACGAAGGAGGAAACGCCAGACATCGAGAAGCCGACAAGGTGGTGAGAAGGGTGTATTGGTGTTGGGCTGTGAGATGAATGATCATTCAGTACTGGGCTGCTAGACCAGTTTGTATAAATAGGGACCGTGTTTGGGGAATGACATATATGCATTAGGGCAACTCGGGATCGCCCTGTTCGAGTCTCTCTTCGTTAGAATGTCTACGCTATGCTTGTGGACACTGCGTCCGTAACAAATCAGAGGTATCTTTATAAGTAAATCAAAGTAAAAAAATCCTCACTGCCCGTCAATTCCCAGCCCTGCTGCTTTGTCACTTCCGGGTGGGGGTGACATTGCAGTCACCTGGCTGCCCCTCCGCGAACCGTCACCTTCTGTCGCCTCGCGACGCAGAAAGTCAGACCAGAGATCAGCAAGTGACTCCTTGTTGCCCGAGAAACCCTCCATGAGTAACGGGTCAGGCATCAATGCAGACGTCAAAGAGGGCGTTGATGGTGTACGCCTGAACGGCGAGACGGGGACACGAAGACTGCTGTTCGATGCACCTGGACGGGCAAGGCCTGCCTGCTCTCGTTGTTCTGTACGAGTGGTGAGCAATTGTCTTCCCAAGGCTGAGCACAACGACATACCATCGTTCCAATTGAGCAGCGATGCGATCAACTGCAAAGCCTCAAACTTCTTCGGATCAGACCGATCCAACGCCAGGAAGTGCAGAATGTAGTTAGACACAATCTGCCGATCCACGTTCTCTTCGGGCCGGCCTCGTTTCAGTATCCTGAGAGCTTTCGTGAGGTGCTCATTGAGCGTCACGGCCTCATGCCTTAGCTTTCCGATGAGTAGGTTCTTTTCTTTGACCTCCTTTTCGAACGGCAACGCTCTCTCGAGTTGCTTCTGAGTCGTTTCCAGCGTTTGTTTTGCTGACGTCGCAGCTTCTTCTGCCGCCTCGACCTGTTTCTGGAGCTGTTCTAGTTCCGATTGATGGCTCTCAACCAGTTCTCTCCGCTCGCTCTTCCTCTCTAAAGCTAGGTTAGTACGGCGAAAGCACCAGCACTTATGCCCACATACCATTTTGGAGTCTCTGCAGAGCCTTTTGGAGACCATCCACAGCCTCGCTGTTTTGATCTCGCTCATTGACGGCTCGTGCGTGTGCTTCCTTGAGAGTTTCTAGCTGGTCTTCGAGCTCAGCCATCTTCTCTTTCAGATTGTCATGCAAAGACCGCTCATTGAGAGCCAAGGCCTCCCAGTCCTGCATCGCCTGTTTGGCATTTTCAAACTCTTCTTTTGCATAGGCCTCCCTGGAGATCAACTCATCCCTTTCTTTGACCCAGTTCTGCTGAGATAAAGTCGAACGAGACCGGAGGTTCGATATTTCGGCTTGCTGATTCTGGTTTTCCTGTCGTAAATTCGCCAGCTCTTCCGTCAAACTGCTGTTATTCTCTTGCAGCTCGATGGTTTGCTCTTCCAGCTCCGAGATCCGAGTATGCGCTTCTTCCAACCTTGCCTAGACGCAAATATCAGCAAGTTGCCTAAATTTTCACCCGCCCCAAGCACTGCGAGAATACGCACCGCATCCGCTTTTAATCTGTCCCCTAAAGAGCTCTTGATGGTATTTACTCGCCCAAGCAGATTTCTGTATTGCGTCTCAAAGTGCTCTTTCCCCTCATTCGCCTCATCCAGCTCGCCCTGAAGATGCCCCAACTCCTCCTCATGCTTCCCTTGTATCGTCTCCAGGCTTTTCCTCAACTCAATGACCTCCTGTCTCAACGTGTCCCGTTCCCTTGCCATGGCCTCGAGGCGAGCAGGCGCATCGGAGGGTGGGGGTGGGGAGGGACTAAGGGCGCCTTGGGACCGAGATCGGGATAGACCGAGGGCGACGGCAGAGGATATGGAGTGTGACTGGATGCCATTTGCGTGGGCTGTGGGGGTGGGAGGATGTTCGTCGTCTTCGACATCGTCTGGTTCTTCGGGGGGTTGAGGTGCGGTTGGGGGCTCCTGTTCCGGGGTTAGAGTCTGATCGCATAGTAACAGCTCATTTTTCATGGCATACAGCATGCTTCTCTACCTGCTCATTTTCCTCGTCTTCCCCAGCTTGTCTTTCATGATTGGTGTCTGCGATACTCGGGTCCTCTACTTTCTTTTCTGCGCCAGCATTGCCGCTCTTCTTCTTGTTCTTCTTCTTCTTCGATTTCGAAGTCACACCTGCATTGTCAAGTCAGTGCATAGTCCCGAACTGCATGACGCTTGGGCGCTGGACCCTGAGATGTGGACGTACCAGGGTCCTTTGGTGGTTCTGCGTTTGATTGTGCGGACATGATCCTGATACTTGGGACGAGTTAAAATGCAGAATCCAGGAGGTGAGGTTTTCGAGAAAAAAAAGTGTAGTGTTCAGCGAGTGTGTTCGCATTCGAGTCGGGTTAAGGTTGGATGCTTCGACTTGGCAACTCGTGGCCCGAACCTTAGTTCAGCAGGCGCGTGGGTCCCTTGTGGCGCAGCTGGTGACTAGCGTCATGTGGCGTGGTGAAATGTCGTGTTTATTCCGTCTGTGTGCTCCAACACCATAATCTTGAACACGCATTGTGTGTTACACATTCTGGCTTCATATTCCATCTTCCTTGATTACAAGACAGTTCGAGGAAAGGTAGTCCAAATAGCGAGGCATTCCCTTTGCTCTCTGAGATCAATCTGAGGATTTTATTTTGGGCTTCTCTGCCGCATTTTCTTGAAGAAGATGATTGCTCGACAATCTTTCCAATATGCGCGGCAACGAAGCAGACAAGAATACAAAAGCGATCTCATCGTCTAGATGCTTCAAAGATCCAAAATACAAGCGAACAAGCGATTTGCAAGGTATTCAAGAATATCATATATTGAAGTGAATTTGGGGTATAGAACTCCATCCATATCTATGCCCTTCCACCATCTATGCCATGCCAAAAAAATCCAAGACCATCCTCATATTGCCTGCCCGGACCAGACCCCAGAACCCTAGAACCTTATCATTCCTAGAGAGAATCCTCGCGGACCCGGCCCCCGACAATCTCCGCCCATAGATCGAGTTCCTCTTCCCTGCGATCATAAACGACTCGTCGAACCCGCTCCTTGTACTCTTCCAACCGACCAATGAAGATGCGAAGAACCTGGACCAGTTCCTGAGCGTTATACCGTCTCTGCTGCACTAGACTAGTATACCGCTGGATCGCGGCTCCCACCTGCAATTGGAAGATCATAAACGCCTGATACTTCTGCTCTTGCATGATCATGAACTGCATGACAGCTGCCGGGTGACTCTGAATCTCTTGTTCTACAGTGATCAGCGACGTGAGGTCGTCAGCGGGGATTGCGTAGGTACTTACGAACAACCATCTGATATGCGACAGTGAAGCAGACGGCATGCCGATACACGAGAGTCGGTACTGGTTGCAGCTGATCTACGAATTCTCGTAGCCAATGCCATGGGAGGATCCAACAGGCAGACGGTGCCGGTAGAGGCTCGATACCAACGGGCTCCTCAAGAAGCTGTGGGGGTGGAAGGCCATATTCTCGGACGTACGGCGTGAGATCAGGTATCAGGCCCGCTTCCAAATTTTGTTCGGGAAAGAAGTGAAGGCCAAGTTCTGCGAGAGCGCGCCGACAGTACTCTCTAAACATTAGCACGCCATTCAGCGCCGGTTGTGGCGGGGGTTGTGCGGCAGACATCAGCAAATGCTTTGGCTCGTCTGGATGCGGCGGAGTGCTTGTAGTGGAAGTTGATACAGTTGGAATACCGCCTGGGGCCGGAGAGGAGAGTAGCCAACCAGGAAGCGACAAGGAACAGGTGTACGGCTGATCGAGGTGTAGATTGCGAGGTTGAGTGCAGCATTTTCGATCAGGATTAAGTAGTCGTGTGAATATTCATCAGTGAAAGACGAGCTCGCCTTCCCCCGAAGAACCGCTGACTCCATGGCGCAAATTACGGGAAAGCTCACTTCCAAGGAAGTGAGTGACTGAGTGAACACGCTTGAAGTGGCATCAGACGATATATCAGATAGAGCTTCCGCGATCTTTCAACCTCTTGGTCATGGCATCGACGAAGAACGGAGCGGAAGGCGAAGTCTGTGAATTGAGGGAGCCCGTCCAGCACCAGTACCACTTTGAAGGGATAGTATTGTGCGGTCAGGCCCCAGAACGCATGGCTCTACGCCTCGAGCCCCATGGGTATCGTGCAAGTAGGGTGGGTGGGGGTTACACACTTTGAAGGCTCATACCCGCTGAGGGCGAACGAGACGAACCGATCACCACTGTCATGAAAGGTCCGCGGCCATGAGAATCCACAGTCATGAGGGGTTCACGGCCATGAGGGATCCACAGTCATGAGGGTTCAAGGGCAGTGAGCGCTTCATATTCGGCTGCAGGCCACCCTTTATCCAGATTGGGTCCAAGAAATCCACCGATTAGATGATTCATCGACTTGACCGCGGCCCGATCTTGCGTCCTTAGTCTGGATTGCAGCCGTACGTGGTTTATGTAGCAAACAGACCAAAAGGCAGTGACACGAGGCTTCAACACCGAGACCCCTGATGGGAACGCCCGCATGATCCAAGCGAACCCCGGCAGAGTGATACGCAGGCCGCTATGATAAACATGATGCCTGCAACGGAGTTTCCGGCTTGGCACTCGAGCGCTTAAGGAGACGGTGGATCCGGTATTGGCAAGAACTTGTTCAGGTGAGCAGAGATCTCCGAGACAGATCCCGCTTGGGTCGGCAGGTTCGTCTTGAAGAACTCGTCCCAGTCGCCGACATCCTGCAGCTGTTTTCCGATCAACAGAGCGCGGATCTGCTCTATAAACTCATCCGGGCAGCCTGGAAGGATAATCTCAAGTTTCTGGATGATACCATGTTGAACATTCATGTCCAGTTTGAGTCGTGGAGGGTCTCGCGCCGCAATCGTTGGATCCAGCTTCACTGTGAATTGCGGCGTTTGGGTCAGGATCCAGTCGTTTGTCTATGTGCGATCAGCCTTTGTTCGTTACCGTGCCTAGAATACTGCTACGAATACGCACCTGTAGCTCGTCATAGCCTTTCTTGATCTGTGGGATGTTCAAGTAGTCTTCGCCAACGACCTGAACACCGACTTCTTTCCCAGCGGCATACATGGCTGCAAATTCCTCTTGTATGCGCTTTTGGAAGGTGTTGATATCCAAGCCGATATTCCCAACCGGGGAGCTCACGCTCTCCACGCCCTTTGCATCGAGATACGGCTTCGCAGGGGAATGAAGATACTGCGGTATGATATGGAGGTTCGGAGACTCAAGAAGGGTCGTAGCGTGATGGAGTGCCCGCCCACGGGTCAGTTTGTACGCTGATCCTGAGACCTTCAGCGGCTTTGGTCCGGCGCCATTATCGACTGTATACGGCGTACGATGAGTGTCTTGTGGATCTGAATCGTGCTTTTCATTGCCTTGGTCCAGAACAATATCGTGTCGCTCGTTAACTCTGGCTCGGTCGACACCTAATTTTCGCAGGGCTCGCACGACCATCTCAGCATGCCTGTCCCGGGTGAAGGCCTCTCGGGGACTTGTTATGCTCCAATTGACGTTGCCCAGGTCGTGGAAGACTGTCCCTCCGCCGGAGCGACGGCGTACAAGCTGAACATCACCAATTCCCGGAGGTTCCGTAGCCTTTAGATCCTCCATTTTACCCTGGGCTGCGTTGAGAACGCTCAGATTCACTTCCCGCCATGGGTTCTGGTTGCGTCCGATGACCACGCACGGCCGATTTGTATACAAGAAAAGCACGGCGGAGTCTGCTGGCGAGTTGCGTAGTATGTGGTCTTCGATTGCGAGGTTCAAATATGGATCGTTACTGCGAGAAATGTACGATTGGACCTTGTTGGAGGGGTCTGCTAGCCTCTCGGAGAACGAGGAAAACGCTCGACAGGAAAAGACCGAGGTCCGGGGGGCCGTTCTGAGGACATATTGTAAGGTGGTGAGCCCTCTCGAAGGAGCCATACACGTTGAGCACGACGAGCCAGTGTGGGAACGAGATTGTGGTGTTGTGTAGTGGAGATGGAAGGTTTGTTGAACTTGCGGGAGCTACAAAGGTACCCCGGTCCCTGCTTGGCGGACCCAGTTAAATCTGTAGTCGGGGCGTCCCTGATTCGAGCGTCATCTTCACAACCCTACAGTTCACATCGCTGTATCTATCTTCTTGTTTGATAGCGAAGATTAGTGGCGTCTCAATATTTACGATGTGCAGAATTGTGGCCAGGTCGCGTCGCGATAGGTATGTATTCCGACCGACATCAACTAATCTTACATTACCCGTTGCCCCTGGGCAGAGTCCTGCCAATCCGCATTATTATTCATTACATTTTCAGCGCCCCAGGCGCAGACATATTCATCGTGGCGAGTCTCGTTATTAAGCATTATGATATTGAGTTTGAAAAAGGCCAGCCTCAACACCCAGGTACTGATCGAGACCCGGCTGGAACAAATCCATGACCGCACTGTTCGGAAGCATATCGTCTTCGGGTATCGTCTCAATGAAATGGTCCCACTGAGAGAACCCGTTTCCAGAGCCGTGTGGAAACTGCATCATGGCTGGGTGAGAGGCCGGATGAGTGGGTTCCAAATCTTTCGGTGGGACAGGCGGGCCTTGAGGTAGGGGTGGAAGTTGTTTATCAATGGGACTATGCCCGCGAGAAGGAGGGCTAGGCTTTGGTAGCTGATGGCCCATTTCATACGCCAGAGCGACCAGCGCTGTAGCATTCTGGCCTGTTGTGAAGAATTCTAACAGATCTTGAAGCTGTGGCGCACAATCGCTGTCCGGATATCCTTCGGCGCGGCCAGCCCAGCGTTGACTCCATCCAAAGCTCGGGTTCCGTTCTCGTTTGCTTTCCAGAAGCCTGTGCCACTCTTGCTTGATCCCTGACTGCTGAAGTAACGACAGGATGACCTGAGTCTGGTTCCAATCCGCTATCGTATCCCCGTTCTTCTCCAAATGCCAGGCAATGTGGTTGCAGCGCTCCGTCCAGTCTGCGTCGAACCGAAGGCAGAAGCCGCAACCCCACCCTGTTCTTCTGCGGCGACTTCGCCTGGATTGGTTGACGTGATCGTTCTCGTTGCATGTCTTGCAGCGGTGGCTCTCTTTGTGGTGGTGGAGGAAGTCTTTATCGAGAAAGTATTGCTTATCGCAGAGGTCACATTGGTATGTTTCGCATCGTTCTTGGTACGTCTCTTCGTGTCGTTTCCAGTCGTATTTCTCCCCAAACCCTTCTTTACAGGAGGTGCACCAGTACCGTGGCTCTTTCAAGGTGCGGCGTGACCTCTTGGGCCGTGAGACGCACGTGGAAAATTCGGGGTTGACTGGTTTGGTCGGAGCTTTCGAGGTGGTATTGGATCTGGAGATGGCTTTCGCACAATGTGGTCGAGACTTAGTTGCACTAGATCGAGTCCTGGTGATTTGGGCTGCAGCATTGGCATCCAGGGCATGTTGGGCGTGGGACACATGGTGTGCTCTGGACGAGTACGAGATACCGGACCATGTCGTGTTCGTTGATGTAGCCGAATCTCTCCAATTCTGTTGCGAAAAGATGCTATTGTTGGACAGACGGAAGTTTGTTGATACTGAGGACCGCGATGATGTGGGATGCATTGACTGGGCGGAATGCGTGCCACGAACTGCAGCACCGAAGCTCGGCCACACGTATTCGCTGTCCATAGCTATGTCTGAGGACGCGTCAGTAGGGAACAATGATTGAAGGGGACACACTCACCAGGGAGGTTTTGCTGAACTATTTCAGTGTGCATAGCATCAACATACACAGGTTGGTTCTCACAGTTCAGGATATGGTTGTCAACAAACAGCGGTAGCTGCTCATCGTGATGATATTCCATTCTCAGGAGAAAAAAGGGTTGTGATGAAGTGGAGGTAGCCTCCGCAGGGAAATGTCACGCGCCCATGTTTAAGAGCGAAGTAGGACGTTGCTGTCCTGTAGCTGAAGCCTGTGGCAGTTCACCTGAAACACACCACGCAGGACTCGGCCGTTCGCCGCCCTCGTTTCGAAACTGCACGGGGGGACCAGTGACAGAGCACGGACGAGGCGGGGGCTGTAGTTCGGTCAAGCATTCCAATCAAAAAGCAGCCCTCGCCCGACACTGGGGCTTTGCAGCTCTGGTGCCACTCTGTGGGGATGCGTTGGTCGAGGAGGTTTACGGCCATCCGACAGGTGGAGGCACGACGTTTCAGCCGGCCAGATCGCCCAGGGAGGAACTGCTGCCTTATATGCGCAGCCAGACTTCCAACAGATGCGGAGAGTGTTGAGGAGTCGGAAAAAGCAAATGGGCACAGACAGTCTGTTCTGCAGGTGAACTTGATGTTGACTTGTCGAAACCCGACCGAGAAAGTGCGTTATGGGTGCCAAGCCGCTAATCCTCTTAGCGCGAACCTCCTTTCGCGGGCTCGTGCGCCGCCTTCAAGAAACACTCTCCCAACTCCTCACAAGCTGCATCTTCGTCCCGAAGTCGACTTCTGGCCCGTGATCATGCTGATTGTATGCACGGCCGGTGATATTTGCACACATCTTTGCTGCTCATATACCACTGATGAAGGCCTCGCATCAGAAAGCCCGAGATTCTCTCATTGATCCTACCAGGAGCTGGAGCGTATGTTGTTGATCTCACTACAGAGTACTGACATGCCATATCAGATGGATGGCCATTAGACCTTGATGATGGTGCAATGTCACTGTCACCTGCTGGGCAGATATGAATGAGGTTTTCGAACTTCATCCATAGGGTTCACGAGCCGGTCCTAGACCGAACCTGCTGGAGTTTCACTCCGGTAGTGTATAGCTCTGGACAAAGGCGCTGCCCTAAAACAGGCTTCTCGGTACCCGTGTCGTACGATGTCGCTCTGCGATTGCATTGCGGCGGAGTCCACTGTCGAACGAGCGGCGTGAGACTTCTCTGGCGTCTTTCCCTGCCACTGCTCTGGTGTGCTCCCTGAAAGGGTTGAGTGCCGAAGAGAAGGGGTGCCATGGGACTGACGCTCTTTTCAAACTCACACATGCCCGCTGCACAACACTCCCGTTACAGTCGAAGAGGATGAGCTGTATATCAATAACATTTACGAGCTTGCTCACTTTTGCACATTCCGTTCAGTCAACGTCTGCCTTTTCGCTGGACAGCTGCGCGCTGCGGAGTAACGGTTCTGCCAGCTTCACGTCATCCACACAGATGCACTTGTGTGTTTTCGGACTAGGTGTTCGATGTCGGTCTTGATTCGCTCGGAGTTTTCTGTTACACCTCAGCCTTGGTCTTGAAGGGGCCTTAACCGGGGTACATCTCAGCTCAGCCTTCACTTATAGCTGAACGATTCGCTTTTTTTTTTCTTTTTTTTTTTTTTTTACATCATTTCTCAGCCTTACTTTCTGCGCATCGCATTGCTGTTGATTTCTTTAGAAGATAACAGAATGGCCGAAACGTACGAAAGAAAAAACAGAAACATGGCTAAGGCTCTTCAGATGAGAGAAGACGCAGCTAAGGGTAATACTTCAACCCCGCAAACCGGCGACCAGTATTATGCTGGCACTTGTTATGAGCGTGCAGCCGTTGCACAGCACTGGGAGCTTGATACGTGAGTGACGAGGACCTCAAGTTGACGAGAGTGTAGTGCTCATAGCCGTCGAGCGCAGAAATGCCGTATCTGGCGCACATCAAGTCTTTATCGAACGCATGGCCACCACTACGGTTTCTGGCGGATTGGATGGAAGTTGGTACTGCTCCACCACGATGGGAGAAGGTACGAGCAAAAACGTGGGAACGGCAAACCCGTGCCTCCAAAACGAATGTCAAGATGCTTGGTTTCTCGGCGTCCGCAAAAGTCGAAGAAGTCGATTTGGGCACTTCGAACGAGTTAAAGAGTGCACTGGATGCCAAACCGGGCCATGATGACATCAATTTTCGGCTCTTCGTGGTCGAGGACCTCTCACGGGAAGTTATCGAACTGCTCGGCTCTAGGTTGGAAATAGATCCCTTCTTCTTCCGCGAACAGATCGGGGATTATAACTGGTACAACACACGGGATGCGTGGGCAATGCCACCGAACCTGACGGCGGGAATGAACCATCGCAACTGGTTCCGTATGCGGCATGTGAGATTTCGGTACATCGAGGACGACGACATGTATGAGAAGGCACGCACTGAGTCTGAAGGATTCAACGTATTTCGAAGGCCGGACGACGACGAGACGCAATGGTCTTTCATGGACAAGCCCGGATCAATGATCGTCATGACCCGCACGAGAAGTTCAATATGGATTGGGAGGGACCCTCAAAATCCCGACTTAAATGTAGGAGTCGTCCTTCTCGACCCGACGATCACTCAAGGGTATCCGCTGTGGCTTGGACCTGCAAACTGGGCTCCTCCGCCGGCCATGAAGCTGGAGGCACCACCAACGACTCCCAGACCGAAGGACCTGTTCAACCTAGTCTTACAGGCGACACAATCATACCCATGGTTTTCCTCGGATACGGGCATAACAGGTATCGACGAGCAGGTTTTTACGCTGCCTACGATTTACACAATTTGTGCAGACTGGTTAGTGGCGTGTGACTATCTCAAAGCCCGCCTCTCACAGATTGATTGGGAGATGGAAAAGCCTGCCATCTTTCGGTCTAAGGGTGAAGTCATTGATAACTCGCTCCGAAGACTCCATATATGTGAGTGTGTGTTCAATCTGTCCCAGGAAGTCCTGCTGACCTCTCGGTAATCAGTTCGCCGCATTCTCCCCGTATTTCGTGAGATGGTCAGCGAAACAATAGAGCATGCCCTACCTACTGCCACCCGGCTTACACCGCAATATGGAAATGCAAAACCACACCCTGGAAACCTACAACCCCTGATGGAGGATGTCATGGAGGACTTCAGACGTGTTCAAGGCTTGCTTAACCTGCTTCAGGAGAGGGTGGATCGACTCACTGCCGTCGTTGCATCGGAAATCTCAACTGAAGACTCAAGACGCGGTCTACAGGAGAACCACAATCTCAGCAGACTGACGTGGCTGGCCACTACATTCGTTCCTCTCTCTTTTGTCGCTTCGTTCTTCAGCATGACGGACGATATATCAGCATCGAAGTTTACTTTCGGGTGGTTCTTTGTCGTGGCTGTTCCGCTGGCCGTGGTGACCATGGTCATTGCGGCTGGAGTGGGGCAAGGCTGGTTTAGCAAAGAGAAGCAGCGTAAAACACGCCTGGTGGCTCAAGAGGGGCGGTATTTCAAAAAGCGGGATGCGGTGGCGGCGGTGAAGCAGAAGCTCAAGAAATAGGCTCTTCTGTGTGTCAGATGAAAGAGGGATCCTGGAGCAAGCACCCAATAATGATCGATGAAGACTCCCACGCTCAGGGAAATCCTTCATCTTAGTAACACAAGCTCACGGCGCCGAGGACTTGGTCACCGCTTCCCCGCAAATGCATCACGATCGTATGGTACACGAGCACAAAGTACGGTGTGTAGGATCACACATGCCGACCCGGTGGCATTCCTATTAGTCTGGCTAAAGGCATGCCGGTCCGGCAAACCGCTTTTGGCGTTAGCCGGTTCTCACAACTGGGGGTTTTACTCGCTTAGCGCCCCCCACGCAGTGCCACTTCGTCACTTGACGAGCTCCGCCTAGAGGAACTCATGAACATAAAAGCTGCGTAAGGACACTGTTTTCTCCATCGTTCTTCATCTTGCAAGCTTCATACTTTGACCGCGGTGCTGCTACAAAAGCCTCACACTCACACTCCCTTACAGACTGCTCCTCTGGGGTACAGATCTCAAGTATCATACATCTCTTTTGTATACATTGAGTCTCTGAGCTGGCATCCAGGCAAATTGCCTTTTTTAAGACCAGCGGATCTTGTATTAACCTTCTCTTTTTCTTCTGGACTAAATAGCGAGTAAGCATAGCCTTGTTTGCCATGATGGCGACCCTGTTACTGTATAACCAACCAGCATGTGTCGCCTTTCAGTCCACCAGGACGTCAAAGGTGACCAGCAACCTAAAAGATTCGCAGAATGACGCGCACTATTCCCAACGCCCGCCAGAGGGAGAACGCACTGTTGCGTTCAACTCCCAACGGTGACCGTTATGAGCTCACCAGTCCTACCGCCATGCCTCAGGCAGGTGGTTTTCTGTGGAACCAGAAAATGATGATCCAAGTAACTTGTCGCGGTTATGCGACAGCTCAGTTCATGCAGCCCGAACCAGCGAAATATGCCCACGCGCCGAATCTCGAAGCGAAGACGTTCATGCAGCCGGAGCAGAACTATTACGCCCACCACCCCGGTCGTTTTGTCTACGTCAAGGACGAAGAAACGGGTGATGTCTTCTCCGCGCCGTATGAACCAGTCCGCGCACCTCTGGGAAACTTCGTCTTTTCTGTAGGAAAGAGCACCATCTCCTGGACCGTCGAATACCGTGGCATTCAGGTGGAGATGAGCTTTCTTCTGCCCACTCATGACGTTGCCGAGCTGTGGACCATCAAGGTCACCAATTTGAGCAAGCACCCCCGCAAGATCAGTGTATACCCGTACTTCCCCATCGGGTACATGTCTTGGATGAACCAAGAAGCGGAGTGGAACGAGAAGCTCTGTGGTGTCATCGCCAGCAGCAAGACTCCGTACCAGAAAGCAGAGGATTGGCCCAAGATTAAACACCTCAAAGACAAGACATATTTTCTTTGTGAGACTGCCCCAGTGTCTTGGGAAGCCAGGCAGTATGGCTTCGAGGGCGAAGGTGGGCTTCATGCTCCTACTTCGTTAAATGACGTCGAACTGGGCAAGGGAGATGCTCGCTACGAGACGCCGACAGCGGCCGTGCAGTACCGGCTTGAGCTGAAGCCAAATGAAGACGCTGAGTATCGCTTCCTGTTCGGTCCCGCATTTGATGAGGCTGAGATCCAGCGCATGAAGAAACTGTATCTCGGCAAGGATGCCTTTGCTAAAGCTACGCGCGAGTATGAGCAGTACATCGAACGAGGAAGTGGCTGCCTGCGAATCGAGACGCCGGACAAGGGACTGGACAACTTTGTCAACAACTGGCTGGCCCGCCAAGTCTACTACCACGGCGACACAAACCGCCTCACCACAGACCCGCAGACCCGCAACTACTTCCAGGACAACATGGGCATGAGCTACATCAAACCGGAGGTCACCAAGAAAGCCATTCTCCTCGCCATGTCTCAGCAAGAAGAGAACGGCTCCATGCCTGACGGCATCTTGTTGACCGAAGGAGCCGAGTTGAAATACATCAACCAGATCCCGCACACGGACCACTGTGTCTGGCTCCCCATCGCTCTGGAGATGTACCTCGCGGAAACGGGAGACTACAGCATTCTGGAGGAAAAGGTCAAAACAAAGAACGGCAATCAACATACTGTCTTCCAACGCTCCAGCCGTGCCATGGACTGGCTTCTCTCTGCCCGCGATGACCGCGGTCTCAGCTTCATCGCCCAGGGAGACTGGTGCGATCCCATGAACATGGTTGGACCCCGCGGCATTGGCGTCTCCGGCTGGCTCACCGTCGCGACTGGTTACGCGCTCAAGATTTGGGCCAACATCGCGGAGCAGCATGGCAAACCGGACATTGCATCTCGGTACCGCGCCGGCGCAGACGAAGTCAACAAAGCGGCAAACGAGCATTTTTGGGATGGCGACTGGTTCGCACGCGGCATCACCGACGACGGCATGACCTTCGGTATCAAGAAGGACCCTGAAGGCCGCATATGGTTGAATCCCCAAGCCTGGTCGATTCTCGGTGGCGCTGCGTCGAAGGAGCAGATCGACAAGATTCTTCCGCAGGTTGAGGAACAGCTCAGCACGCCTTATGGCGTCGTCATGTTCGCGCCTCCGTTCTCCGACATGCGCGAAGACGTGGGACGCGTGACGCAGAAGTACCCAGGTCAAGGTGAGAACGGATCCGTGTACAACCACGCTGGCGCCTTCTATGCCTGGTCGTTGTACAGCATCAATGAGGCGGACCGTGCGTACGATGTGCTCCGGAAGATGATCCCAGGACCGAGTCAAGAGGATTATATTCAGCGGGGACAGCTGCCGGTCTATATCCCGAACTACTATCGTGGGGCATACAAGCAGTATCCCAGGACTGCTGGACGCTCGAGCCAACTTTTCAACACAGGGACTGTGAGCTGGGTATATCGGTGCTTCGTGGAGGGTCTGTGTGGATTGAGGGGTGAGAAGGATGGTCTCAGGGTCGAACCCCAGCTTCCATCGGATTGGGATCAGATCAAGGTGACCAGACTTTTCCGGGGTGCGAGATTCGAGGTGGAGATTGTCAGGGCGAATGTGAATGGTGTGGAGGTTGTGGTTGATGGCACGAAGGTGGATGGGACGAAGATCACTGGGATTGAAGAGGGAAAGACGTACCATGTGAAGGTGTCCGTTCCCAAATAGGGGCTTGCGGGATGAGAACTGATGAACGTCGCGAGGATAATCTAACGAACTCCCAACTCCACTCACTCATTTAGCTCAATGCAATCTGTTTTGTTGTTTCGACCTTGCGTTTGCTATTGACTTGGACTAAGCCCGGGGCCTGAATTCGATATGGGTATGCCGGGCAGGGAAGACCAGGCGGGGGCGTTCCTGCCACTTCATCCCTTTCTTCGCGTACCTTCAACATCATCGCCACCGTTGCCCCGCCTGACTGGGGCGAAGTGCATATGCTCAGCGATACCCGTTCCCACCTCACATCCAGCTTTCTCCGGCTTTGCTTCTCTACGGCCGCATATGCGTGAGCCTTGTTAGAGGCGCAGAATGTGTTGCCGGTAAGGCTGACTGCGCCTATCTTATTGACGGTGTTCGAACGCAATACGGAGGCCCGCTCTACGACAGCACATCCCGTCCAGGGTGAACAAGAGGGTGCCATAACCAAATAGGTGAGAACTCAAAAGAAAGCGGGATCAATCTCGTCAAATCCCTCTTGTCTGAACTCTACTGTTTGCTTCCTGTCGAGAATTGTATTTACCCTACAGGGTATGTTTCAAGGCGGCCTGCGTACGGCCTTGTCCGGGCCGCCCGGCTGACATGAGCAGCCACCCGCATCAGGATATGTCCTTGACGTTCATCGGCAGACATCCTTAAGGGATAAGATCATTTGAGTGATGGATACATTTCCAGATGACTCTTTCGAGCTGCCACGCAATGAAGCCGTCGTAAGGACCCTTTGCTTCGGACCCTTGCAACAAACAAGCGACAAAAGTCCTCGTACTCCCCATTGTCTTTTATGTTATCTGGTTCGGCTTTTTTTGCACCCAATCTGCGCAATTGTCTTTCTTTCCTAGCGATCTTTGTTGCAGTGTTTCCTTCCAGGCGGCCTACTTAAGGATTCGTCAAGGCCGGAGGCGCAGGACAGCAAACGGCCCCATTCTCGCGCGAGTAACGCTCCAGTCAGCACGGAGATTTTGGTTGCTGCAGAAAGGCCACTGAATGCGCTCGATTCGAAGGCGCCAGTTGATAAGGTGATCTCAATACTTGCACAGGGGTGAGGATTGCTCACTGAGCTGATACATGACCATACACAAAAGCGGAGTTGAACATGTCATCAAGCCTCGACAACATCTTATCATGGTTTTTAACCAAGCCTGCTGTCGACCATGTTCAAATCTCGCCCTGCAGTCAAGCCTCTGCGTCGCCGGACTTTGCCCCTCGGGCCTCTATGGTCATGTTTCAACTCTCGCGGCGAGGAAGGTGTCTCTCCACATGACCTACAAGGCCGAATTTGTGCCACCCATCCAAAGCTTCCTTCTTCCCTGATAGTTTGTCAAGACATGCCCCAGACTCGGACGCAGTCTTCCTTCGCTTTGGCCTGAAGTATGCCGTAGGGCCCTAAATCCGTGGAACTTCTTGGTCGAACAGCACAGAAATGAGCTCATCGCCCTGGTCACCCGAATACGCGTCTGAATACTCTGGCTCGTCATTACTAAATGTTTGCATAAGCCTTGCGGTCATCGAGACGTTCTTCATCATCGCATTCATGATATCGTGGTGTCTTAACCGCGATACCAACGACAACCTCAAACCCGTGTTCTACTTCGTACTTCTTGGATACATCTTCAGCTTCGGGGGTGTGGTAATAGGCATCCGTACGTCTATATTTTTAGTTGTTTTAGACACTGACGTCGTGCAGTTAAGCTCACCAGGGGCGGGGCCGGGTATCATACAGACACTGTGGGACTTGACACCCTTATCACCATGCTGAAGCTCATCAAAGCACATGAGTTGATCTACGTATCCTCAATGCTCTTCCCCAAGTTGGCAATTCTCTACCTCTACCTCCGAATCTTCACAACCCGACCGATGCAGATCAGTATCTACGCAACTGGAGTCTTGGTCGTTGTTACGTTTCTCTTCGGAGTCTTCGCATCCTTTTTGAATTGCCGTCCCCTGTCGTCTTTCTGGAACCCTCAACTGGAGAGAAACTGTACGATGGACGTTTTGACCATCTTTCGATATTACAGTATCCCCAACCTGGTATCCGACGCCATCCTCATTATCATCCCGCTTCCCATCATATGCAAACTACGGGTAAGCGCGACGACCAAAGTGGGCCTCTACTTCACCTTCATGGTGATGGCATTGTACGTCTCTCCTCGTCCCTCCACAAGTTCAAAACTAAACCCAAACCAGCGGCATGGTCGCAGCCATCCTCCGCTTCGTCTCCTTCCTCCAGGTCGAACTATTCACCGATATCACCTACCACGGCATCACAACCACGAGCTGGACCATCATCGAACCAGGCGTTTACCTCGTCGCTGCAACCATGCCGACTCTGCGTCCACTCATCCGTCGCATCTCCCGCCGCGCAAATCCTTACGTTTGCCCCTCGCGACAAAAGCTGATGGGCTGTTTCCGCACGTCTATAGACTCCGCTGCAGTGCCCCACGGGGTTCTGGAGAGCCAGAGCCATGGGATCAGGGTACCGCAACGTGTCGTGCAGAAGAAATCATCCAAGTCTTTGCACCGCGAGTTCTTCGCGCCTGCTGGAAGGAGACCTGAGAGGGCTCAGCTCTCAGAGGAGCAGCGTCCTGAGACAGTCACACAGATATCAACGCTTAGAAGTGTGGATGAGGAGAGCTTGGTATGCGCGGATGCGAGGGACAGGGAGAGGTACGCCAGGGAGGGGCGGAACTTGGATGGGTTGTTGAGTGCGTGGAGCTTGCAGGCTGTGCAGTTGAGTCCGATGAGGACTTCGTTTTTGTATACCGAGAGGTGATGGGAGTAGGCTTCAGTCTGTTTTGGGGGATCCATTCTGAAAGAAAGTCATGGTACGTGTTGAAGTACCTCAGTACAAATCACTAAATCTAGGGTATCTCTTCAACCAACGCCTTACCTATCCAGCCTGATATTAACGCCAAATGCAAGTCCCACAACCCTGTCTTCACGACTTCATCTGCCCTTCACCCACTGTGTGGGCAGGACCTTTCCCCTTACCTTGACTAACCATCTCCTCATTGCCTTTCACCTCACTGCCTTTCTCTTCTTGACTGAGTTTCAAACTCAGCTTCTCCAACCTCTCCTGTAACGCCCTCTCCATCTCCTCATACCTCCTCTCCAACTCTTCATCCATCTCACCATCCTCCTCTCCATCGGGGCCTTCGGGTCCCGGACTCCCAATCGTGGGTGTCTTCTCCCCCTCCTCGACAGTCTCTTTCGTCCCCTCGTGTTCCGCCTCCTCCAATCCCGCATTCCTCTTGGCTGCCGCATTCCCTTCCCCCTTCCTCCTCCTCTCCCTCTCCTCCCACCTCTTCGTCGCCATTTCCAACCTCACCACACTCTCCCTCGGATACACCTCCCTCCACTCAAAATCCCCCTTCAGCTTCCCCACCTCCTCCGGCAGTCTAATCCAATCCACCATAGCCCCCACAAAAATGTGCACATCGGGCGCGAACAGATTCGGCAGATCCAGGGTGCCGATCCTAACGTCCAGTGTCGCCGGCGAGACATTCGTCCATGTCCAACAGACGTCGCGGCACCGCGGACACGTGGCCAGCATTTTATATCGGTGTGAAGAGGATACTGGGATCAGGAGGGGCCGCGCGGAAGAGAGTGTGCTGAGTGCGTCGAATTCGACAGTCGCGATTGATGCGAAGGCGGACCCGGAGGATTTTTGACATTCGACGCAGTGGCAGGCGTAGCAGAAGAGGGGAGGGCGGAGGAGTTGGTAGCGGATGTAGGTGCATGTGCAGCCGCCGTGGACGATGGGGAAAGGACGGGTTGGTGGCATTGTGGGTTTTGGGGAGCGCGTAGGGTCTATTGAGTTGTGTAGAGGTTCGGGAAGAAGCAGTTTTGATTCTGGGGTTGTGGGATTTGGAACTGCCCAGGTGTTGTTGTGGTACGGTGATGAGTTGTAGAGTGGTGGGGTGGTGAGCTACTTGCTGGATGCGGTTAGCCAGAGCCAAGCTCAAACACGTGGGCCAAGCTTTCGCCGACATCGGACTAATGCATGCATTATACTTGCACACCAAGTTTCTATCGTCCTTCACTCAACGACTGCTGCATCTGCGCGTTGCCGGTTTCCAGCAATCCTTTTCAAGGTCAGCGCCTGTATCTATAGTGTCCTATCCAGCGAGGTGAGAATGTCTGCACGACAGGGGCCTACTCTTCGTCATGTTGTTCAGAAGGGCGTTGAACAGACCATGTCACTACATTGCTGATTTTGGGAACTTCATTTTAAAGAACTAACATTTATAGTGAAGCTGCTGACACTGACCATGACAGAGCCAACTCTTCAAGGCGAGCCGCTATACGCAGCACGGGTGAGCTTGAAGTATCCAGGCTGCAGTCTCTCAAAGACGCTGGTAGGATCATACTTCTTCGAGATGCTGATCAGCCTCGCCTTGTTCGTGGAGCCATAGCTTGCGACTGGATCCTGCCACGGGCTGGCGTAGTTCATGTACACGTACGGATGTGCCTTGCCTTTAGCGGTGGCAGCAGCAAACGAACGGTCCTTGACCTTCTGGGCGAATCGCCACATCCTCGTGTCGTCTGCAGGGTTGGACCACTTCAGGGCAACGAGTGCGTTTATCAGGGGCCCGTCCGCCGCGGTAAGGCCCAATGCGTTGCCGCCTCTCTTCGCCGTCTTTTCCAGAATTGGTGTACTCAAAACCTGCAGAGAAAAAGCTGGGACAAGGTCGGCGGCGTCGCTAATGGAAGTAACTTCCTCGAAGAAGATGTCCTTCGCGACAGTGGCCATCTCCTTGTCCAGTTTCATAGTCCAAGTCCAGAAGCCCTGGCGCAACCCGGTTCCACTGGCGGGGCCATCCAGCAGAGTTGTCAGCTCTGCAAGGCTCCTGACGGCGGTCTGGTCCCTCAAGGCGCCTCCGATGGCATTGTACTCGGCGAGAATGGAGGCATTCGCATTTGGCTCGGCGTACTCCAGTTCCACGTTGGCGAGCTGGACGTTGGGTGCCCTGAAACTGAACGACAAGATCTGGTGCGCCTTTCCGTCTTGCGGAGCGTTCATACCGAGGTTGTAGTAGGCATCGATGAGAGCCGAGAATGCTCCTTGCGTATAGGTGCGCATGCCACCCCACATGGTCGGGCCAAGGGGGAAGGCCTCGACAGTGAACTTCGTCACGATGCCGAAGTTGTTGCCGCCGCCACGCAGAGCCCAGTATAGGTCAGCATACTTGTTCTGGTCGACGTTGATGACGAGACCCGAAGCGGTCACGAGCTCGTACGAAATGATGTTGTCGCAGGACATGCCGTTGATGCCACCCGTATAAGAAATGCCTGTCAATGTGTCAACGGATGCATTGATTACGTGCGACTGGAGTGCGTGCATACCTCCACCCAGAAGCAATCCACCAACACCGACACTGGCCACCTGATAATATCAGTCATCGACCCGTTGCTTGACTTCGATCAACTTACTCGGCCTCCGTTCACTGCGAGGCCGTCCTTCGCTGCCCTGGTGTAGATGTTGAGCCAAGTATTGCCAGGCTGGAATGACACAGTCTTCTTGTCCGAGGACACGGATATCGCGTTCATTTTCTCGACGAAGCTGATGGAGATCCCACCAGCGATGTTGGAGCCACCGGGAACGCTAGAATGCCCGCCACTTTTCGCAGCAAAGGGACATTCGGTGAGACGCGCAATAAGAATGGCAGTTGAGATGTCCAGGGGCTTCTCAGGCTTGAAGACACACTCCGGGGCGATCAATCGCTGTTGACCGGACCAGAGCGAGTTGAGCCATGAGGAATATGCAGTCTCTGAACGAGTCTCAACTTGGTCGTCCCCGAAGAGGACCTTCAAGGAATTGCACTTTATCACTGTTAGCTGGGTACGTTAGTATGCAGGGACAATTGCGTACAGCAATGGAGCAGTGGCTGCCCGACCTCTCAACCAGACCTTCGAGGTCTGCCAGCTCTGCCAGCTCTGCCAGCTCTGGAATAGCTAGGACATCGATACCGTTGTCCAACAGGGCCTCCGTCACATTGAAGTCGGTAGCCTCAAATTGTGCCAGGGCTGCCGCCGCCAATGCAGCAAAGGAAACAAATCTCTTCATGCTGCCCGATTTTCTCCGGGTACGTGGGGGCGAAAGAAAGTGATGAAAAGCAGGAACTGCAGTGAGATGCAGGGGATGTTTGAAACCTGAGATGGAATTTAAAGAGCTTCCTCTTCCCACACCTTACCGAGGACGGAAATATGAAATCTCGGGGTGAAGGCGAACTTTCGGAGCAAGTACCGTTCCTGTCGAGCTAACGCTCGTGTTCACAGTTCCTGCATAAACATCGCTAACGGTTCCAGGCCTACGCCGCAACCTTGGAACCCAAGGAGCATTACTCACGACTCGGACATTTTTCGAAACGATGAACCGAAGACAAGCCATGCTCAGCGCGATTGTTTCGCTCCTGGACGAAGCTGGCGCATCCCCAAATCGTATCGATCTTGTACGGGATCTTGTACGGGGCATATCTACCGTCCTCTACGCGAGACAGGTGAATGCGCTACTGAAAGCGCACGGCTCAACAGTTGCACTTGGGGAATCCCTACATTACGGCCCCCTAAGCGGCCCGCCCGCGCGGCACAGCTTGGTACCAATCCGCTGATTGCCTAGCTATGCTACTGGCTGAGTACGCTTGCCACTCTTTTACACGCGCCTGCTGGAACCAGCATGTGCACCGTTGCCCCCAGCAAGTTGAAGAATCAGGCCATGCATGCATGCATGAACCGTTAGTACCTCGGCTTCAATTCCGATATCATCTCGGTTGGCCTTGCTTCCAACAGCTGAACAAGCCACACATTCAAAGCTAACACTATTGGGTCGCTGTTCATTGCCATGCGATGAGCTATATTCCATACGGTGCCTCCTTGACGGCCTTGACAAGTCAATGCGAATTATCATACCACCTCCACCTTCTGCTGGGCCCTGATCAACAGCCGCAACAATGGCTCAAAGGCTCCATCCCTTTCAAGAGATTGCTACTGAGAAGACTTTCCGAGAAGTCGCCATAGTGATGATCGTTCTGCCTTCGATATTCGTCGCCGCTCGCGTCAGCATCCAGATATGGAAACGTCAACGCATGGAGCTTCCGGATTATCTCATATACAATGCCTTTGTCTGTTTCCTAGCCATGGCAATCTGCTACTTGATTGTAATGCCGACGATCTATGGCATCGGGAGGGTGCGCTCTGGCTTGATGAGACCCGGGGCAAATTTTCAAAACGATCGTGTCTTTTTCTTTCGCATGTTGTTCGTCACGCAAAATCTCTTCTGGATTTCTTTATGGTCGGTGAAGCTGTCATTGCTTGGCCTCTACAAGAAGCTGATGGAGGGATTACCGGGGATCTATAAGAAGCTTTGGTGGGCTGTCTTCGCCTTCTGTATCGCAGTAAGTATTCATTTGCGCTACTCTTTGGGCCGCCCTAACGCGTCGCCAGAGTCTTATCGGCTGCATCATTTCGTACTTCTTTGGTTGTCCAGACTTTGGGGGGATGATGATGAGGGGTGACTGTGTAGGCTCAGATTCGGTTCGATCACAAAGTGCCAGCTTATACTACTCCTATGCCGTCGACGTCGTTACCGATTTGATGAGTACGTGCTCACTCCCTCCAACTGCACTTATAAAACTAACTGTGCAGTCATTGCTCTGCCAATCAAGCTCGTCTGGAACCTGCAACTCGCCCGCGGCCAAAAGATCGCAGTCATCGCCCTCTTCGCCTCGGGCTTCGTATGCATAGCCTTCGCCACCCTCCGCGTCGTACAAGTCGGTATGCAGACGGGGAACGCCACATCCCCGAGCCCATCATGGCTCGCACTCTGGACCATCATCGAAACGTCCATCGCTGTGTGCATCGGCTGCGGTCCTGCATTCGCCGTGCTTTATCGTAAAGTAGTCGGGACTACACACGCTTCGCGGGACACGAGTGGGTATCTTCGCCAGGGACCATCGCACTCAGGGACGGCTCGAAGCAAGTCTGATGCGATCAAGTTGACGTCCGTGACGATTGGCGCGTCGAGGTCGCGGGCTTCGAAGAATGACATGTATTGGGATGGCGGTAGTAGTCAGGAAGAACTTGCGGGCGGTTCGAAGGATATTGTGGTTACGACGACGGTGAAGCAGGATACGGGGCCATGTCACTGATGTCTATGTAAGCGCTCTGTGGAGTCGTTTCTATGCTGATTTTATGAAGAACACATCAATGCAATACTATAATTTACGTTATTAGGGAGCCGGATGCTCGAGGAGTACCCTCACCATTTGATACCTCCCTCCCCTGTTCAAGCTTCGATGAGCTTTCCCTACTTGGGATATCATGAACAGGTACGATATCATGAACCCGTGGACGACAGAGATCGAGCTGCGGCTGTCCGTGGCGTTTCGTGTTCTACATTATCCGATTGGTCAGTCCACGATGAGGCGGCAGATTCTGCGGAACCAGTAAGCGCCTTGAAATTTCATTCTGCAGTGCTGGACTTGGGCGGTCAGGCGGGGTAGCCTTCTCAGCCAGCTCACGACATAAGCGGCAGGGGCCCCAAGGTTGAGCCTTCAAGACGACTTCTCTCCTATCAGCAGGATGCTGAAGCATTTTGACACAATGCTGCAATCCTAGCGTTTGACCAGGACTCGATGATGTTACCGACACAGTGGAGTGTCAAGCGCAAAATTGATTCAAGAGATGTGAAGAGTCCCGTCGAAACCCCGCGGCAGCCCGTACGGCCGTCAGCTCGAACCATCCGCAATGGAAGGCTCCAGACCAGGAACGTTCAGGCACAACCGCCGGAAGCAACAGTACCTACAATAGTTCGGGAAACGGCCAGTTTTACAGTGATTGCAATATCAATATACTTCATTCTGGTACGAAGGAAACCATGGCGGAAGCTGTCCGGGCTGATTGGGACCAGAGAGACGACCACCCGCGCTGGAGTCAGCTGAGAGCCACGAGCAAGTGAAGCGCCGTCAGTAACCCCCCTCTCTGTGGTTGCTAGATGCCTTTGCTCGTCTGGGTTATCCGCAACGGCATGTTTGTCCACTCCTGCCTTTAACGATGTCACTCCATCAAGCCACTGCCTGACAAAGAACCGGATGCCTCCAATCCCTCGCCTACGAAACCATAGACGCGCGCCAAAGCGATGTTGAGACCGCCTACCATGATACGTGCACCTGGATATTTGAGACGGAAGAGTTTCGCCAATGGGCACATGGCCAGGACCTGTCAGAAAACAATGGCCTTTTGTGGATCAAAGAAAAACCCGGCGCTGGGAAGTCGACTCTGATGAAACATCTGCTGTCCTACTGCCGGAAGGAAAATAGCGATCAGACTATTCTGTCATACTTCTTTCATGCTCGAGGGACCCCGTTGGAGAAGTCGGAAGAGGGAATGCTACGGTCGCTCACATCGCAGATCGTAACCAAAAATGATCAATCCTATCTGCGATTTCTCGAGTCATGTATCGATAAGGAAAGAAGAACTTCTCAACTGAAGTGGCGAGTGTCGGAACTGAAGGATTACTGGTACGAGGAGGTCAAAAAGTCTCAACCAAAGCCCATCGTTCTGCTTGTCGATGCTCTGGACGAATGTATCGAATCGGACAGATCTGGAGTCGCAAAATTACTCGAGATATTGAGTTCGACAGCTGCGTGGGCCGGCACGTCGCTTCGTATATGCCTGTCCAGCCGGCATTTTCCGACAATCCAGATCCAGAAAAGGATTGAACTCGTTGTGGATGGCCAACAGGGCCACGAAAATGACATAAACCCTGCGTTCGGGGCAGACTGATGGGAGAAGATGACGGCATAAAAGATGAGGTCGTGCAAAGAGCTAATGGGGTTTTCCTTTGGGTAATACCAGTCGTGGAGTTGCTCAATCAATCGTACTTGGAAGGTAAAATCGAAGCCATGACAAAACGGTTCACGGAAGTGCCTGACGGGCTGGAACACCTATTCTCGAGGATATTACGCGACGACAACCAAGGCCTAGAGGAGACAGTGTTACTGCTTCAGCTGGATCTTTTCTGGAGGAATCGTAAACCTACTGCCGAGGAACTGTTCGCTGCGCTATCCGAGCCATTGGATTCAGGCATGGTCGACGGGGCAGTAATGTCAAAACGTCTGACAAGTTCCTCGAGAGGCCTACTAGAAGTCAAAACGCATTTTGAAGCCCCGTACACTACAGTTCAATTCATCCACCAGTCCGTGGTCGACTTCCTGACACGAAATTCTCGACTCCAACAGCTGGATCCCTCACTCGGCTCAGACCTCATTGGTATCAGTCAGAGCCGTATAGCGAGTCATTGTATGGCGTACATTGAACTGGCTATTGAGAGGCGAGGTGTTGGGTTCCCGATTCCAGGCCGTCCCTTTCCATTTATAACTTACGCACTTAGCCGCGGTTTAGAGCATGCAGAATTGGCTCAAGAAAGGGGAATACCGCAATACAATCTGTTGATTCGGCTACAACAGAACAATGGCAGGCTATGTACGACTTTGTTGCGTCATGTGCGTAGGTTTGGCGAACCTCAAGAATTCGACAAGTATCTGGAACTCTAGGCGTCTCTCTTACCTACACTTTCCGCTTACGCCTGCCCTGAGCTGATCAAGCTTGCCCTGTTCGACGACAAGTTTCATGTCCAGGGACGTAACGGCATACTGGACGCGTTACAGACGGCTGTGAACAGGTTTGCTGCACCCGACACCTCACCGTCATATTACGGGGGATGTGAAGGTACTCCGGACTATGACGGTACTACAGACTACTACAGTACTTCAGGCCATGACCGTGGCCGCTTCAGAACTATTGAGTCGTTCCTGACAAATGGTGTCGATGCGAACGCTCATGGCGGCTTCTTTGGCTCGGCCTTACAAGCTGCAATACCGTCTTCTTTGTCAGTGAAAGAGAAGATACAACTTCTAGAGTTGCTGATTCAATCTGGGGCCGACGTGAACGCACAGTGTGGGCCTCATGGAAGTGCCTTGATGCACGCTATAATGCAAGCGGACTGGGAAACGACAAAAGTCTTAGTCGAAGCAGGGGCCAACGTCAACATGCGGAGAGAACGGCATCACGATCCTATGCAAACCGCAGGACTACACGCACACCCTCTATACAGAGACACGAGGGATGAATCTGATACACCCTTGCAGGCACTTGTGGCTGTTACGATGAAATTCGGTGTCTTTGAACGCATTTTCGACAGAGGAGAGATAGCTGGACTGCTCCTCAAGAAAGGGGCGGATGTCAATGAAGAGTGGAGCGGACACGGTAGTGTTCTGCAGGCCGCAGCAATCTCAGGAACCGAGTTTCTTGTTGAGTTTTTAACCAAGAAATGGGCGTATGTCACCATCAGCACGTTGGAAATGGTGTCGTCAAGAGGTATCTCTGACTATCGTTGGGGGACCCCAAGGCCCTGGAAAGGCATCCAAGACGAAAAGATCGATGGCCAGAAGTGGTGGACATATGAGCAAATTATGGATATGCTCTGCAGGACCCCTACTTCCCAGTATCCAGAGCATTGGAAGTGTAGATGGCCCCGGCCCCTCACTGACGCTAGCCAACATCCACTGACCCAAAAGCGGTCCTTCACTGGCAGTGTAACACATTCAAAACGCAGACGGGTCCCGCGTTAGCGCATCTCTTGGTTCTCTTAATGCCTCGTTGAGGTAAATAGTTTGTTTTAAAGTATACCGAAAGGCCCGTTTCACCACCGAGACCCAAGTTCCAACCGCATCCGACGACCGAGTATGCCGCCTCAAAGAATACTCCACTGCCACCATGTTCATTGGTGGCACTGTTCACGGACCCCCGGGTCATATGTGTTAGACGGTCAAGCACACTGCCCCTTCTATGACAATTCACCCCCATCCAGCGTCCACAGCCTCACCTCTCCATCATCCCCCGTGCTCACAATCACTTCCTCATCATCGCTCCTCCTCCCCTTATCACATCTCCTCGCCCACGTAACATGATTAACCTCAAACACCTCGTGAGCAGAGTACTTCTCAGCAACCACTACCCACTCCGTGAGCGGTGCAGCGTCCATCTCCTTTGCGCCTTCCGCCTCAGCCGTGACACCATCCATCTGCCCCTCCGTCTCCTTCCATCGCTCCTTATACACGACAATCTTCCCATCACTCCCCGCACTAACCAACAACCCCGTTCTCCAACTCCACGCCACCGAATATACCGCTCTATCATGTCTCTTCGGCAACACCGCTTCCTGAATCCACTCCTCATCCAACGAATACGAACGGATAATACTCCTGATCCCCGTCTTCGCACCAACCGCCTCATCCGTCTCCTTCGGTTTCCTCCTCCAAATCCTGACTGTACAATCATCGGAAGCCGTCGCCAATCTCGGTCCCGACCTCTCCACCTCCTTTACCCAAGCTCTCCTCTCCTCGCTCAACCCCTCTTTCACCGCCCGAAAGTCCCGCTCCGCCATCCCAGCGCCCTCAAACTCCACCCACCAAACCGTCTCTTTATGCCCCTCAATACACGCCACCTGCACCCAATCATCCGCATCCTCCCGATACAGCCTCACCGTATCATCATAACTCGCACTCGCCAATAAATCCTCTTCCGGATGCCACGCAACGCACTTCACATCCCCATCATGTTCCTGCAACACCGCAATCGTCTCGAAATTATCATCTTCCAGCTCCTCCCAAATCCACACGCTCTTATCTCTCGAACAAGTCGCTAGATATTGTCCCGTAGGTGACCACGACAGCGATTTGATCTCAGATTCATGGCCGTCGAGGATACACGAGAACTGATAGTCTTCGGCGTCGTCCTCATCGTCGTCTTCGTCTTCATCATTTCGAGAATGTTGCTCGTCCTCGTATCGTCGCCATATCCCCGCACTAGCGTCAAAACTCCCAGTCGCGAGTACGCTTTGGCCTTTCGTTCCGGGCTTCCAGCTCACGGACCGGATACTGCGTTTGTGGCCGCCGGAGATGGTGTGCAGGAGGGTGAAGGAGGTGAGGCTGTAGACGCGGACGGTGCGGTCGGCGCACGCGGTTGCGAGGAGTGGTTGTGTGGGGTGCGGGGCCGATTGCCAGGTTCGGCAGTTTGAGACCGGGGTGAAGGTTGCGAGGGGTTGGAGGGTGTATGGGGGTCGGTCGGGGGAGGACGCCATTGTGACGGTTTGGCGGAATTTCGCGAGGGTATGGAGTTGTTGTGATTGTTTTGGAGGGGTTCTCGAAAAGTTCGGAGTTGACGTCGTTTGTGCCAAGAGTGCCGCAGTATCTCCGATGTCCGATGGCGGAGGGGTTGATGATATGTTTCACCGCCTAGAACATGTGAAGAAGTAAGATATTGCAATCATGCAAATCATCTGGTAGGAGCGTTTATCTTTTTGCGCGTTAGGTACGTGCAGAAAAGTGCACAGGACCCTCTCTCGGAAGCGTCGGAGTTTGGTCCGTCTCATCCGGAAGATAAGAGATGCATCCTACATCATGTCCACTATGTACCCCTTCGTTTTGGCAGAACACTTATCACTTTAAGGACAGAATATACAATATCTCGAATAAGTAAAGCTAATACAGTACGATATCCTTACGCAGGTCTAACATATTCCTTCTTGCAATCACCAGATGACAATGCCAACCCGGTAATCATGTAACCGCTGAATCAACGAAGCAAGCAGATGCATCTAATATGAGCTCATAATTCTCCTTGCAAAATACAGGCATCGGCTCCATGCTAGCGGAGGTATCCTCGATATGGTCCGCAATGACCAGGAGCATGTCTTCCTCTGAAGCCGGCGTCAAGCCCCCAAACAGGTTCTCTTCATGCGTATCGAAGGTGTGGCTGATGTCGGTGACTGGGTCCATGTGCGTGGGTGTGGTTTGTGGTTTGTGGATCCCGGTTTTCGTCAGACTCAGTCGGATTAATGGTACAGCTGTCGTCAGGAGCACCATGGGCTCCACGGTCAAGCATGTCCTCTTCTTCAAAGAGATTCTCTTCATGTGCATCGAGGATGATGTTCGTAACTGGGTTCATGTGCGTGGGCCTGGTTTGCAGACCCCAGTTCTCTGAATGTGACTCGATCGGATGGGAGGTACAGCTGTTGTCGGGAGGGCCACGGGTTTCGTGGTCGAGCATGTCCTCTTCCAAAGCTTCCGTAGCGGATTCATCGTATTCTGCGGCCGAGGCAGCGAGCAGCAAATCGTCATCGATATCGTCATCGAAGATGTCCAAGCCCTGGTCGCCACATACACTGTTCAAGGTGGTGTCCAGGTGCTCATTTTCCATGACGAAGTCTTCAAGAGTCGCGGGACCTGGCTCCAGGATCTCGTCATCGAACTCAGCTGTTGGTTGTAGGTTCTGTTGTTCTTTTGGGGGAGATTTGGGTGTTGTCCCGGAGTGAGAGCTGTCGTTAGGTGCATCGACGGAGCAGAAGGATCGATACGCTTTCGCGGGTCGGTCACACAAGATGATTTGTGAGTGACGCCAAAGTTGAGCATGTACAGCATCCACAGGGTCAATGCCATCCGCGGAGTGACCCACACACGATGAGGAGAGGCCTTCGTGAGTCACCAATTGCTCTAATTTCTTTCGTAGTAGTATGGATCTCGCTTTGCGCTGTGGCCGCCACAGTGAATGACTGATGGTTGGGAGAAGACGAACCCTTTGTGAGAAGGCCTGAAACGGTCAGTGACTGTCCTGATAACAGACACGAGACTATTACCTGAAGGTAATGCACCCCCCACAAGGCAGGGCACACCTCTGATAACGTCGCTGAAAACGCACTCGTGACTAGCTTGACACCCTGCGCTAGTTTGGGCGTACCTTTGCACACCGAAAGGCGGAAGGCGCAGTCCACAAGCTTCGCCATCGTATCTATCGCCATCTGGCCAGCGGGTAGGCAATGCGTGGATATAGCGGATGCCACCGATCTTTTCCGTTTCCTGACCAGTTCCTTCGCGAACACAGGGCCCGCGGTTGAGGAAGGCGGTACACGATCTGCCAGAGCTGGAGACGCATCCAGAACCTCATCGGCGTTGCATTCATCCCCAGAAAGAAGTGTTGTCTCAGCGTCTGGGGTACTCGTCGAAGGGGGCGTTTTCTTGAAGATCTGTGATGTGAAGCCATCCCCCTCTACTAGGGTCTCGGAGTTTGCAGGTTCGGTGGGAACTTCCTTTGGGCGCTTGTTCCCCCTTTTTCTCGCTTGTGACCTGACGCACATGGACAACCGTACAGAGTCGAGGCCAACGACAGGTACTCCTTCAGGTGACCTGAGGTCCGCCGCTGGTACATTGGCTCCAATCCGGTGCTGTTGAGAGGTCGACTCTCCATTCCCGGCACGGCAGTGATCGATATTGAGCCGTATATTGGGGTGCTCATCTGGCAAAGCTTGTTCATCGACGGACGGGAGAGAAACACGCAGGTTCAGCTGCTTCCATACCTACCCCTAATGGTCAGAGGGAAGCTAGGAGACCTACCTTCCACATACAGGAGCGTTGAGCACACCAGCTTCCAGTCTCTTCCTCTGCACCGGCTCCAGCGGCTCGCCGTGCTCCGTAACCTCAAGAACCGCATGTAGATCTCGTCCTCTGCATACCCACGGGACCCCAGAAACGAGATAGTCGAGCACTTCATCGTACTTCCTATCCTGCAGGTTAATCCATTCAGTTAGTGGTGATACAGTGATCAAAGTGGACACCCAGAGCTGCACAGGAGCGTCCACACAGCCCAAGACCGCGCGCCCCAGCTCCACAGTCCGCGCCATGCGCGTCCAATATCACCGCAGCATCGAACGAAGCATGCAGATAATTGAGGCCGTCCATGTGTCAGTGAAGGATGCACCGTCACGAATGCCGGAAGTCTTACTGCCAAGCCCAGCCGATAAACCTCCGTAGCGCGGGCAGGAACGGACGTCATAGCCAGGAACAACTTTAGCACCCAACTCCGCTCCTTCGCCGAAACACTACAAAACATCACCACAAGATGTCTCAATTACCACGACAAAGCACCACCGCGTTACGGCGCCTCCGCCTCATTTCAAATCGCTTCTCGCGACCCTCCTCCCCTCTCCGAACTTTCCAAACAACCGCTCCAAACCGCACCGATGGCGTCTTCCGCGACCTCACCGCCATGCGCGTCCCTGTACCGTGGATCCAAGCACTGCGGGAAAAGCAAGCGTCTGAGGGGCAGAAGTCTGAATCATCGACTGGCGAATCGTCAGCGCCTGCGGATCGCAAACTCACGCCGAAACGCATGAGCGATAGCTACCACTCAGTTGTTTTACCTCTGGAGCAAGATCCCTGGTTATCGGATTCATATCTCAATGCATCGGGGCATATACGACTCGGGCAACTGTTCATGGACCTGGATGCATTATCTGGGATCATTGCGTATAAGCACACGGGCGAGGGTGTAACGACCGTGACGGCGAGTTGTGACAGGATCGTGTTGCAGAATCGCTTGGACTCAATATGCGACTTACAACTATCGGGCCAGGTCACGTATGCGACTGGCAGGAGTAGTTTGGAAATTACCATGCAAGTTGCCAAAGCACCGAAAGACGGACAAGAAGTCAAGAAAGAAGACATCTTGATCAATTGCGCCTTCACCATGGTATCCCTCGACCCTAAAACCAAAAAGTACGTCTCCTCATCCCCTCCCCCCTCCCACACCCATCCAGCCTAACCCTATCCCCCCAGGCCCGTCAACGTGAACCCCCTAACCGTCGAAACCCCCGAAGAAAACCGCCTCTACTCCCTCGGCGAGCGCAACTCCAAACTCCGCAAATCCCAAGCCCAAACCTCGCTCATAAAACACACCCCCAACGACCTCGAATCCGACCTCATCCACGCCTACTGGCAACGCCAACTCACCTACCACGACCCAAACCAAGAACCTCAAAAACCCGCAAACACGCGCACCATGGCAGAAACAGTCCTCAAGACCGCAACAATCATGCAACCCCAGTTCCGCAATCGCCACCACTTCATGATCTTCGGCGGCTTTCTGCTAAAACAGACGTTCGAGCTCGCGTTTACTTGCGCCGCGGCTTTCGCGCGTGCGAGACCCACGTTCGTCTCGCTGGATCCGAGCACGTTTCAGAATCCCGTGCCGGTGGGCAGTATATTGTATCTGACGGCGACGGTCGTGTATACGGATCCTCCGCTAATTGGAGCGCCGGGAGAGGAGTTCGATCAGGATAGCAAGTATACGCGTGTGCAGGTGAGGGTGGATTCGAAGGTTAGGGATGTGGAGCATGGGGCGGCGAAGCCCACGGGTCAGTTCAATTATACATTCACCGTGGAGAAGAATATTCGCGTGCTGCCGAGCACGTATCAAGAATATATGATGTATTTGGATGCGAGGAGACGGGCGGAACAGGTCAGAGAAAGTATCAAGCAGGATGGGTTGGCGTGGCATCCGGAAGAGGCAGAGGGGAGTCTGACCGAGTAGAGCATTGCGGCTGGGATCTTGCGAAAGTGTAGGTCGGCGGATGCTACGATACCGACTGCCTTGTCAGTCCTAAGAAATGTAAGCATATGCGTTTGGGATGGGTTTTGCTCAATTCAGTTGTACAATTGCGAGCGGCATACTTGTTGTAGACATGATGTTCTTGTATATATAGCATAGTTCCATTCCACCATATGCATCTAATACGGTCTATAGATGATGATAAACAAAATTGGTATAGAGCCGAAATATCAAAAATAAAAACCGCTCGCTGGATAACCGCGTAGAAAAACAAAGATGCAAACCAGAATTCAAGTGCCAACACACAATAAGCCCGGGTTCGTGCAATGCGCCAATGACGATGTTGTAAAATCCTGCGAGCGAACGATGCGCCGATGGGGCAGAAGGTTCATCTTAAGCTTGCGAGCTTGGCAGTCCTCCCTCCTTCATGCCGCGCCTTCCGCTCGATGCGTATGCACAGATGTTGTTCTTGAAGTGTCGTGTAGAAAGAGTCAAGGACCGTACGCCAAACCGTAAACTCCGGAACCAATCATTAACGCCGCTCCATCCGAAGATTCGCCGATGCCGGGACCGTAATGTGCCACAAAGAGAGAACGTTCGAAGACCGCAGCACGTCGCCTCCTAACCACTACCACTCGTCCATCTCGTACTCCAGAGAAACATCTTCCGAACAGTCGGAGCAGTAGTAGTTTGAGAAGCCGCCGCAAGTGACTTTCATGTTCTTGCACATGTCGATGCTCCACGCGTCGTACGAGTAGCCGGAGAGGAGGCGGTTGGGGCAGATTTCAATGGAGTCGGCCCTAAGTTATGTTAGGAGCTGAGCTACAGCCAGATTCAAGGGTTTACTGACCAGATGTAGTAGTCGTGGTTGCAGTAATACCACGAGTAGGTGTAGGAGCACATCGTGGCTTGCTGAAGGCTAGAAGGTTCGGGTTCAAGGTCGGTTTTGGCAGTGAATTAGATAGACCAGCGTCGAAACGAGAGGAGGTAGAGACTTGAAAAGAGTGAAGACGAAGGCTGAGGGACAGATAAGTGTTCTGAGTCAACTTGTCAGCGGATGATGTCCTTTTGGTTTGCAACACGCTGCGTTCACTCTCGGCGCGTTTACAAAAAGTTCTAGATCCCGAAAGGGCGTCGTCGAACGGAGGAGGCTGGCACTCACCCTAGATGCCGCGGAAGATTATGCTAAGCTGTTTGAATAGGGCGAAGGCTTCGACTATTGGACGTATCGAACACGATGCGGAACGAGTGCTCGTTGGACCACTTCGGTCACAGTCTGTGTATGAGCAACGTCAATGAGTTAGCACAGATGAGTCCTCAATCGAGGGCACCGGGAGACAGCAGGTCCGGGCATTCTTTATACAACATGCTCCTGGGCCGATTCTGGCACCGTATTGGCCGAGGTTGGCGGTCTGCGGCCCCTCGACGTTCGGGACGGTGTACATAGTCCCCGAAACCATTGAACTGGGGTGGTGGCTGCATTGTTTCGCCCGGAGCTCGAGGAGTGCACCTGACTAACTCAGCCGCGTCGGGAGCTAGAGCCTCGCTCCCATGGAGTGAGGATACGACCAGGTTGTGGTTGAAGCGCCGCTGGTGGAAGCCTGGTCGGCTACTCTCCGTATGTTGCTCGGAGTGCGTGTTAGATGTGCAGGACTCCGCGGTATGTTCTATCCCCTTTTTGTCTCCATGTTGAAGCAGTAGACTCTTGAAGTCGACAATGCTGGAGACTCTCGTGGTTCAACGTGTCGAGCTCACAGCTCGCATCAAAGGCCGACTCCGGGGCACCTGCAGCTGGCCCTGCATAACGCCGACCAGGGTCCATAACGCTAAGGGCTGCTACCGAGACCGCGTAGTCGGACTAGGCGATATGATTGGGTGGCACACAACGAGGCTGCCAGTCAACGCTGCTGAGATCCGAGATAGATTGATATGGAGGATTTGTCTTGTGTAAGGCTAGAGCGGTCTGACGGGCGATTATTGCTCCTGACACGGGATGACAGAGGCTGGCTGGCCAGTGGAGGGTAGTACGGGCAGATAAGCGTTACCGGTATGTGTGGTGGCACAAGGCTTTTACTTCCTTCAGCAAGATCTGGAACAGCTCCATGTTCACACTCACGTCGGCCTCTTCTCTCCACGCATACTACACTGTTCGAGCCCTGAGAGCAATGCATCTGCGGTCGAGTATCCAACCCCGCCAACATGCTTATCAGGGATAAGCGATAGCGATTGGCGGTGCGCAAGGTTCGCTGGGCCTTCTGTGCTGACGGGTGCAGTCCACGTTCGGCGCATGGGGCGAAAGGCCCGTTTTCAGGGGACGCCGACCTTCACCGCTGGTTGTGTGTGCAGATTCCAGAACCTGGGGGACGAGTCGTCGCTCTCGAGGCGACGGAATGCCGCAGGAGCAGGTAGTGTTCGAGCGTGATCGAAACATTGTGAGGGGAGAAAGGAAGTTATAGAGATGAAGCGTAGAATTCCTTTCGCTTGATTTGTGTTGAGGAAGGAGGAAGGATGCACGCCTTCCAGAAGTGTAACCGATTCCGGAAGGGGTATAGCGTCGCATGTGGATACTTCCCCAGACTATCCAGATGTCCCCGCATTCAGGAACACTCAAACCTCATGAATCAACATGATGTCTGTCCCTGAAAATATTCCAACACAAACCTCGGTTTTGTTACTGCAGGTAATCGCAGAGCGTCGTTGTGTCCAGTGCAACATCTTCACCTTCTGCAATCACAAAGCAAACCTTTTCAAAGATCTGTAGCACCTCGTACGAGTCTTTCCAAATCTTGCTTGTCAGGCCTTTACAAGAATTCACTTTTCGCCACTGTCGTGCAGAGACACTGTGGTATGAGCTATACTAGGTAGGTCCATGTGTTCTCGTATAGCACCTAACATACATCCCCGCCGAATCGGCTGCAGTTCCACTCAGAGGCAAGTCTTCTTGAGCGATCACACAGGTTTCCTTGCAGCAATCCACACAAACTTCACCCCATAGTCCGGATCCGTCTCATCCAACTTCCCATCTCCCGCTTCCAGCACTTCCAGCTCCAAGATCTCATATCCGACTCTTCGTATCATTGCCTCGTTCTCTTCCACGCCATAACTACTCCAAAACATGCCATGCCCTAGAAACTCCCCGTGTATCTCCTCCTCGTCCAACGTTGCGAGATTAAACACAAACAAAACCCCAGGTTTCAGCCACCCATAGATGCGCCTCAACATGTCTTCCTGTTCGCTCCTCGGAAGGTGGAAGATCGTAAAGAAGCTAACAACGCCATCGAAGCTCTTTTCCTCAAACGATAGCTCAGTCATGTCGCCTGCTATGAACGTCGCTTCCGGGCACCGAGTCTTCGCCATTTTGAGCTGCACATCGGATATGTCATTCGCGACTACACGGCTTCCGGAGTCCAAGAGCATGCGTGTGACTGGGACGCCCGCACCGCATCCGAGTTCCAAGATATATGGCGAATCTCCGGCTTCACTCAGCATTTTCCTGGTATAGCGTTCTCGAGGCGTCTGGTGGTTCTGGGCCCAGGCGAGATACCACTCAGCGATCTCGTCGTATGCTTCCTTAACGGTCGTTTTGGGGTCCTGAGGCATCGTATCGTTGGTTTTCATCGAGTGATTGAGTATGGACAGGATGGGATTTGGCTTCAGAGTTCTCGAGTTCTTGCAGAGCAGACCGTTTTTGGTGAGACACTGAGCTGACGTCGTCATGGACTCCAGGCAGGCGCTTGTCATCTCGCATATGATTGGTTACCACATCCCGAGTTCAACACTTGCATTTTGCGAGGTGTGTAAAGCCGAAATCAAGGCGATAGGGAAGTAGAAAGTTGCGTTGTTGGCCGTTGCGGTTCTAAGACACTCTTAGACAGTAAGGTGACATTTTCTCGTTCTCACCACTGGTGTATCTTTGAGTCGATGGCCATGTGCGCATGTTCGGTGTAACTGAGGCGTTGCAAAGACCGGAAGGGCTGGTGAGTAAAGGATTAGACTAAAACATTCTATACTACTGAAGGCGCTTGCTTTTCCGAAAACGCGACCAGCTGGTATATACACTGAGCCTGCTCATGCTGATCGGTGCCTGTCTCGCTTGACGATAAAAGGAGGAGAGATAAAAAACCCAATTCAAATAGTAAAACAAGGAGGAAGATAGTTGACAAGACACAAGGTCTTGAAGGTCACAAGTTGGGTGTTATCGCTGTAAACGCGTCGAGAGTCTGGATCTTATCGCCAAAAGCGTATTGCGAGATGATAGCCGGGCTAAATCTGCTGGACGTGGACGTTCACCTCCATCTTGCCCTTCCCCGCCGACCCGGACTCGGAAACAAGCGTCTCGGGATACGCACTGCCAAACGTGTTCGTAGGATGCTTGAGGTCCGGCTTTGAAAGTGGAAGATGATTCGACGTCGTGAGGTCCGGAAGCTTGACAGCTTGCGAAGTAACAGGTATATCGTCGTTGAGCCCCTCCCAGACACCATCGCCTTGCGCTTCGTACGCCCGGCGCTGAAGTTGTAGAAAGCCGTCCTGTATCCAGCGATCTACTCGAGGAGAGAACATAACCTGGAAGCGATCGATGTAAATGAGAATGCGAATGATGTAAAGGTCGAGCATGAAGACGACGGCGGTAAAGACGATGATGAAGGCGAGGGCGAAGACGGAGATGTTGACGACGTCACCGCTTTTGCGCATCTTTTGTAAGCCACACACCTGTCGCATCACAGGAGTTGGCGGCGGCATCTGGTACTCAGATTCAGGTTCGCGTTCGATAGGCCCGATAGCGTAATCGCTGAGAAGCATTTGGAACTTCGCCAAGCCCGTTACGACCCATCTTCTCACCTCTCTGGTCCACTGGTCGTTGGGAACCCTGCCTATCAGAGTCGAAGTTATCAATCCCGTCTGGAGGTCTGTATTGGAGATGACCTGAGAGGCCGCCAGAGAGTTCGCCACGAGTTGAATAAGGAAGCTTTGCAGTTCTGTGGCCTCGGGGAACTGCTCGAATTTTGGAATGTTTTCATAGTGGCTCTGTGGAAGACTTAGAACCTCTTTTGTGGACGTGGTGCAGTGGTTGTTCATTGATGCATCTGTGGCGCATATTTGGTACTACAAGAGTTAGTTTAGAGTATGATTGCAGAGAGAAAGGCTGACGAACCTCTTCGGTACACCCGACCATAGATACGGGGGCATCTGATACGTAGTTGGTCATTTCCATTCCGTAATTGGAATCAATTCGTGTTCTCTTCTGGTGTGCCGAAAACAAGGGGTCATTCACTGTTTCGTTGAATTCTACGGTGGCTCCCTTCCAGATCAGCATAAGGGCCGTCACAGCATCCTCAGCCGCAAGCTCAGGCATGAACTTAATAGGTTGATTTGGATCGTGGGGAAAGGAAGATAGCGAGCTGCGGCAATCAGAGTTTGGTTTACTGTGGTGCGGAGGGTCTTTGACTTACGTGACAGTAAATGTGTCCTGAAGTGTACGCATATGTTCGCTGTACGTCCTTGTGACATTGCCCCATTCTTCGGGTATACCGGGAAAGTATTTCAAGTCCATAGTACCCAAATGAATCAGTCGAAACTTCTCTCCAGGTAGCGGATCCCTTGCTTTTGTTAGGGGTTGAGGCAGGATGGCTCCATCGACGAGGCTGGTACGGCCTTCGAGAGATAGGACGGAGCAATTCGTTCTCTTCTGGAACTGAACACCTTCTCTCGGAGGTATATTGAAGCCAAAGTCGGCTGCCAGATCCATCAAGCCTGTATCGAATGACAAGCCATCCGTGACGCACATGCTCTTCCCGAAAGGACATGTCACGTTTTCCACAGTCAGAGGGAGATTCAGCCTGGAAAACACCTTGCATCTACTCCCCGGGGCTTCCCTGTAGCATTCTTCTGCGTATTGTCCACTTTGCTGATGCACCAGACCCAGGTACTTGGTGTTTGTGGTGAGGGCATTGGATATCCCAAAGCCGCAACGGGGACTGTCGACAAGTACCTCGATGTTGGTGCCGTCCATCGCAAAGGAGGAGAAAATACTGGCTGCGAGAGACGCCAAGGTAAACAGAAGTGCGACCGACGCCGTAGATAGGGTCCGGAGGACGAGCGACAACCTCTGATCCTTCATCTTGTTCCTCCATGCATATCCAATCTTCAAGCAATCTGCTGCCAATGAGCTCGGGGCCGGTAATGTCCGAAAGAGCGCCTGGTGTTGTTGATGAACGCCATCGGCAGGTTGACCGTTGGCTCGAATCTGATGCCAGGCGAAAATGACCAAATGCCAAAGATGCGTCATGCCCATGGTAGTACAGACAGCGAGGAGCGCAATCACGATGTTGCCAGTGGTAGTATCTGTAGTCAGCATCTGGCCGAGGACTGGGCCCTCGCTGCGATTCACCCAGAAGCCACGCTTCACATACTGGGAGCTTAGCTCGGTCATCGGAAGAGCACAACTGGTGTAGGAACAGCAGCCGTATAGGTTTGACGGGGCAAGATTTCGTGGGGTTTCACGAGAAGGTGTCGGGGTTGGTTAAAGACTTCGAACATCATCAGCCCAGGAGACTAAGCCGAGAGGCCTAGCTATCTGTACTTTAAGCATGGTGCCCTTGACCTCTTGCAAGATTGGTCGCGAGGGTGCACAGTGCAGAATGAGTCCCCGGTACTCGTGAATAATCGTACCAGTCGGTTATGGTGGCTGCTATTTTCGCGTCCTCCGATCATCTAGCAAGAAGCTGGGGCATAGTCTAGAGTTGCGTCCCCACTAAGACTTAACTGTATTAGTAGTCCGGACAAGGATGTTGCCCCTGAAGACTGAATTTGAAGATTCTCACCCAGCTCTGAAATGTCGGTGTCCGGGCTGATCCTAAACTCCACGCCAGATGGAAACGAAGATGGTGCTCAAGGGATGTCGATGAAGGTGTGGTGGTGATGCGGTCGCTGAAAGGCGGATCATTTTGTCGACTTGAGAGAAGCCGCCACACTACAGGGCTGACTCCTACTGACGTTCACGTGTCGCATGGTGTTTCGGAAAATATCAAATGCGCCGCGACAGCACCCGGGAAGCCTTGCCGAGCTCGTGTTGTACTGGGTGTGACATGGGCGTCGGTGGGAGCTGTCTTTATTGGTCATATTTCTCCTATGAGCTCTCAGCCTCACCAGCCGTTGGTAAGGAGTATCCGGTACCGGTACAGCCAAGGCTTTTCTGTGTCCAGACCTCTCCAACAAATCTCCCGGTAAAGTCGTCCAACGTGTAACGGAAATGTCCGCACGGATTTTGGCCCCCAGTCGAGTCATTATTGCATCTCGCCTCGTATTCGAGTAGATTTCAGCTTTGTGCTAAAGTCGAGATTCCTTGGAAATGTCAGTGGTGCATTTGGCTCCAAATTCCAAGGGACGGCGAGGGAATGATCTGCGGCAGTACAGGTCAGTAAAAATAACGATTCTGCTTCGTAGGTCTGTCGAAAAACCCCGTAGAGTCTTCCAATTCTCCAAACATAATCCCGAATTGGCTCGCGCGGACTCCACAGTATCGCGCGTTCTGGTACTTGGAAGGTTTCGCTTCATGATTCAGGGCTAACGAGGCACTCCAGCTGCGCAGACCACATGTAGGCATTTTCAGTGCAGACTTGGGGCAGACTTGACGCTGACTGTGGAAATGATGGCGACCAAGAGGTCGACATGGAACGAGCAACTTGATGTGCAGCAGTTGAGGTCAGGTTGTGATATTATGGAGTGAGATTTGAAGGTTACAGATTCTCTGTCCAGAGCAAATGACGTCATAAACACCACCGGGGTGCCGGTGCTGGCGACGCCTTCCTCAGCACAACGCTCTGTAAATGTCTTGAAGCCTCGACTCAAATAAACCACAATGCAGTATAATACCAAAACGGATGCGAAAGACAGAGAGCCTGATAGTTCGGACGCCAAACCAATCAAACATCCTGCGTCAATGTTGCCGAACTCAAACGTCATACTGGACGCGGCCACTAGTGAATCGCGAGATACATCAAAACCAGTAATCCCGGCGTGAAGGACTGAAACCAGGAGAGCTTTTACGCCTTCGACACATATCAACGACAATGCATCGCGCATCCAGGATACGAAAACTTTCCTCAGGCGTCCGGGAGTTTCTTACATCGACTCCGAGTGCCAGGCAAATATCGCACAGATTGTTTGAGCATGCTCCTACAGCAAGATCTCGGCAAACGAGGTGGATTACCATATCTCAATTGGATCATGGAAGAGACAGTCAGTGCAGCCCTTACACTTTAGACATATGACAAGGGACAACCCATTATATGGAAAGCCATCACGTGATCTTCTTCGCCTGGGTACATGTACTGATCCAACTCTCAGGCCGCGAGCGTGTCGTCATTTTAGGCAGCGGGTGGGCTGGATTTGGGCTCGCAAGAAGGCTGGATCCAAAGAAATACCAAGCCGTTGTTGTTTCCCCTCGCTCCTACTTCGCTTTCACACCACTCCTCGCATCAACAGCAGTAGGCACGTTGGAGTTTCGGACTACCTTAGAGCCAGTCAGAAGCCGACGAACAAAAGTTGATTTCTTTCAAGGCTGGGCAGATGATGTTGATTTCAAGAACAAGAAGATCACCATTGAAGAGGCGGTCGAGGACCCATGGCAAGGGCTGGCCCTAACAACGGATCGACATGCAGGAGAGTCGAAAGAGCAGGAGCTTGCGCGAGAGAAGTCACAGGTTGAGAAGGGAAAGATGTTTGATCTGACATACGATAAACTGGTTGTCGCAGTCGGCTGCTATAGTCAGACATTTGGCACTCCCGGTGTAAAAGAACATGCTTTCTTCCTCAAGGACGTTGGAGATGCCCGCAAGATCAGGAATCGGCTGCTGTCATGTTTTGAAGCAGCGGCACTACCGACAACGCCCGACTCAATACGAAAGCAGCTGCTGAACTTCGCCGTAGTTGGCGGAGGGCCAACAGGGATCGAGTTCAGTGCCGAACTCCATGACCTCATCACAGAAGATCTGGCCAAGATCTACCCTGAGCTGATACCCTTACACAAAATTACCGTGTACGATGTGGCGCCGAAGGTGTTACCTATGTTTGACGAGAAACTGGCAACATATGCCATGAACAAGTTCAAGCGCGACGGCATCGACATACGGACAAGTCATCACGTCAAAGAGCTGCGGCCAGGAGGTCCAACAGAACACACGACACCGACGCAGAAGAAGGATGATTATAACTTATATACATTGAAGGTCAAGGAGGAGGGCGAAACAGGAATAGGCATGTGTGTCTGGAGTATGTCTAGTGCTACGCCTTCAATGCCAATGGAAATTGACATCGACAGGTACCGGACTCATGCAGAATCCCTTTGTTGCACAAGCGCTTGACAAGGTCAAAGCCCTACCCGATAACCTTCAACCTCTCGACTCCCACAAAAATGCAAACGAGCCTGAAGAGATGGATTGGACGGTCAAGAAAGCATCCGGCTCGGGCTCCGTTCTCACCGATGACCGTCTCCGGATAAAGCTCACTGCAAAAGGGCAAGGTGACCACGAGATCGAAGCCATCGTGCCTGACGTCTTTGCCCTTGGGGACTGCGGAATTGTCGAAGGAACCCAGTACCCAGCCACCGCCCAGGTTGCGCAGCAGAAAGCGTTTTGGCTTGCAAAACGCCTGAACAAAGGCGACTTCGATAATTCAGGGTTCAAGTTCAAGAACCTCGGCACGCTGGCGTATGTCGGAGATTGGAATGCGCTCTTCCAGGGAGGCGGTGGCAGCAAGTTTGGAGGCTACATCGCATGGGTCATTTGGCGGGGGGCGTATTTCACACGGACTGTGAGTTGGAGGAACAAGATCTTGATCCCGATTTATTGGTATGTATTTTGCGATGATTTTGACACTTTGGCTGACCTGGGAAGGGTTATCAATTGGTTGTTTGGACGTGACATCAGTCGCTTCTGAATAAGACGGCTGCTCGATGGTAGCACACCATTCTGACCTCCACTTCTCTGTCTCGGAACAAAACCGGCCCTTGGGGTCTCAGACTAACTTCGCAACGAAGCAAATTGCATCATGGCGGCTTAGACACTTCACATGGCTGTACCTGATACCCTCAGGTAGTTTGCCCTGAACTGCATTACGGGCATCTTTCCCCCTCTTCTTCAAACCACCTCTCCTATCCCAGCAATGAGGGGCGTCTCAACCACTCGTCTAGAAGAAAACACAAGAACAAAGCCCATCCCGTGGGCTATCCCAACAACGCATTGGCCTCCCGCGACACAAATCTATTGCATTGTTGTTGTTGTTGTTGTTGTTGTTGTTGT
>MU006581.1:33462-261415 GCA_010093795.1 Sporormia fimetaria CBS 119925 | reverse complement strand
TTGTTGTTGTTGTTGTTGTTGTTGTTGTTGTTGTCTCTGAGTATAAAGACGCCGAAGTGTGACACCGGTTGTGTTCTCTGTACCCTGGTCAGTGGTTGGCTACATATGTAGTAAGACGCCCGATCCAATTCACGCGTTAAACAAACGTACTGGGTGAGACATTGACTGTAGAGTCCTTGTTTCGACCTGTGGATGGATACACGAAATGTGTTATGTATGGTACTCAGTGGAAGATATGATTCTTTCTACTGTCAGGGTGATCGTCTTGCTAAAGATGAAGACCTTAGGAATCAGGCTTTGCAGGTTCTCTATGAAGATAGAGATGCACTAAGATCGAAAGCGGTGACGGTGGAGATAGTGGAACATAACCTGAATTTGCATTTACGAGGGGAGGAGGCGTGGGCGCAGATTGGCGAGTTTATTGAAAGTTTGCGCTTAGGGGGCGTGTGATATGCTCGAGATTTCGTATGGTTTGTATGTGATGATGGGAGAAGTCTGAGGGTCTATCTTACGGAAATGTTCATGGTGGTTGTAATGGAGTGTGCAAATCGAACGTGAGAAAAGCCGACGGCACTGCTTTACCCCAAACATTAGGTTCAACGATTCATCACAAAGTGAAGACATCGTTACCAAGCCATCGAGTCCATCATAAATCTGGATATCCAACAGACTTCCACCAACACATCTTACCCACCTCCCCTCCATCAACCCACCTAAACAAAATCAAAAGTATCCCCCTTATCCCCCACCATCCTCCCAACCCTCTTCCCCCCAACAACCCTCTCCAACGCCTGCACCTCCCACCTCGAAAACGCACATCTAACCCACACATCCCCCTTCTCCGCCTCCCCTCTCTCCATCGTCTTGCCCACAAACCCCACCACCTCTTCATAAAACCTCGGGTTCTCGGGTATCCCGTAAAACACCACGCGCTTTACGCCGCGGATATTGTAGCGATGGAAATGGTGCGCGCGGCCCGTGTATAAAAGGACGGAGTGCCGCCCGGACATAAAGTGGGAGCGTGCTTTCCGCACGTCCGTCGCGTCGGTGTATTCGGAGATGCTGGCGTAGCTGAAATCGGCGTCGACAAGGGAGTTACGGAGGCGGACGAAGTCGAGGTAGGAGGGGATGAAGACCAGGATACCGGGGCCGCCGGAGGCATCAGCGGAATACGAAGAGATGGTCTTGGTGATTAGAGGGAGGAGGGCGGAGTTGAAGAAGGTGAAGCGAGCGTCTGGATCCGATGGAGGGGTAGCGGATGTGAAGCGGGTGAAGGTTTGACGGATGTTGGTGTAGGTGAGAGATTCGATGACGCCGTTTGTGTAGTCTGGTGTGCATTTTATACGACCGGCTATGTTCTTCATGTGTTTGTTGTACAGGGCATTGATTTGGGGTGTCAGGTAGGCGGAGAAGACAAGGGTTTGCCGGAGATGCGATGAGTGGCCGTCGAGATACCAGGTTCGGACGCGGGAGAAGTCGCAGCCGTGGGCGTCTCTCGGCTGGAGGTTGAGGTGCGAGAAGACGTATTCTGCGTGCTCCCAGTTTTGCATGACTGTGGCGTCGGCTTGCTCCATGATGACGAGCTCGATGGAGGAAAGGAAGTCGTAGTCTTTCTTCTTGGGGTCGCCGGACTCGATGGCACGACGTAGGCCGAGGGCGGAGCCGAAGATGATGTCTGAGTTGTAGAACTTGGAGTACAGCTTCATCGTCTTGCGCGTGAACTTGAGGCCAATGCGGAACTCGTTCTCGTCGTTGCCTTCGAACAGCTCGCGGAAGTCGTCAGGCCGGTCATCAGAGAACTTGTCTTCTGGCGCTGAGAAGCTGTCAAGGAAGCGTTTCTTGTTCTCCTGCTGCTCGAAGTGGCATAGCTCAGTGATAGTATCGACGGCACGCACGCACGCCTGCTTGGTCTCGAGGAGGAACAACACCTTGGGCCGGGTGAAACCTTGGTCGCGGTATTCGGCTTCGGCGTCCTGGTGTGTCGACAGCTTCTCGTTGTTCTTGATCACCCGGTCCCGAGTCTTGAAGACATGGTTCAGTGCGTGCAGGCATGCCATTTGCCGGAGGCGAGGCGCATTCTGGGGGGTTCTTCCACCGAAGAGGACATCCTGGTATTCGAATATCGATGGTGCAAGTGCTTTCTCAGCATCGGAGAAGGAGCCCAGGATGTTGGCTGCATTTTCGGCTAGTCGGGGCTTGAGGTTGATGTCTTTGGTGCTCTTAACAGTCGGTCTCTTCTGAATACCACTGGCTGTGGCAGGCACCTGTAGCAGACACTTGCCCAGGCCAGACGCATTCAGCTTCTCGGTTGTCCACTCGTTGTTTGCAATTGCCTTCAACCGCAAACTGAGCTCGTTCTCATCGGGATCGGCGAAGTGAAGGACAAACGGGTCCCGGCGCTCCCTCTCTGGCTCAAGCGACTCCTGATGCTCCGAAAGTAGCTGCTGTGCTGCGTCCTCATTCTCGCTTGCGTCCTCATTCTCGCTTGCGTCCTCATCCTCTTCGCCTGACTCTGGCTCTTCCTGATCCTCCGTCTCTTCGTCATCGGAGACATGTGATAGCTTCTGTCGCTTGCGTGGGGGTTGCCGTTTGGAGTGCTCCGGAACTCGTAGAGATTTGAGAAGGGTCTGGTAGGCATTCACAGCGGGCTGAACATATTCCTCCTCCTCTTCCTCGTCGATCTCTTCTTCCTCACTGGATTCCTCACATTCATGCTCAGGTTCCGGCGGAGGGGCGGGAGCGGGATGTGGTCGGGAGGGTCTTGATGTCGGGTTATGTCTCCTTCCAGCGCCTCTCTGGCCGCGAAAGCCACCTCTTCCACGACGCATGGGTCCCATCTCTTTTCCCAAGACTTTAAAAGGAGTCCTTAGTGTGCACTCTTTGCTTTCGCGTTCATCTGCTGTACCACCAGAAAATATCCAAAAGAGGCCCGTGCACCGGACGGAAAATTGGCGAGCCCGCACCCTGCCAAGATTTGCACAGCAATATCACCACCACGACAACACCACCGACGACCCCGCCCGCCTCGGACAACCGCAGCACTCGAGGAACGTATCGAGTCCGCTCATCGTCGAGTCCAAGTCCTTCCCCATCCACTCCATCACCGGACACGACCTTTCTACCTCCCCACCCCCGCCATCCCCGCACCACCATGGCCAACAAAGATTCCTTCCTCCACCTCGCCCGGCCCTTAGGCCCCGCGCCCATAGGCGCCTCCGCCTCGACGGCGCCCCTCAGCGTCTCCGTGCACCCTCAAGCCATCTTCAGCATCTTGGACCACTCGCTCCGGCGCCCGCAAGACCAAGACCGCGTCATCGGCACACTGTTGGGCACGCGCAGCGAAGACGGCACCGAGATCGAGATCCGCAACTGCTATGCCGTCCCGCACACCGAAACCGCCGAGCAGGTCGAAGTCGACATGGACTACCAGAAGCAGATGCTCGCGCTGCACCTCCGGGCCAACCCGCGCGAAGTTCTCGTCGGCTGGTACGCGACATCCAGTGACCTCAACACCTTTTCCGCGCTCATCCAGAACTTCTACGGCCAGCAGGGCGACGGCACCTGGCCGCATCCGGCTGTTCATTTGACCGTGTCCACGGAGCCCGGAAAAGAGATTGAGAGCCGAACGTACATCTCCGCGCCCATCGGCGTGACGGCAGAACGCGCGGCGGATTCGTGCTTGTTCATCCCAGTCCCGCATGAGCTGAAGTACGGCGAGGCGGAGCGCTCGGGGCTCGAACTCATTTCGTCGGCCAAGGACCGCGAGGACCGCAGCCAGCCGATTATCACGGATCTAGAGTCACTGGAGCGCGCCGTGCGCCAGACGCTCGACATGCTGGAGCGCGTGACGAAATACGTAAACGATGTTTTGGACGAGGAGGACGAGCCGAGTTCGGCGCTGGGCCAGTTCTTGCTGAACACGCTGAGTTTGGCGCCCAAGGTTGATGCGGCGGATATTGAGCGTGATTTGTATGTGCCCCTTCCCTCTGTTGATATATCGTTTTGTGGACGAAAAGCTAACACAGCCAAGCAACGCACACATCCAAGACGTCCTCGCTGTCTCGTACCTCGCAAACACGATCCGCACACAAATCGACCTGTCCAACCGTCTCGCTACCGCAGCACTTAGCTTGGGTCCCGCTGACCCGCTCGCCGATGGCAACGAGCGTCGTGAGGGCGGTGACAGGCAAAAGGGTGGTGATCGCAGGAATAAGGGCAGGCAGCAAAAGGCGCAGGAGGCTTGAAATTTGCGTTCTGAAGTCTGAAGGGGAAATTGACATGCCGAACAGCGGAGTATGGCGTGCTGGTGTGTTAGGAGCGGGCAGATGGAGAGTAACGCGTCGCCCAAAAGGCCGCTATGTGAGAGGAGGAAAAGCAAAGGAAAAGCATTCCACGACGGATAGGGTCGGTTTTTGGGAACCGAGCAATATGATGGAGGCAAGCTACTCGGCAGCATGTTAGCGGTGTTGGGCTATGTATGAGTAACGGGGCGGGAAAGCCCGGTTATGCCATTTGATAGACGGCCTTCTGTGGCACGGCTTCTGGATTTGCGGTTTTGCATTGTGAGAATTTCATGGTATTCGATTCAGTGTCTTCCAGTTCGGGTTGTGAGACGTGTTTCGTGTATGTGTACTCCTAGTTGAGGAGTGGCGGTATATGCCGATTTCCTTCTGTCGTGGGCTGCCGTTCCACGCTTTTGCGTGCTCGTCCCCAACCTAACCGTAAACCCTGGTACCCCTCCCGTGATGCCGAACGCCATACCCATATCCCATACCCAGAATGATAAACGCCAATATCCATGCATCGCGCCTCGCACCGCCTCCACGTCCTCTCACCCACCTCACTCCTTCTCCCTCCTCTTCCCCCTACTAACAACACTCTCCTCATCCCCCTCCCTCCTCCTCTTCCTCCTCCCCCTCTTCCTCCCCTCCTCCTCCTTCCCAACATCCACCCCGCCCACCTTCCCCCCCGGCCCCACAACCCCCTCCTTCGTATCAAACGTCTGTCTCTGCCGCTTCAACTCCCGATCCTTCTCCATCATCTCACTCACTCTCCCCAACTTCTTCCCATCCCGCCTCAACATGAACTTGAAATCATCGAGCTTGATCTTCTGCCGTCGCGAATACGCTGCGATCGACGCCGCCTCGTGGCAGGTTTCGATGATGAAGTCTGTTATGATTTCGTCGAGGGTGGAGATGGTGGTGGGGAGGGCGGAGGTGAAGGGGGGGTGCAGTTGGGAGGGTGTGGTGGTGGTGGAGGGCGGGGGCGCGAGGAAGGGGTCGGTGTGGGTGTCGCCGAAGGCGTGGAGGATTTGGGATACTGTTGTAGAGGTTAGTGAGGGGAAGAGGAATGTGGTTGGGGTGAAAGGTGAAAGGGTGAGGTGACGTACGGTCTTTTGCGGGGAATTGTTGGCCTTTTTGGCGTTGGCGGATGCGGGGTTCGGTCATTTTTTGTTTGGGGGTGTTGGATGGAGTGAGGGTGAGAAGGAGGTGAGGCCGCGGATGGCGGTGCGGATGGGGCTGTGTTGGTTCTGGGGGATAGTGGGGTTGGTGGGGAGAAGCGGGTGCGGGAGGCGTGGATCCTGGAGTGAGGAAGAGTGTGCTGCTTGAGCTGAGCGCGGTGAGGTTGATTATTGTGTTTAGTTGTAGACTAGATGCAGTCGCGGTTGGAGTTGAACGCTATGAATGACGATCCGCGCACGGTCCACCCGTCTCGGCATCTAACCAAACACCATTCCGCATACATCACCACCCTCACCACAAACTCTACTCTCCCCCTCGCTCTCTTAAACCCTCCCACCCTACCCTAACCTCCAACCTCTCAAACACCAACCCAAAATGGTCCGTCTCTCTCCCCCTCTCTCCCCTTCTTTCCTCCAAACCCATGGAAATCTAACACCCCTAGACGGCCCTCTTCAACTTCCAATCCCTCCTGCTGGTCCTCCTCCTCACAATCTGCACATCCACCTACTTCCACGCCACCTTCCCATCCCTCATGGACCGAAACCGCGATAACTACCTCGTCGGGCCTTTCTGGAAATGCGCTAGGATTGGAGAGCGGTTGAGTCCGTATGTTAGTTTGGCTTGTGTGGTTATGGCTGTAAGTGTTTGAACCGGGAAAAGAGAAGGGAAGGGGGTTGGGATGGGTGGGAAGAAGAAAAGATTGGAAAGGTGGGGCGGCGGGTGTAGATGGGAGAGGAGAGCAGGGAAAGGAGATATGGCTGACTGAGACAGGGTATTGAGTTCATGGGATAAACGGTTCAGTTGGATGAGAGGGGAAGTTGTTGCTGCGTTTGGAGAGAGTACTAGTAGCGGGCGGAAGAGGGGGTCCACTCCACACTTCACATTGCGCGAAGAATGGGCCCAGGCACGAGAAGCGCTTGGATGAGCATTTGCGATACGGTGCCGGTGCGTGGATCCGAGCTTTTGAGTGACGCGTCCATCACAATCACAGGGCTAAGCACGGCGTTTTGGCGTTAAGAGATATCCTGCATAAGACATGACTGCTGCATTAAATATATACAATTCCCGAATTCAAACGCCAAATGCCTTTGGGCGTACCCGCTATCAAAAACATCATTTTTCCAAACTCATGTATCAGCAGTATCCAACCGAAGAAGGGGTAACCTGAAAAGCCACCCAAGTCTTGTGTCTACTCCCGAAATCCGCCCACCATTCCATCAGATCATACAATAGATAATACACAGACGAACCCAGCGCCCAGAAGTCCCTACACGACGTAGGGCGCCGCAAAGAGGTGAGATTTCGGATATTTTTCGCTCAGACATGAAAAGACAAACTTGGAAAAGGGGAAGAAGGTGAGCAGAAAAGAGCGCCCTTCACGGGTGCCCCATGTCCGCCGCCCTACCTGAAGTCCCAAAAGAAACAAACGTATTCTATGCCAAAGGGGGTGGAAGAAGATAAAGTGCATTGCAACAGTTGAGAATGCGTAGGAATGGCAGCCAGAGCTCAATGCCTGCTGCTGGCCTCTCCTTTCTCAAAACAACCTTCCAGCCTTTTGCTACAGCCTTCCCGCTCATGCAGGCCGTCAAGATCACTAACATCCTGGACGAGAACGTCGTCGTGGATAGCGATGTCCGACTGACTGCGAGCATCGAAGCCGTCCTCGTCGTCCTCGTCATCATGGTCGCTCACTAGCCCCGGGTTAGAGTCAACGGTGTTAGGGCTGAGCTCAACAGGGGACAACGGAGTGCCCGGACTCACAGGCCTGTCTCTGTCGCGCCCAGGAAGGGGCAGGAACGGAGGTCGACCAGGAGTCTGGGAGGTGGACGAGGGAGGCTGTGGAGCAGGAGCCGTCGCTGTAGGCAACCGAGACAGGCCTTGATGGGCGGTGGTAGCTGCAGGCGTAGCCATGCTGGAAGAAACCGACTCGTCGTCGTCAACAGGTTCGATGGCGCTTAGATCGACCTTGGTCCGGGCTGTCTCAACGAGACCCTTGAAGTCACCTTCAAAGCCTCGCTTCTCCAAGAGGGCGTTGAGGTGCGGCACCGACGGCTCTTTGGTGAAGTCAGCCGCCGGCTCGGGCTTGACAACGGGAGAAGGCTTGCTAGCAGAACGATGGACATCCTTTGCCCACTCCGGGGGATCAGAGCGGACAAGCGGGTGCACAGAGCCGGAAGCTGCAGGCATCGAGAAGGGGCTGGCGGTGTGGGTGGGCATTGCAAGCGGCGACATCTCCATGACGGGAAGGGGAGCACCGGATTCATCGACGTCAACAGGGACACCGCAGGCGACAGCCGCCTGGTCGTGGCTCTTGTACATCTGGTTGTGCTTGATGCGGCAGTGATTGAGGAAGCCCTGTGTATTGGAGAAGTTGCCGTGTCCGCACTGGGCGCAGAAAAGGCGCACCCAGCGGCCGTCTGTGGAGCGCTTATGTAGAAGAGGGTCAATCTTGGGTGCCGGTGGCGGATTCTCACCAAGAGCCTGAAGCCTCGACGTTCCAGTCGAAGTTCGCGACGCGCGGGATCTGCTGGATGCACTGAACTCAGCAATGCTTCCGCGCGTCGTGCGGCCCTCACCGAACCCAGAATGGCTTGGAAACTCCTGTGAAAGCGCCCGCTGTGGCATGGAATCGAACTTGGGGTCGGGGATCAACCATCTGGCGTAGTGGCGCGTGTAGGGTCCATCGGTGACGCCCCATGGTGCAGCAAACTGGGGCTCCGTATAGCCGGCAGGTGGTTGAAGAGACGGCCCGGTGCCGTCACTGATGGCCAGCGACAATCCCTCAGTGCCTGGATAGGGAACCAGTGAGCAGCGTCTCAGCTGCTCCAGGGCGATCTGGCACTTGGCCAACTCTTGCTCGATGAGCTGCAGCTCGTTGTGCTTGAGCAGGATCTCGTAGTCGAACTGGGCCTCGATAGCCTTCTGGGCATTCGAAAGCTGGTTGTCGGCTGCTGGCGACGGTTGGGCTGAGGCTGACGTCTCCGCGGGGACCACAGGAGGAGACACATTGTCGGCTTTGCTGCTATCCGTGTCCATTGGGCTGGGCATAGAATGCGTTTCCGGTTGTGAGTCCAGTGTATGTGAGGCCGGGGATACAGCAGAGTCCAGGCGGTGTGATATCGATCGCGGGGAAGGCGCGATGCCATCGACAACCTGAGCGGAGTCCGTAGAGGTGGCGGTTGCGACAGGCTTCACTTCGCCGTTTGCGCATCTAAACTTCTTGGTCACGTGCGCAGGCTGCTGCGACAGCGACGCAGGACTAGGACTCCGCTGGCGCTTCAGTTTCTGAAAGATAAAGTCAACGGGCATGCCCGGAGCATCGCTGCCCCAAGGCACCCGAAGCATGTGTTGCATGTTGAGGCAGAAGGTCTAGTGCAAGCAGCGCGCATCAGGCGTTGTGTGTCGCAAGAGCATCAGACAACGGAGGCTGGCGCGGCGCAGGAGACGGCGCAGCGGACGGCTATCGAACGCCCTGTTCGCAAAAGCAAAAAGAAGGAATGTAACGTTGTTGCTGGATGGGTAAATCAGAAAGAAGCGCAAGGGAGTGGAAGAAGTCGAGGCGCGGGGCCTGTGACGTGGAAGTGGAGATGGGCCGAAGGCGCAAGGTGTTGCGAAGATTGATGGGGGCCTGCGCGGAGTCGGGACAACAGCAACGCAAGAGCCGACAGAGTGACTGCGCGCGCAAAAACAAGAGAAGGAAGAGGGAACGTGTGATGGCCGGCTGCAGAGCGAGCACAGGCGACGCGACGAACGGTGGGAGGAGGAGAGGGAGGATAGAGATGTTGTGATGCGAGAAGATTCGGGGTCGTGAGAGAGGGAGCGGGAGGGTGATGTGTTGAGGCAGCCGCCGCCGTCGCTCCTTCCATCGGGGTCAACTGCCAAGACGCTAGCCTGTGCCAAGCGCCTGGGGATAGCGATCGCAACATCGAACGTGCGGAATGCATCAAACGCTCAGGAGATGGAGTGTCACAAAGATTTACCATGTTTCGCATGCTTGTATAAGAGTATTCTTGAGACTTTTCGCTCAACATAGAACTACACTCGTGCTTGTCAATGTTTATGGAAGCGCCATCAGGCTATCCTTAGCCGGGCGTCTTTGTGGACCTCGCCTTGCGTCTCAACTTCCATGGATGGTGTTGGGACTCTGTCTGTCAGCGCCGCCGATCGCGATCCAATAACATTAAACCCACCCGCATCACCACTGGGTAACACGTCTTCTATCTCTATGGATAGCCTCACCTGTAAGATTGAAAGCCACATTGTATCCTGGACAGACGTGATGCAAATCTCGATATATCTGTCGTGGCATCTGAAGAAGTCGTGATCGCATGCATGCAAGGCGCGTCACCCGCCAAGCCGCTAGCCATGCACCAATATCAGCCCCATCGAGCATCTTGCGTCACCAGTTTGGGCCTCTTTTTGAGCAGATATTTGGATATATCAAGGGAAGACACCAACCAGCTATATCAAATTGAAATGACCGCTGAAACCGTGAACGCCTGCTCAAGAATCGCAGCCTGGAACCAGCCTTGAAACAGCAAACAAAATAACTCCTGTCATGTACCTCAAACGCTTCGGCTTCATGCAGGCGTGCTGGGGTGTCCTGCAGGTCGCGGTATCCCGCTGCTAGCAAACGGACACGTCTTGGGCGTCGACGGCAGAGCCTCACTCGATGACACCTCGTTCGTCGGCGATGCTGAGTCTGCCCGAGCTGCCTCCGCCTGACTGTCGGCTGCCTTCGCCTCTGCCCTCGGGCCTGCATCCTCTTCGTTGGAACTCCTGCTGCCGGTCTGTGGTCGCATGCTGACCTTCATCGTAAGGCCTTTGAACGGACAGCTCCCGGCCGTGCTGGCTGCATCTTCGATCTCGCTCTCGCTCTCGCTCCCCTCGCCCAGCACTCTCTTTCCGTGAAGATAGCCCTCCGGTTCCACCTCAGGGACCAGCTGCTCCTCCGCAAACTCGTCGCCGTCGCGAACGTACCACTTGGCGAAGAGGTCGTTCTGGATCCAGATAACTTTTCCCAGGGCCTTCACAAGCGCGATCTTGCGGTCCATCTTCAACCTCGGGTGCGACAGTATAGCCTCGGTCAAGACGTCCTGAATGAAGGACAGCGTCACTCCGATGTGGACATATTCGACATGCAAAGGATGGACCCGCCCCTGGCCGACGTGCATCATGCCCACTTTGTCGAGGTACTCCCAGAACTCCATCCGGCTGGGATCACTGCACAGCTTATTCAGGTAGCCACGAAGGAACATCTTCCTGTGAAGGATCTGGGGGGAGTATTCATTCAAGTTCGCATCCACCGGGCCCTCATACGATGTGGACCGCGTTTCGAATGCTCTCGCCGTAATGTCATATTGAAGCAGTTTCTTGTATACGATGTTGACAATTGCAGGTATTAGCGCCTTGATATACTTGGCTCCAGTTATAAGGGCTTCGATGTCGCCTTCTTGGTGTTAGCCGTCGTTCTTTGGTGTGTAGGAATTTAACATACGCGAACTAAAATCCAAGAAGGAATGGAGATACTGTATTCGAGTCTCGAGGTTGGTGTACAGGTCCCGCCTGTCAATGTGCTGCATCGGTCGTCTTTGAAGAGGAGCCATTTTACCCGTTTCCGTTTCACTTTGGTCTCTCCGCTTGATGCGTTTCTGGAAAGTCTCTAGCTGGTTCAAGCGGGAGCAGTTGGACGGGGTTGGACCTTGGAAGTGTTGTCACTGCTACAACCCAACCGGTCAGTTCTTATGTAGGCCAGTCGTCAAATCTCGACCCATCAGCCATGGTGAGAGTGCCGCGAAGCCCGCCGCCGTACGGAAAAGTGGTGTGTAGTGGCGTGACCTTCGAGTGAGGGTTGCGATCGAACCACCACGGGTTCCCCAGAGTAGACAGAGCGCTGCCAAGGGGCTAGCCGTACTAGCGTTATCTGCCTCGAATTCTGTGCCCGGTGAGGCTGGAACAACATTTGATCACCATAATCTTATCACACACTACAAGCCACAAAGGTCTACACATCGCGCGGCTCAGGTATGCAGTCAGGTGTCACAATTCGCCAGACTAGGCAATGGATATATGATATCAACTTTACTCAAAGCTTCGACTTGGCCTTCTCTGCCTGCCTCATCAGCTTCAGGGCTTCTCTCACACCCAGATCAATCAACACATCCTCAGATCCTCCTGGCACGACATAGCTTGGGACACCACGATAGAACGACTCTATCCGCGCTCCCTGGCCAGTCTTGGTGAGACCGAGACTGCACATGTTAGCTGATGGCCCGAATTGCAAGGATACGACCTACCCTCCCATGATCTTGAGACACTCCTCGGCCACATACTTGCATACCATGCCGGATTCGACCTTCAACAACGCCGTAGTGCCACCAAGGAGTCTAGCACCGTCGGTGTCGCTGAGCTGCTCAAGCTCGTAGACAATCTGCTCCGTCCATGCCTGCAGGGCGTCGATCTGCCTTCCCATGTTGCCGAACTTGTACCGGACGACGGGCTGCTCGATGAGCTTCTTCTCGAAAGCCTCACGCTTGAGCGCCCACTGGAACGCGTCGTGGATGGCGATTCTGCAACCCCTCAGGGCCTGGAAGGCGATCCAGAGCCTTTCGTGGTTGAAGTTGACCATGGTCTGCTTGAAGCCATTGCCCTCAGCGCCGATGAGGTACTCCACGGGAACCTTGACGTCTTCAAAAGTGACGTACGTTGTTGCCGAGAGTGGCCCGGCGATGACAGGGACTGGACGCGTCCTCAAACCCTCGGAGCGTGGGATGAGGAGCATAGAGATTCCTTCGGCTCCTGGTCCGCCAGTACGGACTGCAGTCATGAAGTAATCCGAGAACATGCCGTTTGTGATCCACTTCTTCTCGCCGTTGACGATATAGTGCTTGCCATCTGGCGTCTTTTCGGCAGTCGTGGTAAGGTTGCGAACATCCGAGCCGCAGGAGGGCTCCGTTACTGCCAAACAGATCCGCTTCTCACCGGACAGGATCTCGGGGAAGATCTTATCCTGCAGCTGCTTTGAGGCGAACTTGAGAAGGGGCGGGGCGCCGACAGTGAGACCGATGAAGAGCGAAGCGACGCCGCCAGCGCGCATGAGCTCGTCCCAGAGCACCATGTCATGGAAGCCGTCCCACTCCTCCGGAGAGATGCCTGCGACGATGCCATACCTGGCCCATTCGGAGGGGATTTTCTTGCCAGCCGCGATGGGAACGAGGAGCCCTGCCTTCGCACACTCTTGGTACATGCTCGGTGGAACAGCGCCAGCCTCGCTCCATTCCTCGGTGTAGGGTGCGATATGCTCCTCGCCCCATTTCCGCATGAAATCGCGCAGCTTGCGATGGCTTTCCTTGTAATAAGGCGATGGCCGGCCGGTGTACCTAATTTTTTCAGCTGCATCTCGACATGTCGAGTCTATCGTCTTCGCCATACCAGCTGGGTTCGCTCCAGGGGAGGGTGCTGCCGAATGGTGCGGATGCCATTGTGCGTTGTTGAGAACGGGTCGTTGACCGTGAACTGGAGCTGCTGAAGCGCACTTATGGAAACCGCTACATACTGAGTCGAGTTGTTTGGTTGTGCTGAAGGCCAGCTCAAGCGACGTGCCGAGGCAGAGCCCCGCTTGATACCCCCTGGGTGAATTCCCGAAAACTGCCGGGAAGTATACATACAGGCTCCGCGGACTGAAGCAACACCACGGCAAAGATTGCACCTGACAGGAGTTGACACTGTCTCTTCTCGCTCAGAATCCCCTCTACTGACTAGGTACACCAAGTCAGATATGTGCAGCGCGACTATTGTGCCTAGGGTGGAGTCCGATTGGGTAAGGCCTTTCATTTACTCGGACAGTCGAGAAGAGCAATCAGTTCCACCGCCTCGCCATCACTTAGAAGGAGGATTCATACAGGAACCTGCCAGCCATGGCATTTCGTTCTCATGACTTAGCGGCGCAGGGGTGACGAAGGCGCCCATCCTACATCATATACTCATGCCCTAAAGCATAGAGATCCTGCGAACGCTATTCGGATCTCATTATACTCCGAAGTGGAACCTCAAACTAGGTTATGCAACTTGCATATTTCACCTGTCACAACCAACACCGACACCGCCGTTGCCCACCGGCGAAGTGTTCTCTTTGGGCAAACGGTTCGTCGGCGAAGATGGTCTGCTACCCTACACTAACACGAGCAGCATGCCCAAACCAACTGATAGCCTATTGTCCCATCTGCTTCGGACTTGGTAGTATTTTCGAAGAGTTTGAAACAGAAGTCCGAAGGTCTCCATGTATTCAGCTTTCTGAAGTTCTGGCGAGCACGGGTTTCTGGGATCCCGATACTCGCTTCGCTGCCCCAAAGAGTGACCTGAAACCGTCAACGCCTGGCACCATGCACAACACTCCTGTCAGCAACTTTTGCTACAACATCTCTAACGCCAACCCTTTTCTAGGACCCGACCTAGGTTTCCGCTAATCCATGTCATTCGTCCACCATCTCTCGACCTCTCCACAGGACGCCTGGAATTTGCGCTTGGCTCCGAAGTACATGTCACTCGTCGTCAGAGAGGTGTGAGACCCGCTGCACTCCTCTTCCTGGACATCTTGGCCTCACATGCTCACGCCATAGCAACGGGTCCGTCAAACATCCAAACATGCCCGTCGGGAGCGGCGCTGCCAGCTGCAGCTGGTCAAAGCTACAGGGGGTATATAGATGTCCGTTCTCTTCGCATTTATTTTCTCCTCTTCAACAGTCGTTTCTCCTGTTTGTGTCTTCCAGTGCTGTGCGCTTATCTTTCATTTCTTGCTAATTCATTGACCGATACTTTCGTTTCTTTCTTTGCTTCATTCCAGTCACCTCTCGTAAGGTCATCGCGAAATCTCGAGCCGCCATAATGAAGACCGTATATCCGCTCATCACACTCCTTTGCGCCTCTCTCGTCACTGCAGGCCCGGTGCCTATACGCAAATATAATCCTCGTAATCAGAATATTGAAGTCCGTACCGATCACCTAGTGGAAGCACCCGCGCCTCCACCACCAGCTGCCACTCATACGCCTCCACCAGCAGCAGAGCATGTTGTTCCACCGCCTGGTCAGTCCTCCTACCACCGGTCCATGATGGAATCAATACTGACCCGGAACAGAAGACGCACACAAAGCAGCCGCAGACAAAGCCGGTACGCCTCACTGAACCGCCGTGGACTCAGGAACTAGAACGCTAAACCCGCATAGCCGCGGAACATAAAGCAGCAGCTGATGCCATGGAAGCGATGCACGTTGCCAAAGCTGAAGAAGAGGCATTGTCACATCAAGAGGGTATATGATTCCAATTTCCGACTTACGATAACAACTGACGAGTCGATAGCTGCGAAGAAAATGGAAGAGGAGCACGTAGCGAAGGCCGAAGCAGAGCAGCTCGCTCATCAAGAGGGTAGGGTTTATTGTGTTGCGTGTGGCAATGAGAGACAAGATGTTGACGATAATAGCCGCCAAACAGATGGAACTCGAGCATGTCGCGAAAGCAGAAGCAGAACAACTCGCCCATCAAGAAGGTATATCGCTCTTTCTCATCCGCCATCTTCCCATCACAGCGAAATATCTAACCTCATCAGCGGCAAAGCAAATGGAAGCAGAACACGTAGCTAAAGCAGAAGCAGAGCAAAAAGCTCATCAAGAAGGTAAATTTCCCCTGCCCCTTCACCTCCCTCTCATCATCCCATCTCCCCTCGCTTTCTCTCCTTATTTTCCAACCGGCATACTAACCCCCGCTCCAGCCGCCGCCCAAAAAGAAGCCGAACACATCGCGAAAGCCGAACCCGAAGCTGCCGCGCACAAGGCAGCGGCCGATGCAAAGGAGCTCGAGCATCAACAGGCTGCAGCCGCACCACCGGCGCCGATCGAACATGTTGTGACTCCCCCGGCTGAGCACCCTGTATCGAGCCCGACTGAGCATGTTGTCACTCCCCCGGCGGAACATGTTGCAGCTCCTCCGACGGCACATACCGGGATGGTGTTGGATATGTCGGCGCCGGTTGTGGCGCATGTGAACGGTTTTGTAGATGTCGAGGGTTGAGCTACGTGTTGGAGAGGGCGAGGGTGAAGACAATGCGGTTAGGCATCGGAGAGGCTTTGAAAATAAGAAGGGAAGAAGAGATACATGAGGAGTAGCGTGCTGTGAGTAGAAGCTGAAAGTGGTGGTGGCCTGTGAGATGTCGTGTATGATGTGGGATTCGTAGCATAGACCTATGCAGCATGATGTGTGTTTGGAGCTCATATTCTCCGGCCACGGTTAGAAATTCTTATGATCGTCCTCGACCGAGGGAAAATTGACCTGACGTTTGTACTGTGTTGTTCTTGGGAGATTCGATGTTAGTAGCTAATGACCTAAAGAAGCTTAGCGTCAATCTTAGACCCACGTATAGTGCTTCCTTGACGATCACAACTCCCCTCGCCCAAAGCACGGATGCGGAGAAAGAAAAGGCTCCAAATCTCAGGTACAACAAACTCATTGAAACCAAATCCCTTCATCACACACACATACTCACACAACCTCATTATTCCAACCTATCCTTACACCCCACCATGTCCGTGGGTTCCCACATCCAACAAGTCCTCCCCCTTCTCCTCCCCAACCTCACCTCATCCCTCAAAACAACACCACATCCCCTCATTCTCGGCATCACAGGTCTCCAAGGAAGCGGGAAATCCACATGGGCTGCATCACTCGTGCGCATACTCTCTACACACAACATCCGTGCTATCAGAGTTTCCCTGGACGATTTCTACCGCACGCATGACGGATTGATAGCGCGGAGAATTAAGGATCCAGGGAATAAGTTGTATGCGACGCGAGGACAGCCGGGGACGCATGATGAGAAGCTCGCTACGAGGTTTTTTGACGCGATGAGGAGGGGGGAGAATGGAGTTAGAGTTCCCAGGTTTGATAAGAGTCGGTTTAGAGGCGAGGGGGATAGAGTGGAGGAGAGTGAGTGGGAGGTTGTTGAGGAGCGGGTCGATGTTATCGTGTTCGAGGGATGGTGTGTCGGGTTCCAGGCACTAGAAGAAGACGAAGTCAGGAGGCGATGGGAGGAAGCAAAGCAAGCTGCGAGAAGAGATGATGAGGGGCCGGAGTCTACGCACACATTAGCGGATCACGATATTGGTCATCTTCTGGAAGTCAACAAGGAATTGAGGAGGTATAACGAGACGTTTATGGGTCCTGGGAACTTTGACTTCTTGATTCATATCGATACTGAGAGGTTGAGGAATGTGTATAAGTGGAGGTGGGAACAGGAAGTTAAGTTGGTGGAGGAGAAGGGGGAGGGGATGGGGTATGAAGCTGTGGTGAGGTTTGTGAGGGGGTACATGCCGGCGTATGAGCTGTATTTGGATGGGCTTAGGAGGGGAGTCCTGCGGGGTGGGAGACAGATTCGTGTGGTGTTGGATGGGGAGAGGAAATTGCTGAAGGTGCAGGTTGTTGATGGGAAGGGGACTGGAGGGGACATTTCATAGTGCAAACGTCATTCGCTTTTGCGAAAGAGAAGGCTCAAGTTGTCGCACCTCCCTCTTTGGCCGTTCGCGTGGTGGTGTGGGCATGCGCCATGTCGAAACAATCAGCTCCCTTATTCCAACGCTCTCCATAGCCGGAACGCCGTGGATGTCTCGACAAAATCTCATATCAATGCGGGCTTGACGGAGCAACTTGGCCACAAAGACCACCATAGCATTGTGCATTCGGATTCTTTGTTGCGGTCTCAAAGCCGCTAGCGGAAATACCCTCCGAACCCCATTCGCTCAGTGTGCAAACACGGACGTCAAGCATGCCTTCCTGGATGGTCTGTCAAACTTATAGTCTCTTCTGACTCGAAGGTAAGTAGGTAAAGGGGTCTCGGGCAGAGTGGTCTGCTGATGCCTACATTCAGACAGGTCTCTGGACCTCGGATCTGTGTGAGACACATGGAAGACAAGACCCCTCAAAGACTAGCGGCGACATATATCAAGGAGCCGACTAGCCTAGCTTGTACTTCTGGGCGCTCATCTCTATTGCAGGTTCATCGAGAGTCAAGTACTTTGTTGCATTGTACACAGCCCTCGTATTCAACAACAATGGCTTTGTTGTCGTTGTCTTTTATGACCGCGCTTTGTCCGTCGACCATGATACGACGCCATAAATATAACTTTACACCTATATAATGGATTTTACATTCTTCGAACCTTCCTCAACATTGTATGGCTGTCTAAGTAAGTCAGAGAACATCTTAAACAACTCTCAGCCATTCATTTCCAGCACGAGCTCTCCAGACGCCTGCCATCATGGAATCAAACCACATTGACACCACCGGGGATCAAGGAATACCCATCCGGACTAGAGGACTAGCCGAGGAAAACCTTGTCGAAGGCGGCACCAAGCCAATTGCCGAAAGCAACATGTCTGTCAAGGGTAACATCGAGGACACTCTCATGGAGATTGCCAGCGAAGTGGCTCTCGAACTGGCGGCTACCTGTCGTTACAGCAACTTCCACAACTGGGTTGCCGTCAATGACATGAAGCAAAATGGTCTCACAAATGACCAAATTGTCGCAGTGTACGAACGTTGGTGGGATACGCCGCAGACCCATGGAGCCTGCGTAGATCAGGCGTACAGCACCTACCTACAGCTTCGACGACGTCTACTTGAGTGCCCAGGCCTTGCGCACTTCGCAGAAACAGTAGAGCTACTGGCGGGTTCATACTGCAGTCAAAGCGGTAAGCCCACGGACCCAGCCACGACTAAGCCACAGCACTTGCTGACTGCGTTGAGGACTGATACTGGTATGCTGGTCATCGATCTCAGCTTTCATCCTGACGCGTTCTGGGTCCGGCCCAATGAGCCGTTCCAGATTAGGCCCAGGCACCGAATGGAGGACATTCACGTAATGACATTCCACTACGGACCTGAACACAGTATTGACAAACTTTCAGCCCTGTACTATTGCGACAGGTATCTAGAGTCTCCGGGTGGAACTAAGCACAATAGCGGCGAACGCCGTGTTTGTAACCATGAACTCGGAGATATCATGTCATTCAAGCTAACATCGTACAAGGAGGCGGTTGAAAAGATCAAGATTCGACTGATGACGTCGAAATTATTAGGCGAAAACGACGACACTCCAACTCGAATCCCAACGACGAAGGATATATTCATGGATCGCTTCTTCATCAAAGAGAACAAGCCAAAATGGCTTCCAGCCGTATATACGCGCAAAGGCTGGTATTGCTCTTACTCCAGGTTAAGATTCGATTTCAGAACAGGAACCATTGGTCTCTTGATCCCCACACCAGTCTGGAACTTGCAGAGGGGACACTTCCAAGGCGAGATTGCCCGCATGGATTTAAGGGAGATAGGTCCAAAACACGACAAGGCGTATACAATGATCAGATTACGGGCTAACACCCGGCTGGAGCCTACGACTGCGCTCGAACGGTACAAGTTCTTCGGTTCTCTGTGCGAGGCGATGGACTTGCCAAAGGTGCAGTATGACTTCGTGATGGAGAAGTTTTTCGCACACTTCAATTTGTCGCGATTCGGTTTTCCTCTAAACCCTAAGTCCTCCGGAAAGAGGAAGCGCAGCGATGGTCCAGAAGATAACGCGCAGCCTGAAACGAAAAAGACAAAGAAGGAACCGAGGAAGATTTTGGGAACAAAGAAGGCCATAGTCACGAAAGAATCCACAGAGACAGCAGGCACAAAAACGACAAATCCAGAGCCTTCAAAGACCCTTCAGAGGAAGAAAACGACCCCAAATACAGGATCGTGGGAGTACCAGCCGGAAAGCGAAGTACCGTCAAAGAGAAACGAGGTAGCAGGCGGGTTAGGGTACTCTGTGAACGATGCATCCGGAAGGCGACGAACTCGGAACAGTTCTGGAATGTGAGAAAGATGACTGTTTGTGAACTCCAGATGAATAACTACTTCCATTGTTTGTTCATAAGGCAGTTTGCATTGGGACACTAATGCGTGCGTTAAGCAGCAATAGACTGTGGTGGGTTTTATGGTATATCATGAAGACTATCTTTCGACTAGAAATATCTTATATTATGTAAGTTAATATATATTTGAGTACCTCATGGGCCTGTAGGCCTGTTCCCCGCCGGGAACATCCCGCTAAAGACATCCCTGCCGGCACCGGCAACCGGCTTGCTCGCCAGCAGGCATTGGTGGTTTCAAACTTGCCATTTCCCTAACACAAGGCAGGTCCTTCCTTCTCTCTGCCGGAAGAGGAAGAGCATCTCTCATGAACTGATACATCTTTCTAGCAAACAATCCATTCCTTCCCAGTACGGAGAGCTACTTACTCAAGCTACAGGATAGTGCCTTGTAAGTGGACGAATCTTTCCACCCACGGCTGGATCTTACCCCAATACAGGATGCTACTTACTCCCGATCCTAGATAGGAGTGAGCTCTTGTGGCAGAGACAGCTAGCTGTAGGCAGTGGCAACGACCCCTGTTCGTTTGCGTATATATACGCGTCTGCGCTCGCATCTGGACATCGTTCTTACACTACACTCCACTTAATACAACACGAGTCTGATAGCTTCTGTTGATCATCGCCTATCGCCCAATGCCTCGAAGGCTCCGATATGCTTCAGGTATGTCTGAGACTTTGACATTTCTACATGATCTTTGGCTAACTGGCACTTCGCAATATGATATCCACTTTCCTGGATTTGATGCACTCCCAGCTGCAAGTCAACATCGCCTAGCACCCATCGCCCGGCCTCTATCGTCTTGGGACGCGGCTGGGTACCAGGTATGTGTGATTGTTATATATTTTTGTCCTAACCTATGACTGACTGGTCTTCACAGTACGATGGGCTTCTTCTATAGTTCGATGCACCATAGTGTACCTGTGTCTAACCAGCACCCATCGCCCGGCACTCAACACTTTGAGACTTGGATGCACACCAGGTATGTGTGTTTTCTTTGGTACTGCTTGCTTCATCTATGGCTGACTGTTCTGCACAGTACGAGGGACATCTTTCTACAGTTCTTGCACCACCACAACGCAGCGTACTCCAGCGTTTTGTTGCTTCCTATCACCTCGAGCCTCCAATGTGCAACATGTTACCTCTGCCGGACCGGTCGACCGAACAACGACTATTCAATTCGATGTGGCGCGGTATACTTTGGGGAACAGGAGCCTATGTGTCACATAATGTGTGTACGTCTGTTGACATTGGTTGCTTAATCTATGGCTGACTGGTCTTTACAGTACGTCAACGTTCAACAATATTTAGTCAAGCCTTTTGGCCAACTGTACAGCGCTACAACTCGATCTTGTCTTGACTTCGAACTTTCGGCTGGATTACATTCGTGCGATCGACGAGAATATGAGGATTCCATCAACCTGAGCCCTGTTTGCGCTTTAGCTTTTCGTGTCAGTCTGCCTGCTATAGATTTGTTGGTTCACAGCTGACTGATCCTTACAGAACGACAGGACTTTACAGACTTCGGTCAAGCCTTACGTCTACGGTTACGGGCGCGTGCAGTTCACGCCCTCCAGCGGTCCAAGTGACTGGTCCATTATGAAATCCATCTTCCGTTGCCTGGATCCCGATAATACTTTGTGAAACCCGGCAATCGGCTGGAGCTTGTCTACTCACCACCCTGTCGCATTGTCGAGTCTCTGCTCCCTGCAAACATTGCATGCAGGACCTCATTATCAAGGAGCCGTATGTTCGGTGTCCGCTCTGAATTCAGCCGTCTGATCACCCTTTGCACGCATCGACATACAACTCTGCGATATCATGAAAGCTCTTTTGCTTAAGGCTCTTTCGGTTATAACGGGGCTCCTCCGGCTCAGAACTAGCGAAAGCTTCAATTCCGGAGACCGAGTTTCCACTTGGACAGTAGACTGCGCTTCCTTCATCCCTTGGCGGCAGAACAGCGACCGGAGTGCCGTATACAAGCATTACCTTGGGACAGGCATCTTATTTGCAACTTCCATCTGATGGGCCGAATTATATGATGAAGAACCCACGCCGTTCCAAGATCGGCTCGATATGTAAACACCGTATTGCTTGCTCGACACAAGTGACCGATGAGACCATCCCTAGACGTAACGAATATCTTCCGCCACCTTGGTATCTCTTCGACTTCTCTTTCAGCGTTCTCAGACAACTTCCGTAACCGTCTTCTTTCAATCCTTGCATCTCTATGTCCGTATCCATATTGTGTCAACACGTCGCAGGATTACTTCGACAATCCTCTCCTCCACGGGGCGACACCAATATATTTTCGAAAGAGTTTGTTTCAAAATTTTTCAGTATACTTAATCAGTCGGTTGTTCAACACGTTGAGTTCAGCGTCGAAGCCACTTATCAACATCAACGAGCTGATTCTAAGGCGCCGGAACTATTCTCACCCACACGACCAACCGCCCCGTCTTTACAGCTTCGTCGCTAACAACGCCTTCTCTCTTATGACAGCACTGTTCAATGGAAACATGTCGTTTACCGCCATGCAGCCTGGCACGAATGGTCCTACATCACGATGTGTTCTCGGAGTCGATTATACTGGGCTGCCCTTCGTATCCGGGTACGATAACGACTACGGCTTTTCTCAGAGCTGAAGTTACGGGTACAATAACATATGAAAAACCGTCTACAATCCTTCTGCTGCGCCGGTTTATGGTCTTGCGGGGGTTTCGGGACCATTGCTCTACATTGGCCAGCAACAGAAAGACCGAGATCCGCGATTGAGTACTTCATGAGTGCCTCGTTTGCTACTTCAAGCACTTCGCTAGACCTAAGCGCATTTTACTGCATGCAACGCGCATTTGGTCCTTTTATTACTGGCGTTCAATGACACAAGCCACCGATCTGCTGCTCGGACGGGTATGTTCTCTAAATCCCTCTATTCGAGCGAGAGGGATTGACGGAATGTGTCAGTTATCGTTCGAAAGTTCCGCATGCCACAGAACACGGCAGCACGTCGCCCAAGTTATATGGGCTCCCGATATGATTGCTCCCACATTTCGTTCTCTCCCAACCAGTTCCATTGAACATCCACATTTCGCTTCCTACCGTTTCCCATTCAACACGAACTGAAGACAATGGAGGCCATTTCCGAAGAATCGCGGACCAAAGCTACTCTAGAAACACTGGATCCACGTATGTGAGGCGGCGTGTCTTGTCGATATTCTATCTAAATCACTTCACCCAGCTATGGAAGGTGAAGTATCCGCTGACGAGTGCCTTCAATCGATGTAGAAGTCAACACTATGAACTCGGCCACCAACTCGAAGACCGCCTACCGTTTCGAGAAAGACCGGTCTGTTTCAACAACTCAGTCGTGAACCAGCCTGTCTATGAGCGTTGAACGTCAATCTTGGATTAGCGTCCACGTTTCCATCGACATGTTTGGGTCAGCAATATCTCCACGTCCTCATTATGCGCCTTTCCGCCCTTTTTACCGCGACCCGAAAGATCATCACGGGCTACTTATGCTGAAAATTCAACGACACCTGTGATACAATGATGAGCTCGACATTCAATGGTTTCAGGGAAACTGCAAACAGCAAACTCAAGTGGCAAAATATGGAAGGGCTGCCACTCGTCGACGCCCCTCGAAAATTAGGGACCCCCTGTGGCGATTCGAAGACCAATTATACACGTAGGAACCCGAAGCCGTCCCGAACAAAACCTATGAGCCGAGCCCTCCAAGAACCAGACATCATACAAGATCGCTGACATGCCCGCCGTCGGTCTGTCTACGATTGGTACGGAGTGGACTTATGATTGCGGACGAATAACAGTCCGGACTTTCTCCAGGTAGCCTAAGATAGTGATTTGTTTGCAGAAGCACGGATCTCGGCGACAAACACACACAACAGGATCATCGAAGGAACCGTTTTGTTGTCCTGGAAAGAAATGGTTTCGAAGTATCCAACTTATAACCATACTACCTCAACACGCAGACATGGCTCCCAAACCCCGCTTTTCGACAGCCTGTCATATCGAAAAAAAGTGTCTAGAGTCTCAACCGCGATGATCGACTTACTCAAAAAGATCCACCCAACACTTCCCACGCAGGCCCTTACCCGGTCATGGGCAGAAGTTCACTGCTCGTGTATGGCCATCGGCACAGCCATAGCAGCGAAGCACAAATACTGTCTTTTTCCTACCAGCGTCCGAACCAGCCTCTTCAATAGTCGATGCATAGCCCGATACTCCTCCAACGGAGAAAGAAAGGGCCCAAGATATGGTTTGGGGCAGTAACTCCTGACGCCACAGTCAAGTGCTGGGAGCCTTTGACGATAGAAAACAGTTGTATGACAAGCAGGTTGCTTCAGCGCGGCTCAAGAGCCCGGACTTGAAGACTAGTCGGAACCGACTTATGCTCCTGAACACACTATCGGGTGTGGACCCTATCCTGGTCGACCTCCATCTGGCGCACAATTTTTCACATGGATTTCGAGTCACACACCTTAGCTGAACGGAGTGATGGAGCAGAGTTCCCAATTCTGATAGCCCATTCGTCACTACAGCTGCCATGTGGACTTGGATCTCACGCGTTCCCTGGTTGTCGAAAATGCTGCGATAATCCGCCTTATGAAGGAACCCACCCGACGACGGCCAAACCCCCAATGACTTCGTTTCGAAGATGACCTTGGAGGTAATACGCTTACTTATGATGCCTGTTTGCGGAGTTCTGAGCAGCGATAAAATACCCACTCATTGATCGAATACGCAACTAATCTACAATTATCAACGCATTATGGGTATGGAGCGATGTGGGGAGTCCCACAGATCGAAGAAACCGGCGGAGTTATTGAAGACTTCTGAGCATAGCGCTCAACGCGCACGTCCTCTTACTGCCACTCTACAAAAGATAAGAAAAAATGCTATGAAGAAGAACGGCGCTTCTGCAATCTCAAACGTGAAGCCGCTTTTGCGAAGAGGCTATGAAGCGGGCATCGACGGATTCGACACTGATGGCTTCTTGCCTCTTGCAGTCTCTTGCATGAAACCAAGTTGGCGAGTACTTGAAGGCTGCTTCGTCTACCGCGTACTGGGCTCCGCACAACAACCTTCTCGAACGAGAGAGAGTCGGATTATGTACCATTTCGATCCAGTTTACCGAGCGTGACGGTATATGTGTTGTTCGCCGAAGCCACCCGTTATCTACCAGTACGCCCGCGGTATGACTGGATTGCCACCCGCTTCTCTGAATTACAAGAGCGTTTCAGATGCGCACGTCGCCCTTGGCCTCCACTGACGGTTTGCCTCTACGGGGACGTACTACGACACTGATACTGCCAGGGCCGTTTACGTGGATCTATCACATCAACTTCACCGTGGACATTGTTGTAGACGATTCCGCCCCCAAATCTGTCTCTTCAACCGCGACAAGACTGGCAGAGAGAAGGATGTATGCTCTCAAAACACTCCATTGAACGACAGCAAGTGCAAGCTCCGCATCAGAAGCACGGCCCGCGATGGCAAGGGTACTCTTGCGTAGGGTTGTATCCCAGCTTTTTATGGCCAAGGACCGCCGATCAAGTAATCTCATAATCGGGAGATTACCGCACAAGAAGTCACTGATCTAGCAAAACATGCAATCTTCACGGATACGACCGGTGTTCTGACGCACTTCTAAAAATACTTCTCCGACACTAGAAGGCTCCGGATGAACGCGCTTCTATTGTATGTTTCGACTAAGGGGGTCACAACGCAGTCATGGACAACATTATGAAGCCGTCAACAATCCAGTTTGCGAAGAGACTCCCACGCTGCATTGGAAACCTGAACCTTTGGGATGGTTTCGCGCCCGATACCGCGCGCATTCTGGACCACTTATGAACGCCCTTTGCAGGGCTCTGATTTCCACTCCTGAGTAAACACTAGGATCACTCTGGAATGCTCGAATTTTTCAAACACGTAAGCGACTGGACTTGGTTCTATCTGTCGATCTGAACTGCTAGCCCAAAAGTCACTATACGCAAAAACTATACGACTGTTATAATACGGTATAATAACAAAACCCCAGTGAGTTCTTCGTTTTAAACCAGCGCGGTCGATAATCCGGGGCTGGTAATTCTAACACTCCTTCGTATTCCTTGATTTTACTCCGACCGCTGCCCCGTTTAGCGCACACGCTTCACACCAACTTCTTACAGTTCCGCGAAGTGCTTACGACTTGCTCGAATTCGACTAATACAGATGCACAGTTAGACTGCAGTGAGAAGAGACATGGACGCGTTATGAAGGTCTCGCTCAATCCGGATTGACACCCACGAAGATGCAGAAGACTTATGATCCTGCACCGCGTAGCTCTCACTCGAAACCGCATATCGGTGGCACCTGTTGCTACAGTATTGCTCTCTTTGTTATGGCTTAATTCAGCGATGGCAATGTCTACAAGCCCGTTATGCTACACGCAATGAGCGACTACATGTCACCAACAAGCTTACCGATGCGCTTCGGCCAAGACGGAGTGCGACTTTACACATTACATAAACCTGCGAAATACAAAACACTAGGTGTCCATATCTCCGTATGCGGGCACTCTGACGCCTATCCATACCAGTATATACCACTTCAGCACCGGAAACTGCCTTCGTTCTAGGGCATAATATGCTCCTCTATAGCAGCGCGACAACCTGCCTCAGCTTTTTCATAGCCTTCTTTTGGCTCTTCGGTTCGATGAAGTCCCAGTCTCAGACAGCGTCAATCTCCGTTGACCCCTTTACCATCGCCTCGATTCAGCGAAGACGACATTCACGAACCCTCTATGCTACACGCGACAGGAGTCACTAAGAAGCTTACTGGTGCGCTTCGTCCAAGATATCATCAGTCGTTACATATGACAGAGCTTGGCGAACCGGTCCTCATAAGCAGTGGTATCAGCTCAAGAAACGGTCAACATTGGTTCTATGCAGCGGCCGGTCGTTCCCATGGCTGAAGTTGGAAGAAATGGGCGAACGCATTATGGTGTCGACTAGTGTAGGAAATCGGAAGCAGAGACGAAGTAAGGGCTCGGAAATCGACCTCTCTACCATATGACGCCGTCTCAAAAATTTCCGTGCAGAGTCCGGCCCATATACTTATAAACGGCCTTTGATCCACAAGCTTAGATATGAACGATTTACCTGCAACTCGCCGCCCCCAAAAGGTCGACACCGCACAAGATGACGTTAAGAACCCTTCGACGAGATATGTTCGGAAGCAACATCGCTGCGAACGACTAAAAGGCCGGACATGACTGTACACAGCAGGAAGATGGCGATGAAATATTTTTTGAGAATAAACCAACACTCCAATTGCATGCGGTCATGTCGGGTCAGCCTATCGTAATATGGAGGTAGTTGCTGGCTTATCATCGAATGCTCAGCAGATCCATGTTGTCCTGCACCGGGAGCCTTGCAACCGCGTCCACAATTCGATCGGCAAATAGATGACCCTATGGCAAACAGCCCGTGAATTTTCCTCTCCCGTTGATCTTAGCAATCATCCACCATATCATGGACTTCAATAACTCTGGAACGGTCCCGATTCAGTGACTGATACGATATGCGAAATCTCCCGGATCGTATGCCCCGTCATTGAGAGCTCATGGCCGTTCTTGAATCGGCTTTTCCAGAAATGCGTTTTCAGATCGTCGGCACAAGCGTCCATGGATGTTCTGAAGCAGAAAATTCATCAAAGCTATGGAAGTCTTCAGGGCAGATGGCATGGCACCGATGACCATCTGGACGCCTTCAAAGATAGGACCCATGAACTCGACAGCCTCTTTTCAGCATACTATATCTGGAACTTTTGACTGGGTTGTCACTACAACCCGAAAGATTGTAAGTTTTGCAGAATTTGCTCATAGGCCAGCCTGAGTTCACTATCTCTTCGAATGGTTTCATCGTATTGTGGTATATGTTCAGGGATTGCCGACTCAAATCCAGCCCTGCCCGATGCCGCAAGTCGCAGCCTCTACTTTCAATACAGTACATACAGGACAACATGATATGTCCTCCTGCCCGGATCCGACTACCTACGTCTCGGCTACCTCCTTGGGATCAAAGGACTGCGTCTTTGAATGCACCCAGCTCGGCCAAGACACTATCATTACATGGAAGTTGCTCGGCATCACCTCAACTACTTCAATTCAAATTTGCATTGGATACAGTACACTCGCCACGTATGTCTTGAGTACCCACGAATTGCCAACGCTTAGGGATTCCAGAAGCCGAAAGAGCACAAAGTAAGAGAAGAGCAAGTGAACGACGACATCATATGAGTACCACAAATCACTTCAAAATTTGGATGCATTCGACTGAATAACTTCTTCTCCAACACTAGATTGCTAATTGCATCCAATTGGGCCGATGAAGATCCAGTCTATGGTATTCTATCAACCGACTAGATCTGCTCTGGAAAGGGGCTACAAAGGCTGAGCTACTTATCTCATGACAACTTCTCGCCTCAAGAGGCCATTGAGAGCATATGGCAGCAAATTTCGATGCTGTCCATCTGATGCCCAAGGTCATTTCCTCTTCCGTGACTATTAAGTTCCAGGGGCTGAATCTCTGCAAACCACAAACTTGTTATCAAGTCCGGCATCGCAGAAGACAGAGCGAGAAGTTCTTCGAAGTTGAAGGAATCGTATGCGCAACAGTCTGTTCTACAGCACCCCATGTTCTGAACAGACCCATCCCAAACACCGGATTACGACAAGTCATGGTCACGCCACTGTGGCAAGATTGATTGAAGCAAGACTAGTTGAAGCAGGACTGGTTGATCCAAGACGGTTGAAGCCCGATGAGCCGTTGCCAGCGAAACCAAATTATTATGAAGAGCTCGACAGTACGTTGTCTGTGTTCAAGACCTTGTGATTACCGGCGAGGATGGTCAACCACGTCGGACTTCGCAATCCGAATGATCAATTTATGATCGTATCTTCTGTTGGATGGCCCTGTGGATGAAATATTTGTGCTGCGCCCGCTTCAAAATTCGAGACCGGCATCATATGCGACTTTGCCGTACAAACGGACACCTTCCTTCCTCTCAGATCCACAAGTAATTCTAAAAGCACCTACTGAACTGTATTCTCAGATCCGGTGACTTTCAGTCAAAGTAAAATACTGAGTAGCCGTTCTATGTCACACTTCCGACAGTGCACAGTCTCCGAAGCCAAATCTGAGATCCCTATTGTCACGTCCGCGCGTCAGCCGACACGAAAAAAGTTGAAGGTTCTTGCAGGTATTTCTGGACGTCAGTCGACACTGTCTTCGCCCGTTCTCGAGTTGCCAACTGTAAGTCGCAGAATGCGCTGCAAGCGTTGAGGCTCAAGACTAAGGACTAGGAGAACAACGCTTGCGCTCCGCACATTCCGCACCGAGCGCTCAAAGAGCAGACACTCACTGTAGGTAGAGATGAAAAAGCAAGCATTATATAGATACTATGTCCAAGCCGGTTGGCGAAGTTGCACACAAATCTGCGTCCCAATAGCTTCCCCGCCTCCTCCCTTCTTGATACCTTCCTTCCACCCTCTAGTGTTACAGAAAAAGCCGGACTTACGCCCACCGTGAAAAGATCCTAAAAGACTGTTTGTGTAGGCTTCATGGTAGAGCGTGCTTTATAGTCACCTTAGAGGAGGCGGAGGCAACAGAGAGAGAGAGTAAAAGATTTGTTTGATATAGCTTAACTTAAGCAGCTCGTAATCATAAAGTGCTCTAGCTTATATCCAGCTTTTTCTGCAACCTAAGTGTTACCATGTCCAAGCTGGTTAGCGAGGTCGCACACAACCGACAGTACCTTCCTCCTCCCCACCTTCCTTCTCATCAAGGCTCCACACATATCCGCGGTAAAATTTATTAACGTTATAGGTTATTACAACAACTCAAAATTTTAACAAATCAAGCATCGTCCGTGTGGCGCAATGGTAGCGCGTTGGACTTCTAACATTCAGTTGTAGACTGGAACTTGAAATCCAAAGGCTGTGGGTTCGAGCCCCACCACGGATGCGTTTCTTTTTTTCTCTTTGAAAGAGGGGTTCCATGCGGTGGGAAAGTAGTAGGGGAAGCAAGGGAAATTATTTTTTGGGTTGTTGGCGTGTGCTTGGAGCTGGGGATGGCTAGCGAGAGCTGCCGCACTGCCACAGTTGTGACAGTACGGACGAAGGGGGAAGGTGGTGTGTCTGCGACGTCGACATTCTCGTTCTTTTCCAATCAAGCGCTCCCGTCTCTTATTCTTATAGGGTATATATATACTCAAAAGATTACTTCAAAGAAGGAAGTAAAACTAAGAGGGAGGGTAGAAGGATTGTTCGACATGATTTAAGGAGCTCGTAATCGTAGGGTGCTCCAGAGGTTGTAGGGTGCTCCTAAACGACTCTCCATGCATACGAGCCGCGAGCGCCACGATCGCGGCCCAGATACCCGTTCCGCTCCCGCTAGCTTACGGGCGGGGTCGACGTAACGTGCATGTCTCCAAACTCTATTAATTCGCTGAAAGCGAGTAATAGAATGGCGGTAACGTAAATTTGTGATTCGTCACTACACACGTAGATGGTTCCCTTTACTTTCTCATTCGAAAGCTCCCAGGCCCTCTTCTCCTCCACCCATTCAGCAACCCCTCGCATAGTCATCCCTACCAAACCTAACAAGCCGAACACTCGCGACAGCTACTTCCCGAAAAGCCCAACTGCCGACACATATTCCTGAACCTCGTTTCTTGGTCCCCAGGGTTCACGCAGCAGGCTGGGAAATCGCACCCGAGGCCGACGTTTGCGCTGATGGCGCGGCAGGCCGCGGCCGTGTTGGAGAAGCCGCCGTTGCAGGTACATTTGCGGGCTTCGGTGAGGCCCAAGGTGAGGAGCAGGACGAGGGGAAGTGTGAAGCGCATTCTGTATATTGGACGGCTTGGAGGGCTTAGTTGGGGGCAGGTGAAGGGGGAAGGATGAAGTGTGGAAAGGGTATACGGACTTTTTGAAGCTGATTTGGTTGTATTGAGAGCTGTTGCGTTCGAATAGGATGTAGTTGTGCGTCGAAATCGTTGGAAGGGAAAACAGTTCCATCTCTTGCTCTTTATACTCTCCAAACCGTTCTATCCTCCACGACCCCACAAACACTCATCTCGAGAGACTGCATCCCCATCTCAACGCGATCGATCTCCGCTCCCTTGGCACAGCCTTTACCATTCCTCCGGTATAGGTGTTGCAGACACTCGTACCTGAATGGCCAATCACCGGCACCCAATACTCGTATTCCACCAGCTGGGTATATTAATATGTACCTTCCAACATCGGATGAGATACTCGATACGTTAAGCTGAAAAGCAAAGCTGCACAACCATCATATCGTGAAAAGAAATTGCCTCGTCTGCCTTATGGTACCGCTCGCATTGCTCGCGTTGAGGGATGGAGATGTATGTGATGGCGCTGTCGTGTTACATCTGGATGTATACCAGTTCAGGAGAAGTCCGCGGAACTTCTTCGATTGGGTGGATGTTCTGCAACATAGCGGCTGGTGAGCGCGCTTTTCGCATCGTGGGGCAGGTGCTCGGCGTGTTTGGTGAAACATATCGATGGTACCGTTGCGGGGAATGCAAAATGCCCGTTTCGACCCTTAGTAAACTGAATGGAGTCGTGATATAGGATGGAATCCGCCGGCAAGTCAACTCCACAGAGATGATCCTAGCAAACTCACCGGTAGATCAAATCGAGCTCGGTTGACCAGTCCCAAATCGTGCTCCTGGTATAAGACTCCAAGAAGTCTCTCATGGAGCCTGGGATGATGTGCACGGCCTCGGTCTCCGACTGCTGCGCGGCTCGTAAAAGAAGGCAGGACCCAGAACAATCGTCCACCACTTCGTGTTGCTTGCAATACCAGGTTGCAGCCACAGGGAGACGGCGAGTATAATTGAATATGCGAATTAGGCATGCCGAAAAACCGTGACCAGACTGGGGAGAATCCAATGACTTCCAAATGGCGTTTGCCCAAACTGTCCTTCATCCGACAGTCAAGGTAGAGCTCGGTATCCACGGGTATCTTAGACCATACTCAGAAAGCGTCACTCTTCCGGTACCGTCTTACGCAATCTTTAAGCCACAGCCTTCAAGCCAGCCAGCAACGTGCTAAACGCATTCTGTCTAGACTCCATCTTTACAGCGTCGTCTCTTTCTGGAATCTGTCCGGCTACTTCTGGGACACCCTGTTGAAGAGATCCTTGCCGTTCTTCTTCCCTCAGAACTGCTTTGGCTTCATCAAAGCCTCCAATATCTCTCACTCTGCTGTACCCCAATGCTCTGAGTGTCTGGAGTGCGATATTGGATCGTCTTCCGCTGCGACAGTATAGAGTAATGGTGTCGCTTGTCTTGACGATGATACTACGAAGCTGAGACACAATCTCTGGCAGCTGTTCGATATTCTGGTATTCGATGTTGATCGCCTTTGTGTCTTTGAAAGAAAGAAAGCCTGTTGCGAACTCCGCGGGAGTGCGAACGTCGATCAGGATGACTGGCGAGGGGGAAGCCATGATGTATAAGTGAATAGGAGAGGACGGTATGTGATTATTGAAGTCTGCGTCCACGGGTTGTCGCTGACCGAGATGTATTGCGAAGGGCCAGCCTGCAGCACTTGAGGAGGTTATGGCCAGAAGGGGTTAGCGCGGATGGTGAAATCGTGGTGGTGCTTGACGTCAACCACTAAAGCCAAGCAGTGTAGGTGGCTTGTCTACAACTGTAAACATCAAAGTGAATCAGTCTCACTGTTGCGCATAAGGTATGTCTGTAAAGGCTATGACTGTAAGGGATCTTGTTGGCTGTTCCAAGACCTTCCCCTCTGCGGATCCGGTGTGGGTAACCCACCCTAATCTCAGAACGCGCAGATGGCGTGAGTTGGGATGAACTGCACCATCGCTCCTTTCCAGAGGGCAGACCGACGTCGGGGGAAGTGATTATATCGAGTCCTAAGTCTGATGGGTTGCCTATAGGATAGTCCTGTTACAGTGTCATGTGTTTGAATCCCTTGTTCTCCGTGGCTCCTATACCGTTAGCACTCAGAAGTCCCCGAAAGGACCGCTTCAATCGTAATGTTTGATGAGTGCCACGAACGGATAAGGGAACAATGATGTTCATGATTTTCCGAAGATTGTCCAAGCAGCCTGGACCTAAAATATGTACTCCCATTCGCCATTTATGGTACAGTGTGTTATAACAGTCTCGCGCAGATCAATATTGCATTCTCTTATTTACCTCCTGGATGGGGTAGACAGGCCTCTTCTCGGGTATATCGCCATCGTATTTCTCAGGGTTGTCCTTGTGTAGCCTCATCCTCTCGATCATCTGGCGTAGGTCCTCCATGCCGTTCTTTCGGAACTTCGTGACCTTTTCTACATTTCTTGCGGTGATCTCGTTCAAAGGCTGCTCCTTGGGCATCGCAGCAAGGGTCTTTGCTGTCATGGCGAAGCGCATATCCCTAGGACCGTCCACGAGCTCGAGGATCGCCGAAGGTGCTTGGTCCTCTTTTATGGGCTCAATGCGAAGTACACGAGTATAGCCGCCATTCCGGTCTGCATAACGTGGGCCAAATTTCTGGAAAACCTTGGGTACCATTTGGTCCGGTGTCTGTTTCTTCGTGTCAACAGCAGTCGAATTCAAGAAATGAAAAGCCGTACGTAGAGAATCTGGTGTGCTCTCCGCCTCGAGGCCTCGGTATTCTTCTTTGCCAATGTGATCACCTTCTCCGCCAGCCGTTGAGCTTCCTTCGCCTTATGCCATGTCGTTTCTATCGATTCGGCCTTGAAGAGGGATGTGACGAGGTTGCGGAGGAGCGCCTCACGGTGGGAGGATTTGCGGCTCAAATGCCGGTATTTCATATGCCCACGAGGCATGGCGAGGGTTCGATTATGAGTTCGGGACGAAGCGGAGACGGCACTCGTTCTGGCTCCAAGCTGCGGGAGTCTGGAGAAAACGCCGCGACCGGCGAAACGATCATCCGAACCACCACTGCCAAGACTACGATCCGTTAAGTGCTACGCGTGGTGCACGGCCCTCCACACCTTCCAAGGTTTGTCAACGCGTTTGGACGCGTCCCAGCCCCGCTAGTATAAGACACCAATTCTTCCAAGCTGGACGGATCTCCTCCACACAACTCCTTCTCGATACCCCAAACCCTTTCATCTGTTTGTTTATCCTGCCAGTATGTTTGTATTCAAGCGTGGTAAGTAAGAACAATGAGACAATCCCATACACTGCGCCTTCTCGCCACTTTGTACCACTATGTGCATGATCGAAAGCTAACGACTTTCAGATGGCCGCAAAGAACGCGTGCAGTTCGACAAGATCACAGCACGGGTCTCCCGTCTTTGTTACGGGCTTGACCCAGACCATGTCGACCCCGCTGCAATCACCATGAAGGTGATTTCTGGCGTATACCAGGGAGTGAACACAGTCGAGCTGGACAACCTGGTGCGTGCATCTCTATGCTCTGACCTCACCGTACTAACGAAAACAGGCAGCTGAAACGGCAGCATACATGACTGTTACCCACCCCGACTACGCTATCCTCGCCGCTCGCATTGCGGTTTCGAATCTCCACAAACAGACCAAGAAGCAATGGTCGGCTGTCGTCGAAGACTTGTACAACTACATAAACCCCAAGAACGGAAAGCACCAGCCTATGGTGTCCAAGTCCGTGTACGAAATCGTCAAGAAGCATGCGGACGAGCTGAACTCGGCCATCGTCTATGACCGCGATTTCAACTACCAATTCTTCGGCTTCAAGACGCTCGAACGGTCATACCTTCTTCGGATCAACGGAAAGGTGGCGGAGCGGCCCCAGCACATGCTGATGCGCGTGGCAGTGGGCATCCACGACGAGGACATCGAGAAGGCGATTGAGACGTACAATTACATGTCTAACAAATATTTTACACACGCCTCCCCCACGTTGTTCAACGCTGGCACACCCTCGCCTCAGATGTCGTCTTGCTTCCTCATCGACATGAAGGAAGACAGCATCGAGGGTATCTATGACACGCTCAAGACGTGTGCGCTCATTTCCAAGACCGCTGGCGGTATTGGCCTCAACGTTCACCGCATCCGTGCGACTGGATCTTACATTGGCGGAACGAACGGCACCTCCAACGGTCTCATTCCTATGCTCCGTGTCTTCAACAACACCGCTCGCTACGTCGATCAGGGCGGAAACAAGCGCCCTGGCGCCTTCGCCATCTACATCGAGCCGTGGCATGCTGATGTTTTCGGCTTCCTTGACCTCCGTAAGAATCATGGCAAAGAGGAGGTCCGCGCTCGCGATCTCTTCTATGCCCTCTGGATCCCAGATCTATTCATGAAGCGCGTCCAGGAGAACGGAGAGTGGACCCTCTTCTGTCCCAACGAGGCACCCGGCCTTGCCGACGTATATGGAGACGAGTTCGAGGAGCTGTATCACAGGTACGAGGCCGAAGGCCGTGGTCGCGAGACTGTGCGTGCCCAGAAGCTTTGGTACGCCATTCTGGAGGCTCAGACGGAGACTGGAAACCCCTACATGCTGTACAAGGATGCATGCAACCGGAAGAGCAACCAGAAGAACCTGGGTACCATTCGTTGCTCCAACCTTTGCACGGAGATCATCGAGTACACAGCGCCGGACGAGGTTGCTGTTTGCAACCTCGCCTCACTTGCACTTCCTGCGTTTGTCGACTACAGCCGTAACGCATACGACTTTCAGAAGCTTCATGAGGTCACCCAGATCGTGACCCGCAACCTGAACAAGATCATCGAGGTGAACCACTACCCGGTTGAGGAGGCTCGCCGCAGCAACTTCAGGCACAGGCCCATTGGTCTTGGTGTCCAGGGTCTTGCTGATACCTTCCTTGCTCTGCGCATGCCGTTCGACTCAGCCGAGGCGAAGCAGCTCAACATCCAGATCTTCGAGACCATCTACCACGCCGCCCTTACTGCCTCCTGCGAATTGGCCAGGGAGTTGGGTCCTTACGAGACGTACCCCGGATCTCCCGTTTCTCAAGGCATCCTCCAGTACGACATGTGGGACGTCACCCCCAGCGAGCTTTGGGACTGGGCTGAGCTCAAGGAGCAGATCGCCCAGCATGGTGTTCGCAACTCCCTCCTTGTCGCACCCATGCCGACTGCGTCCACTTCGCAGATCCTCGGCTACAATGAGTGCTTCGAACCCTATACATCCAACATCTACTCCCGTCGTGTCCTTGCCGGTGAGTTCCAAGTTGTCAACCCCTGGTTGCTGAAGGACCTCGTCGACATGGGTCTGTGGTCAGACAACATGAAGAACCGCATCATTGCAGAGGGTGGCTCTATTCAGCGGATACCCAACATTCCGGATGAAATCAAGGCTCTGTACAAGACCGTTTGGGAGATTTCCCAGCGCACCATCGTGGAGATGGCCGCGGATCGTGGTGCATTCATCGACCAGTCTCAGTCCCTCAACATCCACATGAAGGAGCCAACCATGGGCAAGATCACCTCCATGCACTTTGCTGGATGGAAGAAGGGTCTCAAGACTGGCATGTACTACCTGCGCACCATGGCAGCCAGCGCTCCCATTCAATTCACTGTCGACCAGGAGGCCCTCAAGGTTGCCGACACCAACATCGCCCGCACCCTGGGTGCCCGCAAGAGAGGCGTCCAGAGCGTCAACTACGTCAGCTCCGCAACTGTGTCGGGCGGCGTTCCCCGTCCGATGCACATGACGAAGACTCCCAATGGTGCCAACCCTGCACCGTCTTCCAACGGAGTCCCAACGCCTGCTGCCACTCCCCCGACCAGCTCAGAGAACAAGCGCCTCTCTGCAAACAAGGAAAGTGCTCTGGCCTCCAAGCCCTTCAAGGCCGACGCGGAGGAGGGCTCGAGCCCCAAGCTTGTCACCTCGGACCCTTCGAAGGAGGTGCCCGAGGAGAGCGCCCTCCCTGAAAGTGCGTCCAAGCAGGAAGAGGACAAGGAGGATGAGAGCACTGCGCGGGACGGCGACATCTACGCCGACGCCGTGCTGCAATGCTCCATCGAAAACAAGGAGGCCTGCATCATGTGCAGTGGTTAGACGTCGTAGCGGTTGTGTGAAGTGTAGGTAGACTGGTATGGCAGGCGACTGCCCTGTATTTCGTGCTTGTTTCTGTATTGGACGGCGTTCAACAGCGCCGGATTGGGTATCATTGGGAGGATGGATTACGGATTAACGTTTGGGTAGCAACGGAGTGCTTTCTTCAATCGCAGTTTCTTCGCCTTGATCTTGATCAATCGTGTTTGATGTTGTTCAGTGGTAGCCCTCGGTATCCACGAATTGCCCCTGCGCCTTGCCCCTCCACATCTATCCATGTATTGCCGCGTAAATCTGCCCCACCCTACGGCTACTGTCTTGACACCTGACACGCCCTACACATTGACAATTATTGCGTACTATAACTTCCCTATTCCGCCCTCTGATTTGCCATTTCCCAAGCTTTCGCTCTGTACGTTTTCCAAAGTGACGACTTACTGTGGTGTACTTACAGCAAGCTAGCAACAACCCCGCTTCCACCCTCGGTCCCACACCCGGCCTCTACATCTCCGAGCCGTATGCAAGCGCTCCTGAAGCCTCGCGTCTTCCCCAGGTTTTCTGCATTCCCGAGCGTTCTACGACAAACTCGCATTTCGCCTTTCCAAGTCTCCAAACGCACAATGGCATCCAACACGCTTCAAGAATGGCTCGTGATTGCCCCCGACCACGAGGGCGTGCTGCAGAAGCGCGTCGAGATCCGTGGTGAGCATTTGTCGGGCATCAAGTCGGATCCTGAGGATTTTTGGCTGTGGGGTGGTAAGTTTGACAGTTTCGATTCAATTACCCTGTTTCTACGCCTCGTCGATGGAATGAAGGGGTGGGGTGGCTACGAATGGTTTTGCAGTGAGAGACGTGCTGTTGCTGACATCATTGTAGGAGCTATGCTTGAAGAGCCTCTCAAGGAGGGAGAGACGCCTAAGATGAAGGGATCTGCTATGCTGATCGCTGCGAAGACGAAGGAGGAGGTGCTTGAGAGGTTGAAGAAGGATGCCTATGTTACCGGCGGTATTTGGGACATGTCAAAGGTTCAAATCATCCCCTTCAAAAGCGCATTGAGGAAGGCTTTGTAAGCGTGGGTAGGAGGGGAGAAGAGTTGGAAAGGAGTCAGGACTGTGTTGCACTTCCGAAAGGCAGTGTTATCCACTACCTGCTACAGAGCACGTCGGCTGCATGAAACTGCCGAGCGACAACGGCAACCACCCGAAAGCGATACGAGCTACGTCAGAAACAAAAACGTTCCTAATTTTGTCATTTTTCTGTTGAATCCTCAGGGTGATACGGCGAACCGCTGTCGGAGGGTATGCTTCAGGCTCGTAAGAGCGCGCTTAGCTCTCTCGAATCCACAATGTTGTTCCCAATAGACCTATCTTGCATACATCACAGCACGATGGAGTCTCGAAAACGACGGATAACCCAGAGTCAGCCCAAGGCACTAGGTATGGGGATGTCGGGTCTTGAAATCATGCAGTACCTACAGATCTCTCAAAGATGCGGGATAGATGCATTGCTATCATGGCTGTGGGTTAACCGCTAGTGCCAGGATAGCATAGTGCACGAGCGCGCATCTGTTACCTTCGAGGTCCTCACCACCCTCCCACCCCACAAACCGTCTGAATCGCGTCGTTGCACGTCGCAACCACAAGTAATCACTGGGCGTCGCACCGCCGGGCGAGCGCGCCGATGTGGTCTATCGGAGGATAGAAGCTCTTGCCGCCCGATGTTTTTGAAGCTTTCTCGGTTGTCGTCGCACCTGAAACATCCCGCGATGTGTTTGCACGCCGCCCGTCCAATCGTTACGCGACAAGCCGACAGCGTCCAGGCCCGTTTCTCTCGTGTCCATACCCAACCAGCGGGTCGTCCAGGGTACCATGGATGTTTCATGCTCTCGGCCTGCAAAGTGTGGTGCAGTCCTGGCCACTCAAGCCTGGCCCACGAAACCTGCCAGCTCAAGGTACCTTGCTCGCGAAGCTGCGTTGATCTCCACAATAGGGCAGGAACAATAACAGGACCGTGGGCGCGCAGGGGTACTTTCTTAAGACTCACCTCTTTCCCCATTTCACTTCCTCTTCTTCTATTGTTCTATTGTTCTCATCGTTTGCTCTATTGATATTGTTAAGCGAGCAGATTCGCCTGCCTTCACGGCGTGGGATTCTACTCTACTTCTTCTCTCTTGACGAGACCTCTTTTCTTCTCACACTCTCTCCTTTCCTGGCTGAAAGGCCTCCTCGACGACTGCTGGTCAGCTCGGTATCTTCATATTCGTACAAATTCCTCACCAGTCTTTCTTGTTATCTCCAACATGGGTCTTCTCTCCGCCAAAAGAGTTGCCGGCTCCGGCTTCGTCATCCTCAACATTGTGCGGGGCCTGAACATAATCGCTCTGGCATCTGTCGTGGCCAGCAGTGTGGTTATGCTTGTCAAGACGTTCGTCGTATCCAAGGTAGGGTCTCCCGAAGCCGTGAATCCGCAAAGCCCTGACACTTATAGTTCTTCTTCTTCGACGCTACAAGCCATGTGATCACTGCCCTTGCAGGCTGTACGTCAACTTCCAGCTCTTTAGGCATCTCAATTGACGGTCCCAGTGTTCCTCATCATCTCCGAATGTTCGCTCTTCCGCGGCTACTTTGCGCGTAACTGGCCTCTCCTGAGCCCTGCCCATGGATTCGTCTCCTTGGGTTGTGCCATGATGGTCATCGGTCTCAACCTACTCGGCAATATGAACAAGGAAGCCACCAGCCAAGAATCCCTCGGTCTTCCATTCTGGCGTCTCCTCGTCGCTTCCGGCATCCTCGCCATCGTGATCGGCTTCTTCAACGTCGTGGCCGTAAGTCCAATCTTTACCTGATTTCGAAGCCCGCAATTAACACCGCTCAGAGTTATATTTTCCGCGACAAGTCACGCGACATCACCGCCAGACAGGTCCGCTCCCATGGCGCTTGCGCCGAGTCTCTGTCCGAGCGCGATATCGAAGCCCACAGCTACACGCCCAAAGAGTTCGGCAGCGCCAAATCCTTCCACAGCAGCTCCACCTCTTCTCGCTCCCTCAGCACTCGCCAGCCATCCCCTCCGCTCCGTATTATCACCCCCAACACCCCCGTCGTAGACATGGGCTCCCCACCCCCTCCTGCGTCGCCCGAGAAAGTCTCCGGCTTCGGCTTCCTCCGCTCTGCTCGCAACTCGCTGCTCCCCTCGTACCACAGCTCTCCCTTCAAAACACCCCGTGGCGCCGGCAATCGCGCGTCTTCCGTGTACTCGCGTTCCACGTCCGGCGAGACGCGCAGGTGGATCACCAACTTCGGGCGCAGGAAGCCCGAGGAAGACGTCCCTGCGTTGCCTATGAATATCTCTGGACCCACGAACGTGAATACCAAGTTCACGCATCTGGTGAAGCCGGATCTGGCTCATCATCCTAGCGTTAGGCGCGGGGAGGACAAGGAAATGTCGCCTTGAGTGATGCCAGTGGACGTGGGTCGAGAGGGGGCAAGGTAATGGAAGGTGTGCGGTATACGGCCGGCTTTCTTTGTGTTATGATACCAATTTTCTTTTCTCCTCGGAAGTCACGTCGAGTATGGTGATGGGGATTGTGTGGTACGATTGCATCTGCGGCTTTGGTGGCGGCATGGCGTTTGCATGGTAATGATTATAGGTACGGGGCTCGAGCAAGTATGTAGGACTGCAATATGATGTCGGGATATTCATGCGATGTTCTTGCTGGTGACAACCTCTGACGCGCCAACTGGCCAACCATAATGATCATTGCACTCACGGCTGCTCTGACGACGGTGCCTCCTTCGGACGACGCATTGCACGTCGTGATCGTTCAGGCAGGACAGTTTTGAAGCTGTACGAATAGCAGGCCAAGCAAGGCTTCATGCAGCCAGATCGTCATCCGTCGAATACTGTGCCCCGTATGTCCGTCGTCGCAGTTTCATGCACATAGGAGGCAGCCAACTTCGGTCGTCGTTCGACGTTTCCCTCAGGCTCACAGCTCCAACAAGGAATCGGAGAGCAGACATGATAGTCATCAGGCAATCTGGGTCCACCCAAGATATATCAGAATCCGTCCTGACAGGACCACGATTGGAGACTTCGGATGAGATGAAAGCATACGCCCTTCAGGTCACGCTTTGTTCGGTGGCCAGGCTTCCCGTATCAGCGCTACTCTCCGTATCTTGCCAAATCTCTTTGCTCTCTTGCTCCACGGCTTTCATAGCTTTCGCTACCTCCTCGAGCTTCATGACAACTCCCAAGACGCCTTTGTTCACTTTCTCAAAGTACCGATCATTAGCTTCCCGCCTCTTTCTGCTCAGTTCGATGTCCTTTTCAGTCTCTTCTTCAAGCCTACTTCTCTCGAACATACTTCCCATTCCACTGCCCCCGCCTATGGACCCAGATCCCCGCGTCTCCGCACGATCAGCAGCAAGCATATCCGTAGCATCCGTCCCCTTGGCCGACTTCTTCTCCTCAGCCACCTCCCCAGACTCCTCAGCTTCGGACCGCGCCCAGGCTTTGGCAAGATCGATCTGCGCCCGCCTCAAGTCATCCAGGGCTCGCGAATGCTCCGAACGGAAGACGGTGATGCCGGGTCCTTTGATAGCGGAGAGCTCGACATCCTCCAACGCATTCTGCATTTCAGCCCATATTGCTTCTGCGCGATCTGCGGCTTCGGCTTCGGCTCTTTGACTGGTCTCCTGTTGCAGACGCTGGAAGGGTGCAGAGACGTTGGAGGAGGCGATGGTGAGGCGGTCGCCATCGTAGTCTGAGCGTGAGGAGACGGGTGCGAGTGCACGCTTGGAATCTTGGGCGAGGAGAGAACGCTGTCTTGTCAGTGGGATGCGGGAGCTCTTCCCGGTATCAGTGGGTTGTAGCAGTGAGGTGTTGGATGCATTGTGCGTGGGAGGCACGAAGAGCGCGGGGGCCGGAAGCCGGTTTGTAGGCGGCTTTCTGTTTTGTTCGGTCGACATACTCGCGCAGGCTACATGATGGAGTGTGCATGGACATGCAGGTGCGCAAGCAGGTGGAGGTCTGGCTCGCAGGCTTTGGCGCTATCCCTCTTTAGACTAGCGCGGCCAAGACCGCCTACGGGCGCACTCAAGGGAATTTGCATTCGCGACCCGACTTGCTCCCCAACCACGACGTCCACACCACCCCATAACCAGCGATTTAACAGACAAGTCGGTACGGCCAGCCCATCTCCTCCACCATCTCTCCCGCTCCCACCCTCCTCGTCTTTCCCGCCAGTTTTTCCGCGTCCAATTGGAGGCCTCGTAAACCCCACGCAAAATATCCGGGCCATCAAGCTAACGTCTCTCCGCCAGCTTCACAATGGGTAAGGGAAAGCCCAGAGGACTCAACGCCGCGCGCAAGCTGCGCAACCATCGTCGTGAGGGACGTTGGGCCGATCTCCACTACAAGAAGCGCCTCCTCGGAACCGCCTACAAGTCGTCTCCCTTCGGCGGCTCCTCGCACGCCAAGGGCATCGTTCTCGAGAAGGTCGGTGTTGAGGCCAAGCAGCCCAACTCGGCTATCCGGAAGTGCGTCAGGGTTCAGTTGATCAAGAACGGAAAGAAGGTCACTGCTTTCGGTACGTGACGCCACACGGAGCGCAGGAGACGCACCGCCTCGTGCGAAAAATGGCAGTGGCTAACGGATGCAGTCCCCAACGACGGTTGCTTGAACTTCGTGGACGAGAACGACGAAGTCCTCCTCGCTGGTTTCGGTCGCAAGGGCAAGGCCAAGGGTGATATCCCCGGTGTGCGTTTCAAGGTCGTCAAGGTCTCCGGTGTCGGTCTCTCCGCGCTGTGGAAGGAGAAGAAGGAGAAGCCCAGGTCGTAGACGGCTCGCTACGAGGACGATGAGCAGATGGAATTACCGGCATTCCCCAGCATCAAGCACGGGTTGAGGGATGGGGTGGCGTGGATCTACATGGAGGCCAACGGAGTCTTACACATTGGGGGATTTTCCTGCGCTGCTTCAGCATGAATATATCATGACAGGCTTGGTCTGGGTTAGATAGAAATCTACCCGTTCAAGCGCCCAAAAGCAATGTAAATGTATGACCACGTTGGACTTCGGGAATCTCATCGAACGCCGTTCATTGCCGCACCAGCCCTCGGTCGAATCTCACCATTTCTACTTGACTGCGGCCACGCCTTGCCTACCGCCTACGACAACCGTTCCCAAGGTTTCCCCACCCAAAACCAGCCTGTACGCAGCCACGACCGATAAATTGGACCTCCTCGCGATGATCAAGTCCCAACGCCATGCTGTACATCGACCAGGCCATCAAACTTCAACCATTCGACCTCATGCGGAATGCAATGTTTCTCGCCTCCAAAATCTCATGACATATTCTATCATAGTCGCAACACTACCATAGCAGCCGAAGCCTCAGTAGAGAATCAAACAACGCCAATGATGCCATCCAAACCAACCATCACCGGGTATTTCCAACGAACACCCATATATGTGCTCAGCCTCCAACCATGCCCAATTTCCGATCCGTCATAACATCATAAAAGTCCCATCGTGAACATGCAGCACTTCGCCCACTCGTGATCTCATCCCGTGATATTCCAAAACTTACCACACACCCCCAATTCTCCCTTCTCCCACAGCGCACGCCCCCTACTCATCCGCCGTCGACCCCACCCTTTACTCATCCGCCGAAAAACTAAACATAGAATTAAACCTCTCCTCAATCCCAATCCCCGCATCCCTCCCCCGAACCAACCCCTCCCATTCATACTTCAACTGCGGTTTCCTAAAAACCTCCTCCTCCCTCTTCCGCCCCTTCGGCACCACCGCCTCCTGCAATCTCCTCTTCTCTTCTTCTTCAACGGCATTGGCTCGGAACACGTTCGTCCGCGGACTAAACCGCTGCTGTGAATTCTGCTGATGCGCGGCTGTATTGACAGTAGTCGCCCAGGGCGACGGCTTCTGTGTGTTCCCTCGCGGAAACGCGGGAGGTTGGCGGCGGAAGGGTGAAGGGTCGTGGGGCGGTGCGGCGGGGAAGAGCGAGTGTGGTTGTTTTGGCGCTGGGGGGGAGGGATCGCGGTTCCAGTGGCGTGGACGCGGTTCTATGGGTATGCTGGGGGTGACGGAGCGGCGGCGGCGGGTTGTAGGTGTCCAGTCCATTGCGTCGTCTGATGGTGTGGGTTCTCTGCGGCCTCGGGGTTTCGGGGTACGGGCTGCGGCGGTGGTGGACGTGTAGCGGGTTGTGGAGAGGGAGGTTGTGGTTGCGGTTGTTAGGGTTGGGGAGGGCGGGAGGGCGGGCGTCGTCTCTTGGTAGGTGGATGTGAAGGATTCGGCCATTGTGTCGAAGGGGGTGGGGTCGGGGCGTGTTGGTTGAGGGTAAGGGGTGTCGGAGGTTGGGAGTGTGGGGAGGTAGGGTTCGATGGGTTGCATGAGGGCGGTTGGGGGGTGGGATTTTACGGTTATGAGGGTGTGGGTTGCGAGGAGGGAGGTGAGGACTGCTGCTAGGCTGCAGATGTGAGCGATGTGGAAATGGAGGAAGGTGTCGGGTGTAGAGGGTGTGTCGCGCCAGTGCAGGTAGGTGTAGAGTCGGGCGGCGAGGACGAGAAGCCGTACAATCCATAGGGGCTTCAGTCCCTTCATCTTGCCGCCTGGGCGTGCGATCTTGAGCCTGAGGTGCGGGTTCCACCATATGGTAACAAGGTCGATTGCCAGTGCCAGAGGTACGAGGCCAGTGATACGAGAGACGTCCAGTTGCTGGTCCAGCCAAACATTCGCACGCATCGAGATCCAGCAGTCTACGACTTTCGAGCTCCCCTTAGGTCCCGAAGTGGCACACAGTGCGTGCCAGAGCAGTCCCAGCCCAAGACTGCAGAAGTACAGGACCTTGCCCACAGTGACAGCTCGCAGGATCCAGCGTTGCTTCGGCGTGCAGTAGATCAGTTTATATTGCTTTGAGTTCTCCAGTATCCGTCGCAAGTTGTCCGTCCGCGCGGCATATCCAGCAGCCCGCACTTGGTCGCGCACTTTGCCTATGCACTTCTCGCAGACAAGCGGATACCGGCGCTCGAGGGCGCGGCGATGGGCGTCCGCAGAAGCCAGATACTTGGGATACGTAGGGTCGTCTTCGTCCGGAAGATACGAGGCCATGGCTTCGGTGACGATAACATGGTTCCGTTGGCAAGTGTCGCAGAAGGGCGACTGGGTAGAGGGCTGCATCGTGAGTGCAGGCGGTGACCGTTCACGAGCGTATTGGATATGCGGAGGGCGGTTCGGTGTGGTTTCCATGGGTGGAGGATCTATTATTCGGCCATGCTGGGAGGAAATTAATATATATTTTGTTGCAAAGGGCCATTCACTCATACACACCTGATCGACGTGATTCACGGCCTCGCAGTTCGGGCAGGTCCACTCCTCGACAAGCTCATTATGCTGGAAGTACGCCGAGCCATTACAATAGAAGCAGCGCAGACGACGGTGAAGCAGGCGCGGCATGATATGTGCGCCCCAGCTTGCGTTCCGGCGGGATCCCTCGATGATGCAGGCGGGTTGTGCTACACCAGCTACCGAAATTCTGCCGGGCGGTGGAGAAACAACGCAGCGCGGTCAAAGTTTTGGCAACCGACATAGCGACTCCCACTACTGGAGCCCGCCTTTCACTGCCCGTACAAAGCTACACCGGGCTGCCCCAGTCGTCGGTCCTCCGTGTCGAATTTGCTGTGTCCGGTTTCTATCTGTCCGACCGCCGTCCTCGTCTACCCCCCCTCCAATGCCTCCGCAATAGCGCCCTAAACCCAAGCAAACGACATCCACCACCAGGACCTCCCCTCACTCGAGCACCCCTCACACATAACCCCCCGTGGGTCCTCTCAAAATGGGCCGCAACGCCGTCAAATACGCCCGCGAGCTCAAAGCGATCCGCAAAGTGAAAGCGGCGATCCGATTCCGGGACCGCGAGTACAAAAAACTGCAGGCCTCGCGGAAGGAGCGACTCTCCGTCCAGCAAGTCATCGCGGCGCGACAAGCGGCAAACAGAGGGCGTCTCGACAACGTGCGCGCCTCGCTCAGGAACGCCAACGAAGACTGGCGTCTAGGTCCCCTCCGCCCGAACCGCGCTGTCATCCAAAAAGACGATTATGGGCTCTTGGGCCACGAGATTACGCAATCCGAGTTGGACAGCGTGTGGGATTTGCCGGAGAAGGTGAAGAAGCATTTGTATCCGTGGGTGGCGCCCGAGGGACTGGCCAAGATGTGGTCGGTTGCGAAGGGCGATCGGGTTGCGGTGATCCGGGGCCCGCACAAGGGCAAGATTGGGACTGTGTCTGGGACTATGGAAAACAGGGCAATGTTGTTCGTCACTGGTATTGGAAAGGTATGTGTATTTCCCCTACTCCCTGGGCCAGAGGATTCCGTTAATACGACATAGACCCTCGTTCAAGGCCGCACCTTCGGTTACGAGGGCGTCCCGCAAATGGAAAGGGAACCCTCTATCGCCATCGACGACGTCCGTCTCGTCGTCGCCATGCCCAAAACCGTCCTCAACAAAGACGGCACCCCGGTTTTGGACAACGCCGGAAACCCAGTTGTAGTCCCCGAAGACGTGCTCATCGAGAAAGTCCGTGTCGAAAAACACACCTCGGGCCTCAACCCCTTCACCGGCAAACACGAACAGAACATCCCCGAAGACCAGCAAGTCGACCCCCTCACCGACGTCCCCATCCTGCACCGCTACATCGCCGGCACCGACATCGCGATCCCCTGGCCCTGGGAGAAATCCGAGTCCGAGAGACAAGACGATACCGCGCAGACTGTCCGAGAACACGAAGAAGCGGCACGCAACAGGACGCTCCTCCAGAAACTGAACCCGACGAATTGGAAATTGTTCAACAAATCAAAAGAAGACACTGAGCTTGCGAAAGACGAGAACGATGACAATAAACTCTTGGACCCCAATGGCGATTTCATCCCGAATTACGATCCAAAGGAAATGATTACTTCGCGCCCCCTGGAAACAGAACCGAGGTCGAATAATGACGATACGACGCGGAATCATGTTTTTGGAGAGACGAAGAATTTCACGCCGACGTTGTCGAGACCGCCGTTTCCGGCTACGGTGGTCGAGGAGCTGGGGGGCAGATTGGAGTACAGTAAGAAGGCGGCGCGGGAGAGGAAGGAGGAGGCGAAGCGCATTGAGGAGGAGAGGAAGGAGAAATTGAGGTCGATGATGAAGACGCCGTTGCAGGTGCGCTGGGAGATGCAGCAGCAGTTGAAGGAGAGGTTCGAGCCCGGGAGTGTGAGGGTGCCTGGAGAGCTGTTGGAGAGGATTGGGGGGTATATGGCGAAGAAGGGGGTGAAGACTGCGCCGGCGGTGGGTAAGAAGGAGAAGAGGGAGAAGAGGGAGAGGCGGGAGAGGAATGTGGAGATTGTTGTGGAGTAGGAGAGGAAGAAAGGAAAATGTACGATTTGTATTTGTGGGCTGGGTTTGGTTGTTGTTGTGTAAGATGTTGGGTGATATATCAACGGCATTGCAAGACCCGTGAACACTTTGCTTGTAGCATATTGTAGATATTAGAACATCTTTTGGTCATTTCGTAGCCTTCGTTCACCTTCTTTCCTGAAGGCTGTGGGGTATCTCTTGCGTCATCCGCATATGCCATAACGCCAAACCATGCATATTTCCTCTTTCTCCGTATGTCCATCTTTGCACTCAAACTTCTCATCTCCACTGAATGGGAAACATATACTGAGTGTTGGAACAGGTTACAACCGGGAGCCATATCCCGCCGTATGCGCAAAGCTCTCGACCACACACAACTGCATGGCCCACCTCCCCTGTCCCAGAAACACATCCGTCTCCTCAGCACTCCCTCACACCAAAACCCCACAAAACTCGCCCCGCCCCCCAACCCCCTCCAACTCCTTCCACTGCACCAAAAACCGATCCACAACCTTCACCAGACACTTTCCACTCAGACTCAACTTCGTCACTCGTGCGAAACTCTCTACATATATCGTCTTGCACCGCCCCTGTGCATCCACTGAGCGCAGATTGAAGAACCGGAGGATCAACGCCGCGAAGACGACGATGACGCCTGTTGCGGGACCGTTCGTGATGATGAGGTCTGGCGGCGGGGTGGTGCGGGAGAGGAGGAGGCGGAGTGTAGAGAGGAGGGCGTAGAGCGCGGTGAGGGGGGTTGTGAGGAGGGATTGGTGGATGCGGCGGGCGCGGGGGAGAGTGTGGATTATGTAGTTTGGTGGTCCTGTGTCTTTGATGTCTTTCTCGTTTGTACTTCCATCACCATCTCCTTGTGTGGTTTGAGTTCCAACATCTCCTCTAGAATTCTTGTCCCTCACACCTGCGGCTTTCCTCCGAACCCTCTCTTTTCCCTCCAAAGCGCGTTCAAATTCCGCAGCTCGGCGAGCGCTGAACGCATCACCGCTGCTGATGACATACGTCCTGTATGTATATTTCCGCGTATCTAGATCCCGCAGTAGATCCAGCATTTCGTGCGTATGACCACCGGATCCGAGGACGATGAGGACATGGGTGTGCGGAGGAGGGCGTCGGAGAGGTGGGGGTTTGAAGGGACCGCGGGGTAAAATGGCCAGGAGGCGGAGAGTTGCGGCGAGGAGGAGAGTCGAGAAAGTTGCGAGGAGGAGGGGCAGGCTGAGGAGGGACGTTGGAGGTGGTGCGGGCATGTTGGGTTCGAGATTGCGTAATTGTGATTCTCGTATGCGAGGTGGTGGGGTTGGTCCGTGTTATTTGTGTGGGGTGAGGAGAGACATGTTGGTTGTCGGTGGGATTGCTTCAGAGATGTTGGGATGAGGTCGAGGTGAGGTGAGCTTAGGTTAGGCGCACGTAGCTGGGTTGGCCTAGCGCGATTTTAGCAAACGCGTTATCACATGATAAAGCAATTCACCGGCGGCACTGACGCAAGTCGTTCCCAAATTCCCAGCACTATCACGGTCTAAATGCATTCAGTCTCATTTTTGTCTATAGAATTGCAACATCAGCGATCTACAACTCTAAAACGCAGCAACCCGCAAACCTCAAATCTGAAGCAGAAACCCTATCTCCTTAGCCTCTGCCTCAGAATCTTCCCACGGCACCGAAAGCAAGGGCAGAAGACCAATTCGCAATCTGAAGCATGTCACAGCCGCACACACGTCCCATCATCAGTGCGCCTCGGTTACAGATTTACGGGAAGATCTGCTGCAGAAATGTAAAGACAGGATCGAGCTAACGGCGTAGTTCATGTTGGTTTTGCAGCAAGGGAGGGAAGTCGCCTGTGCGTAGATTAGACTGAAGAACCCCAAGCTAGGTAGCATCCTTCGATTTCCTCATTAAGTTGTTTCAAGTGGTCCTCATCTGCGGCGTGAAGCATTCGAGAATCTTACTAAAAGGAGAAACGGGAAAAACTCGCAAGTCGAAGCTTGTTTGAGAAGTTTTGGCGAAGCTCAATGTCGTCGATCAGGAGACATTGTGTTGAACAACTACATGTGAGAAAATCAGATGTCATGGCTTTAGACGAGGTCGAGATGCCAGCGGCCAGCCTCACTCTGTATGAATATCATCTTGAGTCGATTGCGATCACCCAGGCGCTTTTTTCTTCTCCCATCATGTCCTGTACAGTCTTTCAGCCGCAAATCCGTCGCTACGGCTCCAATGCAGATCCCCTACTCAGTATGTCGAGTCATTTGGCTGCAGGAACGGCAATGGATTCAGCAGTCTCGCGGCACAGCAATAGGAGGCAGTCGTGCCGAAAACTCGTGATATCATGTCCTTCTTGAAGCAGAAACACTTGTCGCCAGTCAGACTAGTGGAAATTGTTGCTCCTAAAAGGTTGTGTAGCCAAGGTGTTGTAAAGAGTGGAGCCCAGCCTTGTTTCCGAAAAGGGTAAACGTCAATAGTCGACGAGAATAAGTTAGGCGAGAATATACCCGACTCAGTACGCCATGAAGCTAAAGCCTTTGTTAGCATACTACTGACAGAAAACTATTTGCCTTGAAAGTCGGTGCCTTTGTGGATATATTGTCATGGAAAGTGGGTTGCTCCTTCGCCCCGGTTGCTGTTTACGTCTGACATGGTCAATCGTTACCTAGAATAGACCCCAACATAGACCCGCATACAGTAGAGCCCGCACGTGCTTTAACAAGGCTGCAGCAACTCGGCGACTGTAATGACGAACAGGTGCATGATCGGCAATTGAAGTCCAGGGGTCATTTGAAGTGCGCCGCGGGGATGTCGGGCCACGATGGTCCACTTGAGGTGTACAGGCTTGTCCACCAGAGCCAACATCCTATGGTAAGGTGGAGCCTGTGGGAGAGGCCGAGATAATTGAGGAAGGTGACCTGGAGACATCCAATAATGGCGATGCCCAGTGTCTGATGAGTGTCCTTGAAAGGGCCTGTGGCTGGTCTGCGGGGATCTTAATCTAGATAACGCGTTCTCCCAAAATAGTGGACCGACTTGGAGATCATGCTGCAGGAACCCGAAGATAATTGGTAGCGGGCAGAGTGCGACTTCGTACCTGCATACAGCCGCGATGCTTTTGTGACGAGGTTTCTCGGATCATTGAGTGCATTGAGTGCGTTTCCACGTAGCCTGTGAGGCTGGGTCAATATCGAGCTCCTCTGATGCTAGAGAGCCATTGCATTGGGCGTAGGCGATACAGACTACCCACAGGGCGCGTACTGTGAGCTAGAGGTTGGCCACACATGGTTAGCTCTCTATAGTGTAGAGGCGATCGACAATAGTATCTCACGCAGAAGGCTATAGCGCGACGTGATGCTGTTGTTCTCACAGCGGCCGGGTTACACGCGTCGAAAGTGACAGCAGAAGTAGGAAGCCTGGGACTCTCAATAACCTTTCCATCCTCGTGGCTTCGAAGGCTTCTCCGTGGAAGGCCAATAAGATTGCGATGTGATCTCCGGACACCTCGGGATCATGAGCACAAGACTATTGTGACAGACGAGTGGGTGGCCATTGGTAGACACGATGCAACGCGCCGGGACATCTCTATAATGCTGAGGAGAGTGTCTGATAGAGTTGCATGCGACTTTGATTCGAGCGTTCCTCTGCGGGGTGGCACCGCGGGAGAACATGGCCCCTTCAGGTCAGCGTCTCTGTTAAGACAAGCCTCTGGTATAGAAGGCGTCGGGAGGGCAACGGTCAGGCACACAGACATGTCCGTGGTGTTTACCCGATACAGGCAGGTCGTACTTGAGCGTTCAATGGTAGGGCCGTTCCGGGGGAACGTTAATGAGGTGCTGGTAGCCACGTTCTCTCCGTGTTGTTGATATGCCGAGGACGGCGTGGACAGGGCTACCGTGCATGTCGGCGACCAAGAAGAGCAGCGCAGGTCGCCAGCATGGTGCTCCAAGAGTTCCCCAGAAGTGGCGGGACGGTGGGCCGCATGAGAATTGGATCGTCACCTGTGTTGGGGAGGATCAAAATTGGATCCTCTTGGATGTCACCAAGCAGGGCAGGTCGAGGAGAGGAGGATGACCTTGAGTGGGCCGAAGTGGGTCGCTGACGGCGGAAGCAGGCGCGGGTACGGACCGAAGAGCTTGGAGAAGCCGACCTTGGCAGGTTGAGGCTGCAGACGGCAATGATGTTATTTGCTGAGATGGATACAGCTGTGTTCGACCTCTCTCCTACGGCCGCAGCAGGACACGAGCAGCACCTGCAGCACTGATATCCACGGATGTGGGCGTGCGGGAGAAATTCACAGAAAAACGAAAAAGCAGCGAATGAGAGCGGGCGGCAGAAAAGGCGTAACTGGGCGCTGCAGATGGCGCGGGGGTATGCATGCTCCGTTCCGGCGGGGGGAAGGCGTGAAAAAACAAAGGTCCAAGGATTCGAATCAGTCGAGCATACAATGTTTGTCCTGGTTTGCGGGGTTTGCACGGGCGTTGGCTGGTGTTCACAAATAATAATGAACAGGAGAGGAACCGTGAAGGGGGACCCAGAATTCGCCGCTGTTGGGCTTGGACACCAGCACGCTCTGAGCCTGGCGTGGGCGGGTCGCATGCAGAGGCTGGGCCTCAACATCATGCCCTGCAGGGTGCCATCTGTGCCTGGCGCAAGTTCTGTGTCGTGCAATTCTCGACGTCGTCATTGTTCCCCTTGTTTCTCCCTTTCTCGAGGGCGCACTCGCACCTGCGCGACGACAATATGTGTCGGGTCGCTGCGCTATCGACGCGGCGCCGTCCCGCAGCCGTTTGGTCGCGAGGGCGCACAGATTGGTTGGGTGAATGCGCTGAAGTGAAGCCCCTCTTCGCCAACTTGACAGTTTTGCGCCCGTCCTACGCGCACGAGCCCGCCTTAGCCTATAGTAGCGCGCTCTACTTACAACTAAGGTAGCCTTAAGTAATATTACTAGCAACGCTTATAGCGTATATATAGAGCGCAGGCAGCCTTGGCATGCTTTTCTACGTAGTATATAGACCTCACAACAAACCCTTATGGATTGTTGTGTTCAACCTTCAATCAGTACTTCCTTAGTGTAAGGGGCTGAGAGCCCTGTACTGGTCCTCGGCTTTGGCCATCGGTTGATCGATCACGTGCTCGTAGCCACGTGATCGATAGATAGTTTTCCCGCTCCGTAGAGTCGCTTCTAGAGGCTGGCTCAGGCCTCCTCTAAGCGCCATCGAATTCATTATTGTTATTCCTCGCAACAGGTTAATCCTACGCACCCTTACACTTAGTACACTTGGTTTTCAATCCACGATATCCTTTTCAGAAAGTCTACTCTTTACTGTCTTGATATCACCACCCGTGCAAAGAACCCTGACGCTCATCCCCGAGAACCAACCGAGATCCATAAACGGTACTTCCATACCCGCTGGACCTTCACAGTTGGGTCTGTAGCACTAGTGCTGAAATGAAATAGAAAACGTTATGCAGTCATAAAGTCGGTTTAATTGTTCGTTTTTTGTTCTTCTCGAAGGTATATGGTACGAGAAAGAGATACCTGGTGCGGGGTTGCCAAGCAACCCCCGTGTTACCCATCTGGGTGTTCCGAATCCCATGTTGCTTATTGTTCCAACAATAATAGAGTATATAAGAGGCTCTATTTATAGTAAGTAGGTAGGTAGTAAGTAGGGCTAGGGCTATAAGAGAGAAGAAGAGATAGGAATAGAAGTAATAGTAATAAATCTATTACTAATAATAAAAAGTGTAATAACTTATATCTATTCTATATATAAGTAGAGTATTAGATAGCGCAGGCCTATATAGCTTTATTTAGAACAAAATATAAGTATAGTATATAGTAGTAGTAGCTGCAGCGCAGCTAGTAGGTAACTATTATTTATAATAACGCTCTTACTCTAGTAATAAAGTACCGTTAAGGTAGGCTTTAGATTTAGTGTATTGCTAAGCTATCTGTGTGCAGGCACTAGCTAGGGGCCCCTACCGTACCCCCTGCTACTAACAGTCTCTGCTAGCGAAACTGTCAGGCTCTGCGAAAAAGAGAGCGATTAACGGGAGTGCAAGGAACGCGCCTGTCACGACTCAGCAGGGCGGCGCCGCACATGCAGGGCCCCCGGACGCGACCCGAGCTGCATCCTCCGGCTGTCGTCCCCCGTTTGCGCCTTGCCTGAAGGAGCTTGACACCGTGCGCGTGCAGCCTGTCACCGTGGGCACCGTGGGCACCTCAGCATCTGTGCGCGTTGCTGCCGTTATGGGGCTTGATATGGGATGATGAGTCCTCGGCCACGTCGAGTCCGCGAGCCTCACGCTTTTCACTCTTTCCACTTTCCTCGTCCTCACCGTCTCTCGCGCCTTCCTCCCTTCCCGTCGCTCCTTCCCCCACCACCGCGTCGTGCCTTCCAGGAGCATCGCCAGGCGCGACTTAGACTCTCACCACCAGATTCCCTTGCAGTCTCCGACCCCCTCTCGCCCTCTCTCCCAACCACATAGAGGTCCCCCTCGCTCGCTCGGCCCCGCCCATATCCGCGACTCTCCTCATCAAGAACTGGAATCCTCAAGCAGCTCCGTGGCATTGACTGCTTTGCTCAAACGGACCCCGTCACAGGCCGCTTCAAGCATCACCCACCACACCGTTTCAGCACACCCATCATTTTCGTTTCCCAATTGGGCCTTCTGCAACGACAGCCACACCCACTGCCTTTTCAAATCACCTTCACTACCACGTCTCGAGACACTGACACGTTGGTGAACACTGGTCCGAGTCGAGACTCCCGGGTACGTCCCTTCCGCTGTCGAGCACTGTGGCTGCCACATTCCTCATTCCTCGCATGGTCCCGTTCTTGCCCGCCCCATTCCTCAGCAATACGTCAACATCTCGCAACTAACATCAGCCCACCCAGTATCGATAAACACTGGCCAAAGCTTTCACTGTCCCGCCGTGGCTCAATTGTCCCCACATCTCATTGCAGTCAACCACCCAGCCTCTCGTCAACACGCAGCTGTCCTTTCCCAATGATCGCTTGGCGTCGAACGAGAGCCGTGTAGGACATCCAGCTCTCACAGGTGCAATCTCATCCTCCATCCGAACTTCGTACTACGACCCAGGCTCACACACGTCATGGACGACTTCGTACTGGAGACCAATGAAGGAAACAAGCACGCAAGTGCCCTGGTGGCGCCCCTCAACATTCAGAAATCACCAAAGAAGTCCAGAGGCAAAGCGCAGCACACCCGACAAGCCTCGTCGAGAGGCAGCCTCTCCAGCCGATCACACTCTCACTCGCAATCGCAACCCTCACCGCCCTTGACGCCGCGTACATCGCTCCACTCCCTTCCCGAGCCCCCGCCAGTCCATGCTATCTTTCATAACTACCTTCGCGCCTTCTGTCAGTTTCATCCAACCTCGACTGTATCGTCCCAGACAGAGGAGTCCTCCATCACAGTCCCAATCAACCGCGGCGACCTCATCTTGGTCCATTCGGTTCATTCGACCGGCTGGGCGGACGGGACTGTACTCACCTCGGGGCAACGAGGCTGGCTGCCGACAAACTATTGCGAACCTTACGAGCATCACACAATCCAAAACCTGCTTGACGCACTCGCTCTACTTTTTGATCTGATCAAGGACGCTGAGGATGGCGACCTAGCCGTCTTTACCAGACAAGACTATGTGAGAGCCATGATTGCTGGTGTGCGATACTTCCTCGTAAGTGTGCATATGGACTAACCATATCACCCTCCATATAACAGATGACTAACCCTACCGCCAGGAACAAACCCATTGCTTGACAAGAGACTCGTCGCTTATATTGCGACACGTTGGCCTTCGTCGCATGCGCAAGGGTCTTCTTGGCGATCTATCGTCCCTGGTGAAGACCTCCAAAAAACTGCAGGAGCAGTTGCAAAGCGGAAGCTTTTCTCTACCCATCTTTGAGCAATCGGACGAGCTGGTGTTGAAGGCTTACAAACTCGTGACAAGAGCTGTCCGCTTCTTAGACATTTGGGCAGAAGACTCCTTGTCCCAATCCTATCAGCCCCACGAGGTGAACAGCAGACCGCCCACCCCACCATCAGAGTCCCTTGACACGGCTGTGCGATTCGCAGCCCCAGCCAGCCTGCGCGGTGAGGTAACTACCTCGACAAATGGGGTTGCAGCTTCGGTTGCACAAGCGAGCGTTGTCGCGACGCAGGAAACTCCGGACAGTCCATCCCGGCTGCCGCGCAGCCTTACGCGCCTTTCCGTCGCTTTTTCTACCCCTTCCGAGTCAGATGCCCTCCAATCACCCACTTTTCCACCCCAAGCGCCGGGTCAGGCGAAACGGACTTCTGTTGCCCATCGCCTGTCATACACTGGAAAAGCTCAGGGTCTTCGAAAACAGAACCTTGCGTCCGAGCGGCTGAGAGCTGCACAGGATGACTTTGTGGGATATCTCGGTTCCTTTATCGGCTTACATCTGCATTCACGGTCCTCTGAGGAGCTTGTCAACACCACTCGACAGTCCGTTATCGCTTGTCACCAACTTCTCGCTGTTGTCGAAGAGGTGTGGGAGCGTGATTCGCGACGGTCAGAACCGCTGGATCAAGCAAGGCAAAACATGCAGGCCCGCCTCACAGAGGTTGTGCAAGCCACCAAGGAGCTTTTCAGAACCTCCGACCCGACCGTGGGCGAGAACATGGTCATGGAGGACTCCGGAAGGCAGCTCGTCGCTGCAGCCACCAGTTGTGTTCGGTCAGCAGGAGAATGCGTCACCCAGGCATGCAGCGTGATTGAAAGAATCGGAGATTTTGAGTTTGAGCACGTTGGCCTGGGCATCTCCGACTCCATTTTCGAACAGTTCGACCACATCACACACAAATTCGCCGAATCCTCTTCACCATCCAGATTGTCAGAAAAGGACAAGCCTCTTCCTGCCCCACCTGAAAGCGCTCGTCAGCTCGCAGCCGTACTCTCCGGATCAAAACCGCTACCGGAGGTTCCCATAGCGTCTCCCCTCCACACCATCACTTTGGCCATCCCCAAAACCCCCAGTGCCGTATCCCTTCGGCTTTCAGGATCCTCAAACCCTGCTACCGACTGCTCAAGTCCAGCGCTTCCTGCGCCCGGTGCCTCAGACGTCTCCCAGAGTCCAGCAAGCGCTATACAGCGGTTCTTCTCCAAGACACCCGTGGACAGCGTCCATGCGTCCCCTTGCGACACTGGTAGCTTCATGTCCTACGATTCAACAAGGGCGACGACGCCAGAAACCACTCCCGCAAAATATCAGAGCCCGCAGGCGTTGACCGGAAGCTTTGGCAGCGCGTCCGAGCTAGGGTCACTAATAAGCGAAGATGTGGCGTCCGTGGAAGGACATTTAATGCGGAGAACCTATGTGAACGAGCTCACATTCAAGGAAGATGGACAGATCATGGGCGGTTCTCTTCCGGCTCTCGTCGAGCAGCTGACGACCCACGAGGTCACACCCGACCTAACCTTTGTCACCGCATTCTACCTCACATTCCGCCTCTTTACAACGCCGGTGGAACTAGCACAGTGCCTGATTTCTCGCTTCGACTATGTGGGAGACCATCCCACCGTTGCACCGACTGTCCGCCTGCGTGTATACAATTCGTTCAAAGCGTGGCTGGAGACGCACTGGCTGGCCGAAAGCGACTCCCCTGCTCTTGGCATCATACTTGCATTTGCAACCGGCAAGCTTCGGGCTGCACTACCAGCTGCAGGCAAGCGCCTGGCAGAGCTTACCTCACGAGTCGCCGAGGTACGAGGTGGTGCCCCGGTGTTACGAACTTCCTCCGCATTAACTCTCGTGGACGATGATGTGCCGATTCCTCAGGTCACTAAAAGTCAACTGAACTTGCTGAAGAACGTCATTCAAGGAAAGAATCATTGCACCATACTCGACTTCGAGCCTTTGGAACTGGCCAGGCAGTTGACCATCATCGAATCCAACCTCTTCTGTGCCATGCGCGCGGAGGAGCTCCTAGGGTTGGAATGGACCAAGAAGAACAGTACAAAAGCCATTCACGTCCGTGCAATGTCGACACTGTCTACTGACCTGGCCAATCTGGTTGCGGATACTATCCTGAGTCTCGAAGACGCAAAGAAAAGAGCTGCTACCATTAAGCACTGGGTCAAGGTTGCACAAAAGTGTCTTGACTTGGGCAACTACGATTCCTTGATGGCCATAACCTGCTCAATCAATTCTTCCGTGGTCTCACGGCTCAAGAAGACCTGGGACATTGTTTCGAATAAGACAAAAGGTCGGCTAGAGGAGCTGAAGTTGGTCACAGAGGTCAGCCGCAACTATGCCGTGCTGCGACAACGTCTGAACAATCATGCGGCGCCTTGCATACCCTTCGTTGGCATGTATTTAACCGACTTGACCTTTGTCGATGCCGGAAACGCCAGCGTGCGCCAACTGCGTGGCACTGAAGGCCCGGAGGTGATCAACTTCGACAAATACATGAAGACGGCCAAGATTATCGGGCAGTTGCAGTCATTTCAGCAACCCTATTGCCTAGTAGTGGTTCCCGAGATGCAGGAGTGGCTGGAGACGCAGATCGCACGAGTGCACAAAAGCGACGAGGCAAACATACAAAGTTTCCACCGTCGCTCTGTCTGGCTTGAGCCTAGGGAGCAAGCACAGGCAGCCAAAAGTTCACCGGCGACAGAGAACGGCGCTCACGGCGGGCTCCTCTCTACGAACCGCAACGGGTCCAAGGAAAGATTCGACTTTTTAAACTTCACTTTTGTCCCGCTTCACATGAACAAAGAGCGATAACAGGTGCGAACTTACAGCGCTCTAGATGTGAGTTTCTGCAGGGTCAGCTCACAGGAGGGAGGTTGCTTAACTTCTTGTATTTTATTATCCTGTGATGTATATCACTGACGACGACCATGACCGGGTTTTCTTTCTCGGCGCTTCATGGATACAAATGGTGGCGTTGTGGTTTCCTTGGGTGGTATCTGTGTTACCAAGGTACCATGAACAGGCGTTCTGGCATATTGTGGCGGTCAAAAAGGAAGCTCACTGGGAGAGTGTCTAAGGACTGCATTTGGGACCATGTAGATAGAAGCATAATTTACCCTCCGCCGATGGCAGAGAGGGTGCCTTTTTGGAAACTGCAATTATTTACAGTTCTCTCATGGTCTCTTTGGCGCTAGTGCATCGAAACGATGATATCATTGCGGATCTTCGGCCAGGCTCGGACGAAACAGAAGATCTTCAAGCGGGAATTATGCGCAAAGAGAATCACGATCGCAAATAATGCTGATGCGAATTCTCGAGCCTCATGCGGCCACTCTCAATTATTATTGACGGTCTATCTATCTCCTGACACAGGCACGTACATGATCGTGGCCCCACGTCTAGACTGTGGCGGTGGACAGTAGTGAGCACCTGAGCAACGACCCTCACGCTCGTCCGGTCGCGCCGAACTCTTCTCCTTCCTGACACAAACCTACCTACCATGCCCTCATGAGCGCTCTTCTCTCCTCATTCTTCATCGACCCGGTCGTACGCCAAGCTCGTCGTTTGTCCGGCGTGGGCGGCGAGGGCAGCAACCGGCCTTCACATGTCAACCGCCATGCAGGTGCGGAAGCTCAGTCTCCTCCCCCACCACGCGGGGCTGCTCCTCTCGAGGGGCAGACAGCGGTAGCCCAAGAAGAGCCATACGCTCCCAGTCCCTTGCCGAGTGCTCCCATCGATATTCCTACCTTGGGTACCGATCATGCGCCCATGGCCGCTAGGGCCACCGATAACCTCCACGACCATCTCCTCCCGCTCCACCTCGACTCTCCCTTCTCCGCTTCCTCTACGAGTGCTACTGTGGAAAGCTACACTAGCGAGACCGCAAGAGTTGCGGCCCACGATGGAATCGTCGTGTCGCCGTCGTTGCCGGCAGACGATGGCATGCACCATCTTCGCGCGCGCATTCACGACATCAGGAAGATGACGATTCCCGAAGAAGAAAAGGCTCGGATGGTGCATAATATCATGACGGAAAGATATAATCTGCTCCGGCCCCAGTCTCCCAGTAGCTTCATCTCCAACGACCGTCCTTTTACACCCGTGTCAGGACAATCCGTCTTCTCCGATATACATCTATCGTCGCCTGCATCGGCTCCGTCCGAATTTGACCCCGAGAACCCCTTCAACGTGCAGCCTGGAGACCAAACCCCGTCATACCGATTGCGCTCTTCTGAACAGAATCTGGAGCATGGAGGCGAAGATGAGGACTTTGATACGGCCGAGGACGGCTCATCACTCGGATGCCAACACTACAAGCGGAATGTCAAGGTGCAATGCTATGACTGTCGGCGATGGTATACCTGCAGACATTGTCATGACGCTGTCGAAGACCACAATCTGAGAAGAAGGAAGACGGAGAACATGCTTTGCATGGGTTGCGGTACAGCTCAGAAGGCCGGCTCACATTGTTCTCGTTGCAATATGCAGACGGCCTGGTATTACTGCAATATCTGTAAGCTGTGGGACGATAATAGTAGCAAGAAGATCTATCACTGCGAGGACTGTGGCATCTGCAGAAAGGGAGAGGGTTTGGGAAAGGATTACATTCACTGCAAGGTAAGTCCCTTCACCGAGGTGCTGGGTGCCTTCTAACAACTTCAGCGCTGCAATGTGTGCATTTCGATCAGCCACGCCGAAAACCACAGATGTCTCGAGCGTGCCACCGACTGCAACTGTCCTATATGCGGAGATTACCTCTTCGACTCATCCAGTGCCGTCGTCTCGCTGCCCTGCGGACACTATCTGCATAAGGGATGCTACAAATCTTACATGGAGACGGCGTACCAATGCCCCATGTGCAAGAAGAGCGCTGTCAATATGGAGCTCCAGTGGCGGAAGTTGACCCAGGCGATCGAGGCGCAACCTATGCCCGAGCAATTCGCCAGCATGAGAGCAGTGATCCAGTGCAATGACTGTTCGGCCAAGTCTGCAGTCGCTTTCCATTGGCTAGGAAACAAGTGCAGCACTTGCGACTCGTACAACACCAACGAGCTCCGCATTCTCAATGGCCCAGAAAGTGAGCAGCAGGCCGACGCAATCGTGTCTGCGGAGGGCGAGGTGGGCTCAAGGTCCCCCGCGAGCGTGGCCTCTCCCGCATCCCAACCCCTACATTCTCCACGCTACTACTTCCAGCCTGATCAGCCAGAGGAGACGTGGCTGCCTGGTCAGCTACCGTCCTTCCCCTTCCAAATGCCTCAGTTTCGAGGCATGCCCCAGATGCAGATGCCCCAATTTCCGGGTATGCCCCAACTTCCGCATCTACCACAAATGCCCCAGATGCCGGACCCGTCTGAACTCATGGAGCGTGTCTCTCGGTCATTTGCATACTACCTCAACCCGACGGAAGAGGTACCAGAGGAGAGCGTCCCCATTATCGACTTAGACGACGACGAACTTCCCGAGTTCCACGCCACAGATGGTTCGACTGTGCGTCCGCCATCACTCCCTCAGTACGTGCTCGAGCGCTTCAGCAGATCCTTTACTCCTCTCCGAAACTACCTTAACCCCACCATGGAGCCGATACCACAGCTCGATCTCTCCGAGTCTCGAGATCCGGAAGGTCTGCAGTTTTGGGGCGAGGATGGCCAGAGAGTTCAGAGCGTCCTAGCGGGCGAGGAAGAAGAGTCTGAGGAGGAGTCTGATAGTAGCGCAGACGAAGAAGAGGAGGATGACGATGACGAAGGAGAAGACCGGGTCAGTGGGAAGGAATTTGATCTGCCTTGGAAACCTTGATGAGATACCTGTTGGAGTTCGGAATTGGAATGGAATGGGGTGATGGTTTCTTTGGGATCCTGCATCGGCGTCCGGAGTTGGTGCACTTTATACTGTAACACACTACTTGGGGCAGGAGAAACAACACCAAGACAGCATGACAGAACTCGGAATGATTTTAACAATCTCGAGAACATGCGCCTGGTTTTCGATTATTATTTGTGCTTCTGAGTCCTTCCGGGTCCGTGCACCGACAAGCCTTAGCCAAGCCTCTTAACCGAACCCGCACAATCTCAACACGAAGGTTGGATTCCGCGCAATCCTCGACCTCTCCAACCGCCATACTAACGACCCGTCACAGCGAGCGTCCGCCTCTCCTTCACAGTAAGAAACGACCCTCTGCGCCCTTCTATCATCGCTGCACCACCTAGCACGAGCCGCATCTCCGGCGAAAACGCATAGTACACAATTCGAACAGTTGCTAACCGCGTTTCCCTCCACAGATGTCCACCAAGACCCAGAAGCCCGCAGGCAAGACCGGCCGCAGCGCCATCGCCGACGTCGTCGCTCGCGAATACACGATCCACCTCCACAAGAGAGTATGTTGATTCAGTTTTGTGAAGTCCAACGATGGTTCTGCCGGGGGTCAGTTTCGGGGAGTTGTATAAAACCCCCCAAGCTCCCCACAGGGCATCGGGCGGAAGACTGAAGAGAACATATGGGCTAATACTCGGAATAAGGTTCATGGCGTGAGCTTCAAGAAGAGGGCTCCCCGTGCCATCAAGGAGATCCGTGCTTTCGCTGAGAAGGCTATGGTATGTTTTGACTCCGAAGCGCATGCGAGTGTGCTGCGTTATGTGTATCGATAATGTGCTAATTTTATACGCAGGGCACCAAGGACGTCCGTCTCGATCCCCAGCTCAACAAGAAGGTCTGGGAGTCCGGCATCAAGGGCGTTCCCTTCCGTCTCCGTGTCCGCATCTCCCGCAAGCGTAACGACGAGGAGGGCGCCAAGGAGAAGCTCTACTCGTACGTCCAGGCCGTCAACGTCAAGGACCCCAAGGGTCTCCAGACCACGGTCGTCGAGAACGACCAGTAGACGCTGGTTTCGTGAGGGAGGGGTGCTCATCGGTCGAAAAATAAATCATGGGTGGCGTTCCGGCGGGAAAGCTGATTAGCTAGGATTCTCTACCTGCCACGATTACTGGCGAAAAGCTGGATTGTGAATGAAGAAGGTTTCGTCCGCCGAAGTTTCTGGTTGCGATACCCCGTTTTATTTGTTCTCAAGTTATGAAATACTGTGTGATGCGTGGCCGTTTGTGAAGTATGCATGCATCTATCGAAGACGTGTGTATCACGACTTCCTTTCTCCTCCCGTCGAACCCTCACCCTCCGCCATCTCCCTATCCTTCTCCTTCCGCCTCTCCTCCAAACCCTCAACACCCTGCCCCCAAGCCCCAGCCCTCTTCCCCCACTTCACGGTCCCCCAAACATGCGTCCACCCGATCTTCGGCGGCGCCTCACTCGCCGTCCGGAACGGGCTCGCCCCATGCGCAAACATCTGCTCCTGCACATCAACCCTGTTTCCTAAATCTCTGACCTCGGACGCCGCCGCATCATTACTGGAGGGCAGTGTAGCCGTAGACGAAGCACCAGGAGTCTCAGACGCATCCCGTTCCCAATGCCTCGACTCCTTTGCTAGCGGCCGCCACCATGATGGGTGGGATATATCGCGCATGTCGTGACGCTGAGCATTCAGTTGCTTTGCGTCATCTCGATCTTGATCTTGATCTTGATCTTGTTCCTGTACCTGAGACTCGCCCCTCGCCCACCACCGCGCACTACACATTTCCCAGATCCTGGACCTCGCTCTCGCAACCGCAAAGCGCTCGTCTTCGCCCGTCAGCCCAGAGAGATTTGCGAAATCGACGTTCTTGTTTATCTCCCTCCCCCGACCACCGGTGGCTCGGCGTTCATCCGTGAAACTCGACCCTGAACGACGGAAGCGATTCGGCGGATCGTCTTCGAGAGCGTCGTCGGCGAGCTCGGTCGTTGAAGAAGATGAAGAATTGTACGAAGAGATGTTGGGGCGGAAGGGGGATGTGAGATCTTGGTGGATTTCGGAGTAGGTTTCAGAGTACGTTGGATCGTGTGTTTGGGCTCCGCTTATCTCTTTTCCATCGTTGTTCGAAGTGACGTCGTTGGTGCGTGAGTTGGATATACTGGGTTCTGGGAATAGGAGAGAGTCTATGGGTGCGGCGGCGGTGATGCCGAGGCGACAGCGCGCTTCGTACATGGCGTCCAGGAGCGTGATGAAGCGTCTTGCTTCGTTTTTTTGGAGGAAGGAGAGGATGGGGATCGAGGTGATGATGATGGTGTGGTATGTCGAGGCGAGCGTGATGTAGTCTGCGGGACCGAGATTGGAGCCGCAGAGGGCGGAGAAGGGGAAGAGGGCTACGGAGCGGTACTGCGTGGGGACGGTGAGGGGGCGGGCGTAGATGGTGAGGGTGTGAGGGGTCCAGGGGATTGGGGAAGAAGGGAGGATGGAGGTTGCGGTGTGCAGGAGGGTGGAGAGGGCGGTGGTGAAGTGTTCGTGGATTTGGGGGGAGCATGTGGGGGTGGGAGTGATGAGGTAGTGTTTTGGGAGGGGGGTCGGTTCGGTGGTTGGAGGGGTTGAGGACGATATGGAGGTGGGTGTCGTTGTTGCGGAAGGGGTGGACAGTGTTGATGGTGAGATGGGTGTTGTCGAAGAAGTGGTCAAGCCGTCTTCGGAGCCAGATAAACGTCGATAATCTTTCTTGCCCTCCATCTCCCAGACCTCACATCTTGCGCGAAGTACTTCAAGGAACTGAGCAAACTCGCCTTTTTGCCCAGGCCCATCATCTCTCCCACTCACTCCACGAAGTCCCAGACTCCATCCAAGTCGACTGAAGCGGGATACAGGCCGGGCGAACTCCATCCCTGCGGCTTTGGCAAGTTCCTCTGGCATCCGATTACTCGTCGCAATAAGCACGCCACCCAGTTGAAAGAAACTCGTCATCAGATTCGACAAGATCTTGGAAGCAGCGCGGTCCGGGAGTTGGAACTCGTCCAAGAACAAGATTGGTGACTTTTCGATCAGATCTCTCGCTAGCCAGAGCAAAGAGTACTCATCCTGCAAGCCACCAGCGGCAGATCGAGACTTTCGGAGCGCTTCTAACCGTGAGATGGTGTCTAGCATGAATGTGTTGAAATGCCATCGCCGCTTCTTGCGGTTCGGGAGACAGTCCGCGAAGAGATCAATCAACATGGACTTGCCGGTACCAACTTCGCCATGCAGCATGAGGCCTTTTGGGCTCTGGAGATTCATGGCGGCTTCATGGCTTGTGAGGACGCGGGTTAGGGCGAGGGAATCCCGTTTTTCTTTTTGTTCCAGGAGGGACGTCCATATTCCTCGTCTGCCGAGAGGAAGGGGCTCTGGTTGTGCTGGCGCATCTTTGGGGCCTACGGCTCGGCTTAGCTGCTGGAGCCGTTGAGCATACTCTATTGTTGGCTCGTAGTCTATTAGGTTTTCGTATAATTTCTGGAGATGTAGTGCTGGGGATTGTCAGATATTTGAGGACTGCTTGGCGCTGAATGGTCGCCACAACTGCATACCTAAACGATGCTGAGCTGGATCTGGTGTTATGCGATTTGTGGCAAGCAAGCTTCGATACAGAACGAGCGGGTTCGTGATTGTAAGGCCGGTCCCATTTGGAGGCATTGGAACTGTGAGCAATGATACATGTGTGAGGTTCGAACGTGTCCATGCTGTAGGTTGGAATGACCGAGGTGAGTGATTCGGGAGATCGGCACTAGTCTACATTAGTCGTAGGGTTAGGGTTGCTTTGATCGATCACATCACAACCACCGTCGTCCTCTTCTCAGACTGGAATAAGGTAAGCCGTGTTATCATTCGTATAAATTTGTGCAGTTCGAAAGAGTCGATGATTGATACAAAAGATATCCCAGTGGAGCCAAACGCCAAGAATGCTGCGCGATGACAGTGGAACCGCGCATAGTGAAGTAGAGAGCTTAGATAGTCGTAACCCCGGGAGCCCAAGTGTCTGCAATCCTCTTGACCTCCTGGGTGAACTTGCGACTGGTAATTTGCGTGGATCCCACTCTGTTCTCGGAGTTGGCCGTGACTGGTGAATGCTCGTCTGGGTTGTAGAACGGATTTCGGAGAAGCATGATGTATGCCGTCTGTAGTGCCCTAAATGCCTATGTTTGTCAGTATTTAGTGCATAGGTCTGGGGAATCTCGCGGTCTTACCGGCTTCAGGTCGGCATCTCGAAGTCCCACTGCCGTCGCCGCTTTACTGTCCAACGCAGTTGCGGGGCGGCCTTCCATATCGACAACGATGATGAACTTGATACCAGTGTTGGTCAACCAGCCGTACATGGCTAATCTTTCATCGACTGCTTGTAGGAGGCCGAAATCCTGGTCTACGGGCTTGTGTGGAAGCCGTGCTTCGAAGATGTCCAGGCATGACGATAGAAGAAATTGAAACTCCAGAGGTGCTCTTTCTTCTGCGGGAAACAGAGAAATATGGAGTGGGTTATTCTGAAGGACATGAGTGACCTAGCATATTCGTTTCAAGACCCATCCTTACGTGCTTGCCAATAACCCCTATGCAAGCTATCGAGGGCACTCTGCCAGTCATTGTGAACTTTCCAGATGTGCGGGATCGTGGGAAAACGGGCAAGCTACACAGATCGAGTCCCTGACTTCAAGATGGCCGTAATGTTCGGTGTGCTCATGTGCTTGATGTCGATGTTAGTGGTGTAGACGGCGCCAACCAACCAGAAGCCGCCCATCTGGATGACGCTAACCGGGCCGGCCTTGGCGTAACACTGCGGGCGAGCTTTTGTCGACGACATCACTGAGCTCGCCTCTCGGCCGCCACCAGCAACCCGCTCCCTACCTCTCCGCTCCCCTCTCTGGCCGCTTTCCTTTGTCTCCGTGGTCAAGATGTTGTCGACAACAAGGTCTGCAGCCTCCATGGCTCTGCGAGGTGCGTTGGACGACCCGGAACCCGCCACTACCCCGGACTGACAGTACGGACAGCCAAACCCTCGACGGCTCTTATGCCCTTCCGCGCGGGGAGCACCGCTTTCCTCTCCTCATCGTCGTCGAACCGCGCCGAGCCCGCCCAAATGGCACCTGGTCTTGTTAAGGGAGCCCCAGGCACGCCGCCTCCGATGAAGGCCGCCCGCCGCGAGGTGCCGTTACCCAGCCAGGAAGGAAAGCAGGGAGTTGTGCAGTATGCGCTGTACGTACACCCGCGCCGCGATCCAGAAGAGCAATGTGGAAATGCACGAATGCGATCCAATTGGCAACGGATTGTAGTGAAGGAGTATGGCTGACGTCTCTTCTAGGACCACGCTTGACCAAATCGCCAATTGGGCGCGCCAAAGCTCCCTGTGGCCCATGACCTTCGGTCTCGCCTGCTGCGCCGTCGAAATGATGCACTTGTCCACCCCCCGCTACGATCAGGATCGCCTTGGTATAATCTTCCGTGCCTCGCCTCGGCAGTCGGACGTCATGATTGTGGCCGGCACCCTCACAAACAAGATGGCACCGGCTCTGCGACAGGTGTACGATCAGATGCCCGACCCGCGATGGGTCATTTCCATGGGCAGCTGCGCAAATGGCGGAGGATACTACCACTACAGCTACTCGGTCACGAGAGGGTGCGACAGGATCGTGCCTGTGGATATCTACGTCCCCGGCTGCCCGCCCACGTCCGAGGCGCTCATGTACGGCATTTTCCAGCTGCAGAAGAAGATGAGGCATACCAAGATTACGAGGATGTGGTACAGGAAGTAAATTGGAAATTGTATATCTGTTCAAAAGACACGCTTCTTTGGACCCCTTCGATGGGTATTGGACGTGTACTCCTCGATCATTCCTCCCTTGCCGCGTTCTGCTTTCTGCTGTTTCCATGGTTCACAGATGATTGAAGACGTAAAGCCTGCAGAGCTCTTACGTAGACGGTGATGGAATTGTCCATGTATCCTTTGACCCTGTATATAAATCGGTCGTTATCATCGCATGCGATGCGATGACTACAAGCATGGAGAACTTTACCTAGTCAGTGTTGTTCTCCGACCCTCTGAATCAGGTGACCTCGACCTCTTGACAAGCAGCAAACCGGCATTGGGAATAGGGCCATGTGGCTTGGCTTGGAGTCCTTCTTCCGTCAGACACGTTCTATGGAGTCCAACGTTTAGCTTTTCTCGCGACAGGAACTGGAGCAGTTCTGAGCAAGTCTTCGAAGCTTGCCTGAAGCAAGCATATGGAGGTAAGGGCAGAGCTCGCAACAGTGACAGTGCCAGGAGCCATAACAGCAATCGAACCAAAGACAACAACGCATTGCAAACAACACGCAACAAAAACCCAAACACATCTCCCAAAAAACCTCTAACCCAAACGCCCATCTCCAAACCAGGGGTATACTCACAAAAATCCTCATCATACACTACCCGCCCACCTCTCTCCTCCCCCTCGAAGAACCCCCTCCCCACCTCCTCACGACCCGTCTCACCAGCCCGCCCACTCTCCTGCGGCCCCTATACAAACACGCACCCAGCAACAGCACCACACAAACCGCACTCAAACTCACCCCCCTACGCTCCTTCGCATCCTGCACAGCACCCAAAAACCTCTCCCTCACCCCCTCCCGATCATCCCCCTCCAACGTCGGCATCGCCATAATCCGCACCACCAACGCCGACCACCCCGCAAACCCCTGTGTCTGCTGTCCCTGGCCCGTTTCCGCGTCATATTGTTCCCACACGGAATGACTCGCTTGGTAATTTCTAAACGCGTTGGTGATGAGATTATATCGTAGCTCGCGGTAGATAGCTCGACAGCGGATTTTCAGCGGACCGGGCGTTGTTCCGAGACGATGGAGCGAGCTCAGGATCATGTAGTTTATGTTCACCCAGATGGGACTGCGCCAGTAGTTTCCGGCCGTCATGTAGGCCGGGTGGTCGGGGCTGAGGCTGCGCACGCCGTAGTCGGTCCAGAGGATCGTGGCGTCTCGGATCAGGTTTAGAGAGGCGTTGAGATGGGGGTGGTTGGGGCCTAGGAACCCGGTTATTAGCGGCCATAAAGCGATGTAGCCTTTGGGACAGTAGTAGTCGTGTGTGTCGTCGTAGACGCGCGTGTCGCAGTATTGGTTGTGTTGTTCGGACCAGTGGATCACTTCGATGTTGTGCGTTATCGCTTTCAGATGGGTCTGGTAGGTAGGGATGTCTGAGTCGCGTTCGAGGTACTCTGCGATTTGCGTGAGGATGCGCGCCATGACGCCCACCCAGCAGAGGGCATCGAGGTGGAGTTCGGTTGGGTCCGGGGGTTCGGCGCGCGGGTAGTCGTCGAGGCCGCTGGCGAGGTTTCCGTTGGGCGTGCGGCCGCGCCAGCGGTAGCCTTCGCTGAGGGATGCTCGGGGGATGGAGTGAGCTTCTACGTCGGCGGATTGGGTGCGGCGGAACCATTCATAGTGGCGTTTTAGCAACGGGTACATCCTTCTCAGTAGGGCATCGCTCTGATCAGGCTGTTCGAGATACTTCGACTCATGGCCAGAATACTCAACCTTCCCCGTGAGGATGTCGATGAACTGTGACACGACCCAGAATAGTGTTGGAGGATTCGCAATCGCCTGGGATTGCTCTTGGTGCTCCCCTGGAGGTTGATGCCGTAGTTCCGGCCCCAATGTCTGTTCTCTCGCGATCCAGCCGTCGCTATCCATGAGAGCTAGCCAGCTCTGTAGGATATCCAATGCTGAGTCGGCGTCCCAAGGAAGCTTGAGGAGGAGGTGGAATCCCTCATCCCAGAGAAACCCTCTAGGAAACTGCATTCGGGATGGCGTATGCGCGAACAACTCGTACGGACCAAGCGTTTTGGGTTCAGCTTGCTTGCGGGCTTCTTCCAGCTTCTCCCAGAAATTCGATTCCCTCTCATCGTTCTCTATGGGGTCCACGCCATCGACTTGAAGATCGCCGTGAAAGTAACCGAGGCCGCCGAACAGGTTAGACAGTGCACTTTGTCCGAATTCTTGATGGGCCTCTGTGTCGAAAGGGCTTGTGGGGGGAAACACATAACCGAACCTTGTCTGGAAGGAGTCGACTGCCTTCTCCATCTCGGTGGTGATGTCGAGGGCTGGAACACGTTAGACATACGACACGATGAGTTGAGATAGCACTCACGCGTCATTTCCATGGTAGATTCGTGGGAGTTGTAGATGATCTCGGCCTAGAGCACGGTCAGGTATAATTCATGAGCAAGGTCCCGAAGAGATGAGCTACCTCGAAAGGTCCGCTGAAGACCATTTGTACAAAGTGCGCATTGCCCTTGCCCAGTTCATTGGGAAGGACAAGTTGTCCGTCTTTGAAGATGGCGTTATCTTTGAGCAGCTCGACGTACAAGCCTTCACAGATAATCAGCAACGATCCGAAATAGCGACCACAGCCAAGCTATGACGCTGGGACAGCTTACCTTTTGATTGCCATAGCACATCCTCTGTGACATTCAGACTCTTGACGGCCGCAAACTCATGCTTCGGAATAAGAAGATGGATCTCCGAAATCCCAAGCTGGGGATGCTTTGTCCAGAACACCGTCTTCCTAACTGCATGATCATCTCTCTGCGTCGTTCTGCCCTCGGTGGCGCCCAGTCTGCAAGTCGAACAATTTTCCATGCCCTCCATGCCAACATAAAACACCATAGCCGTCCTCAATCCCGGTGGTGCATCTTCTCGCGGAGTGACCTTGACTCTCGCACCCCAGTTTCCTCTGTTCTGCCCTTCGGAGATCTTTACAAACTCTGTTGTAATGTTGATCTTATTCGTGGGGTCGGGGATGAGTTGTGTGCCTCCTACTCTCGGATCGTAGGCAGTCCAGCCGTAGCCGGAAGCTTGGATACTATCGTTCTCGCACGTATGGCGTAGATCTGTAATGTGTGAGCCATACTGTCTATCTGTAGGCTGCGGAAGTTCGATGCCCCTACTTTTATGACCCACGTCGAAGTTGTACCACATTATTCCCATAAACAGACTCTGGGGCACCCTTGGGCGTATCCCGAATCGCACATTTGGACGATAGGGACCCCATAGTAGCGATGTGTTGTACGCGGGCGAGGGAAGCAGGTCGGGGGACGCGGAGACCGGGACGAGGAGCAGCAAAGTACTGTAAAGGAGTGGAAGTAGCAACATGCTAGGTTTCTACACACGCACAAGCTCCCCCAATCGTTCAGGTTGGTGCCATGCTACCTGAGTAGAAGCACGCTGCGTGGTGGTTAATAGTTAATGCGTGATCGTTCTATGCTTCTTAGGGTGACAGTTGGGTCCGGTTGGTCCGAGCTTCAGCCCTACGGGTCCGATTTGGTGCAGGTGTCCTACAAGAGAGACATTCGGATAAGTCGCGCTTTTGACCTGATTACAGGGAGTAAAATGTAGGCATGAATATGCATGGGACAATAGCTGGGTTGTATGTTTTGCTAGAGGAGTGTTGATAGAGGTTTGGCGCCAAACTGACGCCTCATCACGTGCGACCACGCTTCCACTCACATTTCTTCAAATGTTAGAATGGCACAGAAGCCGACTGATCGAGACGCTACGAAGCTCCTAATTACCACGTCGTACCCTATCCTAGCTCAAAGATGGGCATGTGCTTAGTTTCGCGATGACATGGTGTAATTAAAGCGCTGAGCGGCAACTCCCCCGCTTCACCAACGATCCTAGAACTACGACCAAGATGGAAGAACAGGTTGACCGTTTGGTAAACAAAACATGGGGTATATCGCAGTATTGTTTCTTTCTAGCAATTTCTAACACCTGCAGAGAGGTTCCAACTTATACCGGACTCGGAACGACTCCTGATAGCCGTATCTGGCATTCCCGGCTCAGGTATGAGCGAGACCAGCCATTCCTTGCAAATAGCTAAATTGAAAAGGTAAAACAACGCTCGCCGCAATAGTTGCAAGGAAGCTCGAGAGTCTTCACGCCCAACAGTCTCCAGGCGTCACGAATGGCGCACCGTTAGCCACCTTTGTCCCTATGGACGGATACCATCTTTCGCGCAAACAGCTTGATGCACTACCCGATCCCGTCACAGCACATGCCCGACGAGGAGCCGCGTTCACATTCGATGGCGAGTCTTTCCTTGCGCTCGTAAAGAAGCTGCGGGAGCCGCTGTGCCCGAAAATGACGACGTTGTACGCTCCTAGCTTTGATCACGCTGTTAAGGACCCTGTGGCAGATGATATTGCCATTGCACCTAGTATGAGGATCATCGTGTTCGAGGGGAACTACCTGTCTCTCAATAAGTCGCCCTGGAAGGATGCTGCGAAGCTCATGAATGAGTTGTGGTTTGTTGAGGTCGACTTTGATGTTGCGAGAAAGAGACTTGTTCGCAGGCATCTCAAGGCTGGGATTGCGAAAAACGAGGAAGAGGCGAGGAAGCGCGCAGATGAGAATGATCTTGTTAATGGGAGGGAGATTGTTGATGGGAGATTGGATGTTCAGGAGATTATTGTGAGCAGAGAGGATGGTACATGGGTTCCGGAAGAGCAGGGTGTCTGTGAAGTAAATGATGGGAATTGATGCTAGTATCGATTCGTTATAACAACGCAACTGGACTGTTGATTTAGATGCATCCGAGCAGGGGCGTATACTTCATCTCTGAGGCATTTAGCGGCAAATAGTCAATGCTCAACGGTTTCGTGCGACATGTCGAAATTCTTGGCACACGCGTCGCGTGGAAGTTGCAATGACCTCACCACTTGAGCTCCCTCCCTCCTCCAACCTTCCACAACTTTTCTCTCGCAGTGTGCAGCTCCGGTATTGCGGATTGATTATATCATGGCGATTGTACAGAATTGGCTACCCCCATCGCGCGAGCATTGGGAAACAGTGTGCTATATTTGGCAGTTCTTCCCTTTGGTACGCCTTTTAGCAGCGGAAGTGCGGTAACAACTATGGAAACTGATATTCTCACAGATCACAGCAGCACAATGGGTCCTCGATTGGTATCCCCAGGGGAAGACATCTATTGACTCTCGATTCAACATACCCGGCAAGATAGGATGGGCGACCATGGAGTCGGCAGGCTTCTTGACGCTCTCGTACATCATGTACTCTTTACCCGGCGAGCTGGGTATCGAACAACTGCCCTGGGGCAACTGGATCATGGCGGGATGCTTTGTACGGATGCCTCCCTCCTTGACTGTACCTGGCTAACTAGGCAACAGGTGGTTCATTACCTGTACCGCGCAGTCCTTGCTCCGCTGTACCTCAACCCGAGCATGTCTCCAATTCACCCGTTTGTCTGGCTGCTTGCATTTGGCTTCCAGATATTCAATGCTACGTCAATTGGCGGCTGGCTGGCCGGCTACGGGCCCACGACGGTCCAAGACTGGGCAGGTCGATACTGGGCGATGGAAATCGGACTCGTCATATGGGCGTGGGGCCTCATGGCGAACATCTTCCACGACGACGACCTCCGCCAGATCCGAAGAGCCGCTGACCGCAAGCAGCGGGCGGAGGCAGAAAAGCTGGGGAAATCCCCGGAAGGCGTGGACAAGGTGTACATGCTGCCGAAGAACGGCCTCTTCAAGTATGTTCTACATGCGCACTACCTGTGCGAGTGGATCGAATGGGCGGGCTACTGGATGATTGGCGGGTGGAACTGCCATCCCGCAAGAGCGTTTCTGGTCAACGAGATCACCACGATGCTCCCCAGAGCGCTGCAGGGTAAGCGGTGGTACGAGAAGAAGTTTGGGAAGGACAAGGTCGGCAGCCGGAAAGCCGTCATACCTGGGCTGGTGTAGGGCTGGATCGACGTAGCAATAAGGAGCTTATGCTGTTCTGACGCTGGCAGTACAGCGAGGATGCGGAAGAAGCGGCATGACATTCCTGTCTATGATGCCCATGCGGTGCGCCGATGCTTCTCTGCATGGACCTTCTCGAAGTTGACAAGCGACAGCAGCCAGACATGCATGGCAGGCTGGTGGCGTTCGAAACGTGCCGCCGTTTCGCTGCAACAGCTGCGGCAAAAGCCCTGGAATGCTTGGGCGTCGAGCTGCATCAAAGATCATCACCATGTCGCGTCCGCGCAAGAGTCGACGCTGATTGGCGGCACTATATTAAGACGCTCGGCTCCATAGAGCTCGGCCGTCGGTCGAACGAGAGCGACTGCGACAATCTGTGACGATGCAGCAAAGGCCAAGGACATGGGAATGGCCTCAATGCTGTGAGCGAAATGGCGATTGCATCATCTGGAGCAAGCAGAGCTGCTGCGGTGGTGCTACGTGCACTCGTGGTGTTTTACGGGCTGTGTTGGGTGAAAGGCGAGGGTTACGGGAGCCACGCAGCAGTATCGATATATGGCCGCATTTGCTCTAGTCAGCGCAGTCGACGACTCAAATAGGCATGTCGCTGCAGCGGTATTGAAGGCTGAGGACTGTCACCTCTCTGTCAAGACTCTCTGTCACTCAGTCGTCGAGGCTGGGCGCGGATTCCTGAAAAGCACTGCGCCGCGCAATATTGATGCCAGCAGTCGACCGCTTGCAGCCACCTCCTCTCAATTGTTTGCGACGTTGTTGCACGACGGTAACCGCTGACAGACGCAATCGTTAAGCATCATTATTGACCGTGCAGGTCGCCGCTCACAGCCCCCTGTCCGCTCTCTCGCTTGTCCCGTTGGCTCGCTCCCTGGCTGTTCCGGCTTCTCTCCCAACGCCCAGCGCTCGTCCGCCCATCCCTTCTCCACCCCGAAACCCCATCGTCAAAGCGACCTCGTCGCTCAGCGAATCCGGGTCCCGTCTGCCCGCTCTCTCCACGACGCTGTGGGTTTCGCCAAACTGATCGCCATAACTTGCCCCAGCAACCCCTTTCCGCGGCTCTGCGCTCATCGTGCCTGCCCATCGTCGCCTGCACGCACCCGTCGCGCACCTCAGACGTCCAACGCCGCCGATTCTGCACACCTAAGCGGCTGCCTTAGCCGGCTGCTTCATCTCTATATCCTATACAGCATTCTCTTGACCTACAGCGCCCACCATGGCGTCCAATGGCACTGCCAGTACGTCCTCTCTCTTTTCCTCGTCTGTACCTCAACCCTCCACGCCCTCTTCCCTCTCTCGACGACAGAGTCCAACCGTATCTCCTATAGCTCCCTCACCGTCGGAAGACCCTCCGACGCCCTCGTCACCCCCGCCTTCACCTCCACCGCCGGAGCCGTCTAACAGTGAGCCATCGTCAGGCGCGATCCCCTCGTCCGCCCCACCGACCTCTCCTTCCGTCTCGCTGCCGCCTCCCTCGAGCGAGCCATCATCCGAAACACCACCACCTTCGTCTGAGCCGCCGAGCACTCCGCCCACAAGGACCGTGACCAGCACCGCCTCATCAAGGCCACCGCGGACAGAGATTGTCACTTCCATTGTTACCCCTACACCCTCGGACGGTGGGGAGGCGACCCCATCGACGCTTGTTGTGACAGTCACATCGCCGTCAAGCGAGGATGCAGCGACTACCGACAATGCTTTCACAGAAGCATCAGCCACGGCCCCCTCGGGACCTGCCGGCCTTGCGGGTGTAGACAAGTCTGCTGAAAGCGGTGGTCTATCGACAGGTGGAAAGACGGCTATCGCGGTAGTCGTCCCTGTCGTCGTTGTCGCCCTTCTCGTCCTTGCGGGTATCCTGTTCTGGCGGAGACGTAAACAACGGAAGAATGCCGAGGAGGCCAGGAGGAAGGAGGTCGAGGAGTACGGCTTCAACCCGAACCACGACCCCACTCTCCCTGCAGTAGGGATTGCGTCGGAGATGAGCGAAGACCAAAGCGGATACAGAGGATGGGGAAATACTACCACCAGCTCAAACCGCAAAGCTTCCACCACCCTCACCAGCGGCATGACCTATTCTGACAGCAACTCCAACCCAGGCGTTCCTGGTTCTCCAACTCAAGCCGACAACAACTCGCACGACCCGCTTATGCGTGGGCGCCGCGAGACACTGGACTCGGATGGCATTGGTGCTCTGGGCGCCGTACCCGTCGCAGGACAGAACCAACCTGGTGTTCGGCGAGGCCCCTCCAATGCCTCATCCTCCTACTCAGGGGCAGACCACTCCGACAACTCAGGCGACTATCCCATACCCATGAACAATCCGCAGGACTACTATGACCAAGGCTACTATCCCAACAACGGCTACCACGCATATGGCGACGGCTACGGGGCCGCCCAGCAGCAGCCCGTAATACGCGATGTGTCGGCACGACGCAACACACGTATCGAGAGCCCCTCGGTGTTCCCGCACCAGGGCAACTCGGGCATCGCGCAGAACTTCTAGTTCGTTTGGGCTTCCGCCACCTTTGTCATCTCGCGACCCGTCATTTTCCGCCTTGTTTTGGTCGTTTGACCTGCTTCAGATATATCCCATGGCGTTTGGAGGATTTTTCGCGATTTATTTCTCCGACTCCCCGCTTTCGAGTGCCGCAGACCCTGCATGAGCGGAATCGGATACCGCTGGCATGCGCTCCGATGGGGCGAGTGCCTGGGCTGTGTAGCCATCGACCCCCGCACCTTGTGCGTCCCTTTCGGAGGAAATCATGCACATAGGTTCTTAGCCTGACGTCAAAATGGTTGGTCCTCGGACCTTTCTTTTCCTTTTCTGCCGAGTGCGTGTTGGTTTGCATGTTCGCCTCCCTTTCGCTCAGATCCTCCCTATGAATTTTTTTCTGTTCCGTGGATATTTTTATTCATGAGTATGTGGCTTTAATACCCCCCCTCCTGCCTCTGCCTGCACAGATTTCTTTGTTTGTTCTTGTCATGTGGTTCGCTTTATGTTGCATTTGCTGTGCTGAGTTGAAAGAGAAGGAGAAGAAATGGAGAGTGAGTGAGCAAAGGAGGGGATCAAGGATGGTTTGGAATCATGGGTGGAAAGGGAAATGGATGTATGTAGTGAGATTCCCGAGATTGGCATGTCAGGTAATGCTGAAATGTATTGTTATCCCACGTCTACTTTATTTTCCACATGCTTTGGGCGAAGACTAGAATTGAGAGGGGTTATGAGCATGCAAGTGGTGATATACATTAGACTTATAGATTTACACCGCGATACTTACAACAACCACACCACCATCACAACTCCTCATATCCCGCCTCCTCCAACTCCCTCATCCGACTCCTTAGCGCCTGTATCTCCTGCGCGAACGTCATCTTCCCCTTCGCCTCCCCCTCACCCACACTCCCACTCCTCCTCTCCCCCCTCCCCTCAAACTCCGTCCTCTCAACATCAAACCGCTCATCATACGCCCTCGGCCGCATCTCCTTCAACACATCCTTAAAAAACCCCTTCGCCTTCCCATCCATCTCCCTCGCCTCCCTCTCCACCACCTCTTCACTATCCCCCTCTTCTTCCCTACTACCCAATCCCTCGAACCGCCGCTTCTGCCGATAGAAATCCCCAACAAGATACAAACTCCCCGCCAACACAATCGGGCCATCTGGCGCTATATATTTTGCGAGACTCAGCGCGTCAAACGCTGTTCTCTGGCCCTCTGGCATCTCGAAAACATGCACGCTTGGGAACTCTCGCTCAATCACACTGCGCAGGTCTGCTGGCGGGATGGGATGCACCCACGGCATACCGTCGACGGCGGAAAATGAGGTTAAGATGACGCGATCGCCGTCGCGTAGGAGCTCGGAGAGGAGCGGGAGTGCGGATTTGCCTGCGCTCATGGCGAAGATCCACGTCACGGGGTATAATTTATTACCGTTGGGATAGGGGGAGAGTGCGTAGCCGCGGCGGACGGCTTCACGGCGACATGCGCGGTCGACGTGGTGGGCGAGTTCGCGGGCGGAGTCGGCGTTGTGTGCGCCATCTACGAGTATCTTTCTCGCGGGGTTGGGGAAGATGGTGGGCACGGTGGTGCGTTGGAGACGGCCTGGGTTCTGGGTGGACGAGAAAGCGGGGAGGGCGCGGATGAGGGAGGAAGGGAGGTTGTCGGTTTGAAGCATGGTTTCTTTGACGGCGAAGTAGGCGAGCAGGATGTTGTCGAGTTGGAAGGACTCGTATTTCGCGGCAAACGTGTTCCAGGCGCGTTGGTCTTCGGGGGTTGAGAGTTCGGTGCGGTGAGCCGGGAAGGGGAGTTCAGGCCCAGCGGAAATGGAGCGCGCGTAGTCGGAGATTACTTTTTTGACAGCGGGTTCGTTGTTCGGGTACACGATGTAGGGCACGCCTGGCCGCAGAATGCCGGCTTTGTGGGCGGCGATGTCTTCGATGAAGGAGCCTAGGAAGGCGGTGTGGTCGAAGGCGATTTTTGTGATTACGCTAACGCATTGGTTTTGGAGGATGTTTGTGGCGTCGAGTTTGCCGCCGAGCCCGACTTCGACGACGCCGATGTCGATTTCGTGGTCGTTGAAGAGTTGGAAGGCGCACGCGGTTAGGATCTCGAATTCAGACGCGTTGATGTTTTCGCGTGTGTTGAGGGATTTGAAGTGGGATTCTACTTTGAGGAATTTTGTGCGTTCGACGGGCGTGTTGTTGATGTGGATGCAGTCCCATCTGGGAGTGTGAGTGAATGTACATGTCACGTGATGATGGGTGTGAGTACCGGTCGATGAGATGGGGAGAGGTGAAGCGGCCGCAGCGTTTCCCGCGTCGCACAAGGAGCGCGTGGGCATAGGCGCAGACGGAGCCTTTGCCATTTGTTCCCGCGACATGGATGGCGCGCCAGGGGAAGTCGATGTTTTTGAGGAGGAGGCTGATGCGCTCCAGGCCGGGTTGGATCATGGCCTATGTGTGGACGTTATGACAGCATAGGAAGGGGAGGTTGTGTGTATATGGTCGTCTGAGAAGGGTGTTCTATGGCGTGAGTCTGGCAATAACGTTGTTTTCAACTTCTCAGTTGTCGATGAATTGGGACGATGTCATGGGTGAAAGCAGTGAAGGCGCTAGTCCCGAAGCGGGGTGAAGACTTGGCGCGTTTGCTGGGGAGTCACGTTTGAACCCTGAGACACTTGACACTTGGGGAAACTCGAAACTCCACCAGAAAACGGCCGCCTGTTGCTCCCTCTGCTCAACAACAACACCTTCACCCGACTCTACGCGCAGTTCGACTCTTCTTCGCACCACCATTTTCTTCTAGCTCTGCGCCACCATCCACGATCGCCCACCTTCGCCCCGCCCTCAGTGCGCGCGCTCCGTCTGGGAGTTCCCGCTAGGCTTGCCGCTCGCTTGAGCTTGCGCCCCCCCAGCCGCTGCCCTATCCTCCCCTTCCCGGCCACCCCGTAATCCTCAACCTTCCTTCCTCCGCGTCTCACACCGAAAGCCACTCTCTCTTCTTCGTCGCCCCTCGTTCGCACCTCTCCACTCATTCTTTTTTGTCTTCTCCACCATGGGCGTGCCAATGTACAGGCCGACGCCGTCGGTCGCGGCCGAGAGAGAGCGCGCCCCACAGGACCTCACCGCCCACGCGCGCTCGCCTATCCGCCGACACGCACCCAACTATCGACGCGCTCGGCCGACCAGCTTGCGCTCAGACGCTGCCCGCACCTCGACGCGCACGTCGCACACTGCTGTTTCCTTGAGAGGACTTCGTCCTGCCACCGACGCCGACACCCGCGCATACGCCGGCTCCCGCCACTCCCGCGCTAGGCTCGCTCAACTCTTGCGCGATGCTCGACAATCTGAGCTCCGCGCAGCGCGTCAGGAACGCGATCCGTCCCCCGCAGACAGGAGAGATTCTAATGAGCGCATCGACTCCATGCACGGCGACGGCCCCAGCTTCGACCCCCGGGCTGGAGAACCCAACTGGGCCGTCGCAGAGCTGATTGCGGCTGAGTTCATACAGCAGCACGAGACACCTTCGGACGTGTTGGCGGACTCACAGGAGTCGTCGGTGCGGAATACCCAGGCCTTCCTCGATGAGATGGGGTCTTCGTCGCAGTACACGTCGTCATTCACCTCTGAAGCCGGTACCCGCCGTCGCAGGAGCAGCGGCCCCGACACAGCAGACATGCCTCCCCTGCGCAGAGTGCGCCGACGCCGCAGCATCGTCCATGACGTTCCCAGAGACTCTGCTCACGACTCCGGAGAGGTCGACGGCCTAGGCGACCGTGATCGTAGCATCAGCCCTGTCGACGATCAATGGGGCCCGTTCCTGAGCACAGTCCGCCCTGATCCCGTTGCGCCCAGCGCGGACTCGTCATTTACCTCTGCCGCCGCCTCGGCCTCCTTCACCAACTCGTCGCTCCCAGGCTCGCGCGCCGGCAGCTCCAACTCGAACTCTGCTTCCTCGTCGAGCACCCATTTGACGTGGCCTCACGACGCCCCGGGCGACTGGTTCTGCGCGACCGACGGCGAGTCTGAGTCGGAAGATGAGCTCCTCCTGCGTGCGCGGGCTCGACGTGACCGCCGTACGCGCCCGCATCTCCAGCGGGAAACCAGCTTCAGCGTTCCCGCGGATGAGTCGTATCTCTTCGAAGTCCCCCCTTTGCCGACGTGGAGGGGTGAGACCTATGTGAGGTCGCTGAACTCGCGGCGCAGCAGTCAGGTCGACGCCCGAGATGCACCGGCCGATGACTCTTCTGACGAGTGGGACCCGGAGCTGCGGTACGCGCGAAATGTTCTCCAACGCTTGTCGCGGAGGAACGTTCCCGACGACTTCTGGGCGTCGGTCGGACTGACGCGCTCCATGGTCGCGGATGATGCCGAGCCCCAGCGCAGAGCATCTCTGGACTCTGAAGACACGGCGAGGCCGCCTCGACGTCGTGATGAGGAACCCACAGGGGAACATGCCATCCGCAACATGTCGTGGCCTACTATCAGGGAGATGTTTGAAACGAGGTCCAGGAGTCCTGTAAGCCGGGTTGCCCCTCGTGCGTTACCGAATATGACACATTCGAGAGAACAGATTGAGCAGTTGAGCGAACAGGTGGATCAGCTCGAGCAGGATTTGGCAGATGCGCCGCCCCATCCGACGTCGGTCCAGGCGCTGAGGCATATGAGGCGGTTGAGGGAACAGGTGGGGCATATGAGGGAGGAGGTGGAGTCGATGAGGGGGGAGGATGAGTGGAGGGAATCATGATCCGGATGACGGATGAGTCTGGATGAGGCATCTTCCAATGGGGCTCGTACACAGAGCGAGAGGGAGATGGAGACGCCTCGACCGTCTTCCCATCACTGGAGCTGGGACCCAGAACTACGGCAAAGGTCCTGGTCAGGAATCTTATCATCCTCCACGATGACACCTCGATACAAGAGAGCGATATTCTTATCCATTGGATTTCCAACAAGACCCGATGTTCTCATATCAATACTCAGCAACCGGAAACCATTATTACGAAAGCGTGGAACAACATCTCTACTGTACGACCACACACACGGCACTATTCTTCCGGCATTCCTTTTTTTTCCATTTCTTCCTTTTGTTGAGCGCGTTTTGCCGCAAGCACTTTCATTATTGTTGCTATTCCTGGGCAATGTACGGTCGTTACGGGGATTTTTCTTTTGTGTTTTGGATGGGGTTTTTTGGGGTTAATGGGGGGTTGATGGAGGGTTGATGTATGATGAAATGGGAATGAATGAACATGATGGATATCAGAGAAGTGTGGGGAGTTGGGATGGGATTGGGAAAGGGAAAGGGAAAGGGTTTGGTGGCAATGGCATGCAGGGATTGTGTGGTGCTTAGGCACTAATATGAGTAGAGAGAAATAATCATGAGGTTAGACTGGGTGTGTCTGAAACTCGCAAGTCTGTGGTGTGTACCTCGTGATTTTTTTTGGTGCCACGATGTTGTGCTATGGTGTGCATTGTAATAGCGATGCTTGTGAAGGGTAGACATCCGCTCGTATGCAGGCCAATCTGGAAAGCGTCGTCACTGCTCTGATATCCCTCTGGTCGTCCGGATGAGGATTTTTGGCAAATCCGCTTGCTCTTTCCACTTGGTCTCATTTCGTGGAGTAGTGACCATGTTCGCTCGCGCTTGAACTTCAACATCATGTTACGACCTAAGGCTAGGCTCCACCGGACCAGGGTCGCTCTCAGCTAAGCGAGGGAAGCTACAGAGCAACTTCATGCAGGGTGCTCTCAGTGCTCTCACGCTCTCAGCAGAGCAACGAGAGCAACAGAGCAACTTCATGCAGGGTGCTCTCAGTGCTCTCTTCGTATCTACAGAGCAAGCAGAGCACCTCAAGTATATAGTAGTAGACGATGAGCTCCTACAGCTCATCGTGTTCAACCTCAGTCAAGTACTTCACAGTACACTTGGTTTTCAATACACGATATCCTTTTCAGAAAGTCTACTCTTTACTGTCTTGATATCAGCACCCGTGCAAGGAACCCTGACGCTCATCCCCGAGAACCAACCGAGATCCATACACGGTACTTCCATACCCGCTGGACCTTCACACATCACTAAACATCTCCTAAATAAACATCGACGCTCTCTCATCTCCCTTTGATTGAGTGACCTCTTAGATTACAGAAAAAGCTAGATATAAGCTAGAGCTCTCTAAAAATACGAGCTCCTTAACGCATGTAGAACCTTGAAATGCTCCTTCTCCCCCCTCCTTGCTTTCATAACGTAACTTCTGAGTATAGGAAGGAACGCGGCCGTCGTCTCAACCACAACCATGTATAGAACGCAACTGGCATCACCAAGCCCTACAAAAATAAAACCAACACGCATCTAGCTTGCGTCTGCCCAGTAGAACTGCCAAAAAGGCGCATAAAGAAGAAAAAGTAAAAGGGCCTGGCCGGGATTTGAACCCGGGGCCTGTCACAATCTCGGCTTCAAGCGAAGCCAGGCACAGAGTCCCGAAGCGACAATCATACCACTAGACCACCAGGCCATTCATCAATTGATGAAGATTTTGGAGGCTATTAACACATATGACAGCAACATTTGAGCTGACCGACAGAGCTCGTCGCCATTTCAAAGGTGTTGCTGTGGTTACACATTCCATAACGCGAAATGTAGGCAAAGCAAGTTCGTGAATAACAGTTTCCAGTGTCTCCCTTGTCTTTAGGCGAGACTTATTATTGGCTGCGAGTTGCTTTTGATTTATCTCAAGGGTCGCTTTTGCTTTCGTGAGCACAGAGTCCCTGGCTTCGCTTGAAGCCGAGATTGTGACAGGTCCCGCCGTTGGACTCTAATGTACAGACAAAGCCATAGAGTCCGATGTACACTATAGAGTGGGCAGAGGGAACGTCCAGCGTTCGGCGTTGCTCTCCAACATCAGCATCGCGCACGCGAACACGCTGCGTGTTTGACACTTTGATACATGACTATGGATAGCCTGAGCCCCTCGGGCATGTAGGGTAGTTGTAAATTGACCTGAGGCTTCCAGTCGGCTCTTCAGTAATGACTATGAATCCTTACATCTCTCGAGCCTCGATCTCTCGGCATGCCTTCTCCAACATGAGCCTTGGCCGTTTACACAACGAACTTCCACTGCACATCTTCCCAGCCTTTCCTCCGCCGCAAAACAACGTGACCACCCTGTCCACCCAGCGCCGGCTTCGAAATAGCCTCCCCAAGTCTGATTATATCCGGCCGCACATTTTCCTTCTTGAGGCCCTCAATCTCATACCCGAGCAACAACGCGGTCATGAAACCCAGATGCTCGGCAAACGCAAAGTGGCGACCGGGACACATGTGCTTTCCAGCTCCAAACGGCATATAAGCGCCTCTCTTCTCCGCTTCATTCGCCTGGGACATAAAGCGACGAGCATTGAACTCATCAGCATCGTCGCCCCAGACAGATATCATGCGATGGAGCACAGTAGCCGGAAGCATGATGACACGGCCTTTCTTGAACAGATACTCGTTCCCGGTATCGGGGTCTCGGATCATGGTGTCGCGGATTACGGAGCGGGAGGAGATCGGGTGACTGTTCAGACGAATGGCTTCCTTCCAACAGCTGACAAGCAACGGGCATTTCTCGTCGATCTGGCCAATATGTATCTCCACGACGCCTTTGCGATTCTCCGAGTGGTCACCAAGCATATCGAGAGCTTGAGCACGAAGTTCGTCGACAAGCAAGGGGCGTAGGAAGATGGTCACCAGAACCCAGAAGCAACTCGGAATAGTGTTGTTGGTTGCCCCTGCCATGGTCCCAATTTCCAACTTCGCAAATTCCTCGGGCTCGATCCCTTGTTTTCGGAGCAGAGATGCACGGCATTTGATGTACTCTGATGGCTCCTTTTCTTGATCGTGGCCAGCTCTGTACCATTTGCCGAGGGCTGACTGCAGTAATGCGCGGGCTTTGTAGGCTTGTCGATTGATGATAGAGGGGAGAATGCCCATTATGAAACCTTGCATGTCGCCTTCGAAAGTCCTGGACATGTCAATGCCGAATGGTTGTGGGAGGATTGAGCGGTACTGGCCATTGCGCATCGATAAGATCCGAGTCATTATATGGACTCCTGGGTCCAAAGAGGACCTTTGAAGTTGCGGTACCAAAAAGCTCACGAACCCAGAGATAAAGATTTGATATGTCTTGCTCATCATTGCCATGAATACAGTTCAGGCGACTAGCAATGATCTCAAGGGCTGCAGCCTGCCTGTAATCATGTCAACAGGCACATCATACGTCAGGACTGCTTCACGAACATGGCTTTCAAGGGCTCACCCGTCAAAGCCGCCGATTGCGCTGACAAGATCCGCTCCGTAATATCCTGATGTACACCGTCTTGTCCCATGATGGCGTTGACAACATGGTTTTCCAAGCCGAACATTTTTGTAAGGGCTATCTTATGTCCCGTGGTAAAATTCCTGTTGCGCAAGATGCCGCGTTGTAGCTCGGGGGAAAAGGCTGCGTACGCTTTGCCTCCTGGATACGGAAGGGTAGCAACATTGAGCTGCGGGTGCTTGTCACTGCCAAAGGTTAGAGAATGGCCATCGCATCGTATGACTGACATACTGAATCATCTTGAAATACATCGTGCGGTATCTCAATAGGCCCAGCAGATGACCGATTACAGGGAGCCTAGGCTTGATGGTAGGAGGCTCCCGAGCATCGACATTGCCGTATGTCGCCTTGTAGAGCAATAGGCTGATCGCGATAACAAACCCAGTTGAACAGTAGAGGACGGGCGAAACAGTTACATGTTGATGCAGGACAGAGAAGGCTCTTTTCGTAGCCGATTCGACAAGCTCGGCCATTTTATCGAATACGTCGGTACCGAAGTAGCTGGAATTGACACTTGCCTCAACAACTGGGCCAACATTGTACTTTTGACTGTCGACTGGTTCAACTCAAAGATGGTGTTGGCTGGCAAGGGTTAGGTGCGCCACTCTTTGTCCCCTTACTATTGTTCGAGGCCCGCCGTCCTGATTGGAAGCCATAATAGGTGAAAACAAAACAAGGAGATATTCTCCGTTAGGTTCCTCCGGGTTTCAGTTGATTTGCCTCAACCTCATTATTGTGATCCATGGCTGGTGGTCCTGTTCATTACTGTTACCCGATGGCGCGAGGCCATCGATCTTTGTGTGCCATGTGCTCTGGCCAATGGTAGGATCGCGCGTCAGCTCACAATGGTGAGATTGGAACATGAGGATAACTGGTGTTATTGTGACGGATTCGAATCGTGTTGATCACATCTGGGCCCAAGGTTATGGTCGGACTTGTGTCGCAGGTGGACGTGACACAAAATGATACAGGAAGTCGCAGGCGCTTACCTCAGCATTTATGGAATCAGCACCATCAGGTGCACATGTATGCGTTGATGTCAACACCATCAATGCCCCAATATTTATCGATGTCTCGATGCTCAAGCTCGACACACAACTCTGATAATGAAGCGATCAATAGCAGAAAGTGTGCAGCCAGATCTACGTTTGGAAAATGCGAACAGCGATGACCCTGCGAACCACGACTGCTTTTCGATGCCTTCACACCTTTCCCCATGATCAGTACAGTATAGAATTACAGCTTCGACTTCTGCGCATTCTTGATCATAGCTTCAGCAACCAGCCGTCGTTGAATCTTGCCCGTAGCTGTCTTCGGCATGACATCCGTGAAAAACACCTATGACTCTCATCAGTAAAGAACGCGCTATTACCGAGATTATGACTCACTTTCTTTGGAAGCTTGAACTTGGCCACTTTCTCCGACATCCACTTCTTAAGCTCCTCACCGTCCAACTTCTTCCCCTCCTTGACAACAACCGCAACGCCAATGTCCTGACCATAATGCTCGTCCTCCATAGCGAAGCTAACGGCCTCAGAAACGGACGGATGGTGAGCGATAACATTGTCCAATTCAATTGGACTGATTTTCTCGCCGCCCTTGTTGATGAGCTCTTTGATGCGGCCAGTGATGATGATATAGCCATCGTCGTCCTTCTTTCCCTGATCCCCGGTTCTGAAGAAGCCGTCTTTGGTGAAAGAGGAGGCGTTGGCGGAGGGGTTATTGAGGTATCCTTTCGTTACATTCTCGCCGCGAATGCAGATCTCAGCTTCTTTGCCGTTGGGCACTTCATTGCCGCTTTGGTCGAGAATCTTGACTTCTACACCCTGTCCGATGCCTACACTGCCCGGGTGCCGTTTGCCGGGGGGTAGAGGATTGCTGGTCATTTGGTGAGCGGCTTCAGTCATAGCGTAGGCTTCCAGAACGGGGGCATTGAAGGTTTTCTCGAGCTCATGAAAGACCTTCGGGGACAAGGGAGAAGAGCAGGAGCGGATGAAGCGGATTTGAGGAATAGGGGAGGGAAGGGGAGACTTCAGAAGAATCTGGTGTATCGTTGGCACGGCTGTGTACCAGTTTGCTCCGTGTTGGGTGAAGTCCCGCCAGAACTCGGAAGCGGAGAACTTCAGAGGGACGACGACGGAGCCGCCTGACGCCAGAGGTGCTAGGAAGCCGGCCAGCAGGCCGTGGACGTGGAAGAGCGGCATGACGAGCATGGTGCGATCAGCTCGCGTCAACTCGTACGTTGCTTGGATGTTCTTCATGGTGCGCAGGAGATTCCGATGGGTGAGAGGGACTGCCTTTGGTCGTCCTGTGGTACCGCTAGTGTGAAGGACTAGGGCCACATCGTCCGGCTGAGCAACCTCGACAGCCGCATTTGCGTTGTCAGCCAGTTTCCCCTTCTCCTTCACATCCAAGATAACCTCGTCGCCCTCAAAGTAACACTCGACGATGGCCGCCTTGTATTTCCTCGCTGCGCGAACCGCCGCTGCATCCTGTGCGTATGCACCCTTGGGTACGAGGGCAACGGCTGAGCTCAGGTCGTCGATGTAGAACTCAAACTCGGACTGCTTGTACGCAGGGTTCAACGGAGCAGCAATGGCTCTTTGCCAGGCCGCTGCGAGGAACGAAACGATGAATTCGTAGGAGTTGGGGAGCGCAATGGAGACAGCTGATTCCGGTCTGATACCGAGCTTCGCCAACTTTTGCTGGAACAGCCGCACGTCAGCTGTCAGGCGGCGGTAAGACACCTCGAGAGGAGGCGACGACGGGACAATGACAGCAGTGGACTGTGAGTCCTTCGAGAAGGCGTTTGCGAGTGTTGTAGGAGACATGGCGGTAGCTAGTGAAGTGATGCAATATACAAGCTCCACAAGTCAGCCTAATTGGTGTTTGTACTTCGTTCTTACTCACAGCTAAGATGCAACTATCATATACAGCAGTAACGATGCACAAAAGGCCAGCTTTGGTGCCCAAACGATGAATCACTCTTCGATGCCGAGTGACGTTGTCCCCGAGGTACTCAAGCTCCGTGCCAAGCCGGAGATAAGCTGCAGCCACGTGCCTGCGCTAAATGGCACCTTTCACTTCGACATCAATTGATGTCGAATCGACAGCTTCTTACCTACACTTTTTCCGCCAACACGAGTTGCGCAAGCGCGACCATAGTCCTATTGCTAACATGGCTACTCCACAGAAGCCGTCTGGCTTACCAAATCCATATGCCGCAGGCACACTACCTAATCCCTACGCGCTGCCCGCAGGACCTGGTGCTCTCAGCGGCGCGACGACTGATCAAGAAGCGGTCGAGGACAAGAAAACACCTGGTACTTTCAGCACCTGCCACAAACCCATGACATGAGGACCGGCTTGCTTATGTGACCGTATAGCCCCTCAGCATTTCCGCCCAAACTTGATCAAACGCCCTCAGGCCAAATTCGCTCCTGCTGTAAAGAGGCCTGTAATTCCCAAGGCGGTACCCACACCTCAATCGCGCTCGGATTCCCCCGAAAAGCAGTCCAGCAATTCCCCGGCTCCACCAGAAGCGGCCATGACGAAGAACATCGACTTCTGGAGGAGCACTGCAGATGACGATGCCGAGCTGGAAGAGCAGAGGCGGAGAGAGAACCGCGAGTGGAAGGAGTGGAGGAAGGAAGAGAACAAAATCCGGAAGCAGTTTGGCGACTGGAACCCCCAGGCCGAGTATAGGATCAAGGTCCGGACGAACCTCAACTCGTACCGGTTTCGAGGGGGATACGAAAACAAGATTGCAGACTTTGCCCGCATGCTTCGCAGGATCCGTTTAGGAGAGGACCCCGCCAACTTTGATAGAAGCTCTGGTTCCCAAGAGCCCGAAGACGATCAGATGTACTCCCCACCAGACGATGCAAGGTCTCCTACCCCCGAAATAGTGCCGAACGAGGCCATCGCTCCGATACGGGCTGCGTCATATGTTCCCCAGACCTACGAGGAGGTCATGGAGTACAGAGCACGTCTTTCGCAAGGCATGGGCCAGGCGTCGGAGGCCGCGAACACGAATCCCTCCTCTGCGCCGGTACAGCCACCCATAGTCGACAAAGCGGCCGCCCTGAAAGCGAAGATGGCGGAGCTGAAGGCACAGGCAGAGGCAGCGAAGAGTGCTGAGCCCGTGCCTCCAACACCCGCGAACCCACCGGTTGCAAATCCCGATGTCACCTCAACGTCTACTTCGACCCCCAACCTCGAGCAGAAGGCTCCCATGTCTGCAGAAGAACAGCGCCGCAAGATCGCCGAACAAGTCAAACAAGCCAGTCTGAAGGCCAAAGCTATCGCCGCCGCCGCCGCCGCCGCGAAACAGTCAGTCCCAAGCCCTCCATCGCCGCCTCCTCCGCCCCCTCCTGCAGTTTCCGAAGACACCGACCTGTCCGCACCACCTCCTCCTCCACCAGCCGCCGTACCCTACAACCCCACCATCTCCGCACCACCAGTCCACTACAGCCACACCATTTCCGCGCCCCCAGTCCACTACGCCCGTCCCCCCAAACAAGCCGGCGACTCCCTCGACGACCGCCCCTCCAAGAAACAAAAGACATCGGCAGAACCAGCCAAACCCCCACCCACCTTCGCCGAACGCATGATGCAGAAAATGGGCTACGTCAAGGGCCAAGGCCTCGGTAAGAACAACGACGGCGTGACCACGCATCTCGAAGTCAAAGCGCGGAAAGTGTCGAAACAGGATCGGAGTTACGTCACTGACGACTTCGACGAGGATAGTCCTGGCGGCAAGGCGATTAAAGCGGCACAGGTATTTGATATCACGGGTGGGTTGAGGAAGAAGAAAGATGTGGGGCCGTTTGGGGAACCGAGTGCTGTTGTGGTGTTGTGGGGCGTTGCGGATGGGGTGGATTTTGAGAGTGATGCTTTGAGGGATGATGGAGGGGTGAGGCAGGAGATGGGGGATGTTTTTGATGAGAAGGTCAGTTTCTTGGTCTCCTTTTCCCTTGATCTTCTTTATCTTGTCTTTACTGGGAGAGGGAAAACACCCTTTTGACAACGAAATGCTAACGAGACTTAGTTCGGTCGCATCGCACGCATCCACATCAATATGCAGAGCCCCGAGAAGACGGTATACGTGCTATTTAACGACGGGTTATCAGCATTGAATGCGGTGAATCGGTTCCATGAGGGATATGAGTTTCGAGGGAGGCGGGTCAAGGCGAAGTTTTACGATGAGACGAAGTTCCAGAACGGGGTTTTTGACTTTTGAGTAAGACACGGATTGGGGAAGAAGGGAGGTTTGAGAAGGGTTGTGTTTTGGTGGAGCTATTCTATCCACGGAAGGTGGAAGGAGGGTAGTGTATGTGTATTACTATCCGAGGCCATTCGAGGGCGGTGTATGTTTAAGGTTTGGAAGATGTATGGGTAGATGTGTATATATACTTCATTTATTCTTCCAGCATAGAAATTCCTTTCTACGCCTCACAATCTCAAGAAGTCCAAGCGAAGACAGTCCTCCGTGAATTGCAAAAGCCTGCACGGTGTATTGCGGCACCCTACATCAAGGTTGTCACTCTCAGTGTCCCGGATATAGAGTCTTGCTGGATAAAGAAGTTTGATCAGATTACCAAGTTCCTCCTCTAATCGTGCACCCAAATGCTAATGCAGGCAATGACGCCGAAATAGTCTAGAAGTCGAAAAGAGGAGCAAAAAACGCCATAATCGGTAACCCACATATGAAAGCTACCCGGATATCCAGCCTTCCAGGACCATTCCTTTTCCATGTTCATTGTCCATACCATACCAGCAATAACCATGCCCCGCGCCATCCCGTCCAAGGAACCAAAAAGAACGCGTCATCATACCTCATGCCACTTTCCTTTCTCTCCTTACAACCTACACATTCCCCCCTTCCTCCTCAGTATCAACATGCCAAACCACATAATTCGGCAATCCCCAAACCCCATATCCCGCCCGCTTCGCCATCTTCGCGAACCCCTCCGTCTCGGCCTGATTCTCAAACGGATAAGCCGGGAAATTGATACCAGAGCGATGCACATCGGCTTTCACGACAATATTAACTCCACCGATACCATCAAGCGGTATTCTTTCCCGGGGATCCGCGTGCCGGTCGCCCATTCGACACATGTATTTGCGCTGCGTGTCGTACTCTCTGTAGCCTTCTGCGAGGATGACGTTGGGCTCGAGGGTGGAGAGGAGTTTGAGGGAGGCGGGCGTTTCTTGCCAGGAGTTGTAGTCGAAGCGGCCCTCGATGTCGGTTTTGACGCCGTCGAGGAGTTTGTAGCGGTGGAACCAGATGTCTGTATATCTGTCAGTATGCGTCCCTACATAGATTCGAGGTGCGGGTTGAATGAGAACATACTCGGCACCAAAACGTCCACGTCATGAGCAACGAAATCCTCAATCACGCGCTCCGGACACTCGACGATATCGACGTCGCGCCAGTACACCCAGCTGTGATCTTCCTTCAACGCGGTCGCGAGAAGGTAGTTTCGTGCTCGAGCCATTGCTTTTCGGCGCGGTGCTTGCGCGGCCCAGGCGTGTCTGTCTTTGACGTCTTGTGGGAGGGTGACGCCGAAGTCCTTTTCTACGATCATAGTGGAGCGAAAGGCGATTTCTGGGTTTTTCTGGACCCGTTCGAGTTCTTTCGCGAGGATGGCGAGCGTGTCGTCATGCGTGTCACCTACGAGGAAGGCGAGGTCGATGAGGTCGTGCGGATAGCTAAGCTGCACGATGAGGTCGAAGTAGGTGGGGAGGAAGTGGGAGGCGTCGCGGAGCGGGGTTAGAATGAGGATGCGTTCACGGTTGGCGTCTGCATGGGGTGTGGACTTGACGCTATTGAGGTTCACATGTTGGATTGTGGGTTCGTCGACCTTTACTGGTTTTCGGGGGTTGATGAGAATGGGCGTGTTGAGGTGAGCGTGCCATTCCTCGTTTTCGTTGGGGGACATTCGCATTGGAGGTTTCGAGGGCCCGAAGCAGTAGAATCTGGATACTCGTCAGATGGGCGTTCGAACAAGGAGACAATTGCATACCTCTGTATCTCCCCGGCTGCACTCCCCATGGACCTCCATGACAGCACAACCACCGTCAGAACTATCGCAGCAACCAGGAATTGCGTGCTCCTGAGCACATGCCATATCTGGCGTGAGGGCGGGAGACGAGCTCTCGCAGCCTTCCATGAGTAGCCTTTAGCCACCAGCATGGGTACAGAAAAGGGAACGACGGGGTTGCCCTTGATCTCGAGCTCGTCAGGACCAAGAACCTCTCGCGCTTGCGAAATACGGATCGAGGAGCTCCGCAGCCGGGTTCCAGCGTGCTGCTGCGAGCGGAGAGGAGAAGAGGTCGGAGAAGAGTAGTCGGACGCCAGGGTGCAGGCTGCGCCCTTGGAGGGACTTGGAGAATGGTCAAAGTTGTGGGGTTGTGGATAGTCTTGTGGGACCGGTATGGTTACGTCGTTGGCAGAGAGGGAGCCAATTGGAGGTGGAAACTCTCAAGTAGTGGATTTGAGGTCGACGGGAAAGAAGAGACGGCGCGACGAGTGAAAATGAGAGGGAATCCATGGTCGTTGCTTCCTTCTCTTCGATGCCATTTCCATACACAGTCGCGCCGCCGGTGAATGCTGATTGGCCGATAAAGAGCATTCTTGACACTCAGGCGCGTCGGCTGCCTCCCTCAGTGTCGCCGTCTCACACGCGTTGAGCACGATGCTGAATATCATCTTGTCGTGGGAGTGTTTGAATGAGAATCGTCAGTTTGGATGTTTTATGTCGTGAGAATATGCGGCTTTGCCGGCTGGTTGTCAGCGTTGACGGCTTACCGCATCGGGTAAATCCGAGCATCTTGTCGTAGGGTTTCGTTCAGGGGCACCCCTTATCCTGGTCGGGGGCAACCCTTATCTCAAGTTACCCCAATCACATCGCGGCAAAGTCCTCTACCTTCGCGGCAACGTCCTCTACCTCTTCTGTCTCGCGATTTTTCTCTTGTACAAAGAGTTTTCTTGTCGCGCTGTAGGGTTCGTGAAGGGTTAGAGTTCGTGTAAGGTCAGGGTTAGTTTTAGATTAGGGCCTGGAGAACATTTCTATGTGTTGTGTTGTATGCATGTAGTGAGTTAAGGGGTGCCCCCGACCACGATAAGGGGGTGCCCCTGAACGAGTCCCTTGTTGTGGGGCACTACATCACTCCCCGTAACAGTACTACCAAGCATCGCAAGATCAACTCCAAGACAAAGAACACCGACAAAAGCCGGGCATGATCTCAGGATCTCAGACGCGGATTACCATTATTCTGAACGTACAGGTCACCGATTAAATCGAAACTCTAAAGCCAGACTAAGGCGACGATAAGCGAAGAAGCCGTTTCCACGCGAGCGCCACAGTCCCGTAACCCATGGGGACTGGTCCGCTACAAGTCTGTCCGTATGCAGCGTACCAGACATGCGGGCAAGCATCAAACAGACCTTCCTAATTGTACGAGAACGCAGTATAGTGACAGCTCGACGTGAAGCTCGACGGGACGCGAATACTCGATTGCAAGAAACGAACAGTGGACCGGGAGCGCATTTTCCAAGATACATGCAATGATTTGGAAGATTGTAGTATTCTCCTCCAGTCTCAGACTACCTAGGTAAAGGAGCGATATAGAGACGAAACTTTTTGAATCATCATCTCTCATTCTTCGTACAAGATTCGTCACTGATACGAGCCGTCATCACAAAAGAAAAGGAAGATCAAAATCGCAAACCGACAACGCCGTGCTCAACAGACAGATACCCGACCAATGCATCGCGAAATAAGCACACCAGGCAAAACACAACGAGAACGAGATGACCCAACCCCCCCTCTCAGCGAAGACGCCGTCCGGCCAAGGCATCCAGAACATCCTGGAAACAAGCGGCAAAGTCATCCGTAAGGAGCGTGTCCTCACACCGCATCAACCTTTCGACAAGCTCCGGGTCCAGCACGCGGTGAAAGATCTCAAAATGAATGCGATTTAGTCCCGCACGCTGGTGAAGCAGCACCTTCGTGCTGTGAAGCACCGCTCTTTTGGGCACTTTCATCTGCTTCGATGATTCCAGGTTCGGGTTTGTGTTGCTCGTCGTCAGAGGCTGAGTATCGCGGTCCCAGTGCGGCACCTCTGTGTCTAGGAAACGCTGCAGTTCGCCGAGCAGTTCAGTCTGCTCGGTGCGCCTGTGCTTCTCAGAGGCGTTGCGGTGATGACGTTCTGAGGCAGTAGGGGGAGCCCGCGGACGACGGGTCGTGGTTGGCATGGTGGGAAAGTAGTAGTCTCTGGTCCGCATGGGTTGAGTGCGCACTGGACCGAAAGCCGGGGAAGGGCAGCTGGATGATGGAGCCGTAGAGGTGCAGTTGAGGGAGCTCCGTCTGGATGAGGCACTGTGCGTGGAGGTTGAAGAGCTGGAATCGTCGTTGTGAAAGATGGTGATCATGTCCGGCGGCCCTTCTTTCCTCACAGGAGGAAGTGAAGGGTCGTTCAACAGGAGGTCGATCTTCATGGTGTGTGGGATGAGGACAGATTGGAAAAAAAAAACGCAAACAGCCGCCAGCAGTAGATAGACCGAGAAAAGACGCAGGAAAGATTGAGCAGTATATCAGCAAAGCAGTTCAAGAGATTGAGAGCGGAGGAGATGTTGACAATTGACAAGACTGTCTGGGGGAGGCCAACAGCGGCCTTTTATAGAGACGGCCAAGCGAGCAGCCTGAGGGCTTCCCATGCCGAAAAGACAGCTCGAAGAGACAGGACCTGCAGACAGTGCAAGCTGCCAGGCCGCAAAGTAGCTCGACGTGGAGACGGCCCCGCTTCCCGTGAAGAGCAAACAACACTACAGCGCCACTTCCACCGTTGAGCGGTCTGGGAGCTCGCATCGCGGAGCGCGGCATCTGCTCTCGTGCAACCAGAGCTGTGGGGGTTCTTCATGAGTGGTATCCCTTGCTCGCAGCCCACAGAAGGGGCCACACGACCTGGGATCTTCCTCAAAGACTCGGATGGAAGCGTAAAATTGTATGGCCGCCTTGGACCTATTCTCTGCTCTGTGTTCGCTGAAGTCTGGCTGGGGATGACTGCCGATAGCGGCCGCAACGGCACAAGGATAGGCTCCTCCTACTTGCAGACGACAGGTGCAGAAAGTGGCCTGCTCTGTTCGTGACAAGGCTGCTGTACCCGATCACAGGTAGCGTGGGATCCTGCCCGTCAGCGGCGAGACGCTGGGCGATCGGGACATGGTCAGATCCTGGGACAGCCCTTCTCCCCTCTTCCTGGTACGCGGTGGAGCTGCTGCAAGCAACCGTTTTCTGCCATCAGAGCTCAGCCATCCTGAACGTGGGCGTGTGGCATCCAGCCCGGGGTCTGCAGCGCCAGCGACAAATTGGGACTGACGCTGTTGTTACCGCTCGACATCTGGAGTCTGGCCTGTCTGCGAGGGCGAGAGGTGGAAACGGCGGTTGCACGACGTGTTTTAGGCCGGCGACTGGCAAAGTGGTCGTGCGCATCGCAGCTGCAGGCTCGTCAAAACAAGTTGCCATTTGGCACTATCCCCCTTCCGATCTCTGGGCAACCTTGGATGTCGATGATCTCGGAACGACAGTACTTGTGAAGAGGGAAGTAAAATAGAATTCGGGAGAGGTTGATGGCATAGGTAATGGCAGCCGCGACGTGCTCCTCCCTCATTATGGGCCGACAGTGGCAGTTGTCATGGGTTAGTGGGCAGGCACGCAACCGTTTCTCCGTTACCTCTGTCGTCTACCTACATATGTAGGTAACGTTGTGATGCCTTGGCGAGACCCAATGCTTCAAGTTTGTTCAGTGAAAAGAGCCGTGTATTATTTTCCTGTGCCAGCGAAAGCATTGCCAAGTGATACATACAGATGAAGCATACTCTCGCATTATCCCCGATCGCCCCTCTGCAGTTCTTCCAACTCCCTCCCAGCCCGCATACCTCCGAACAGGTATGCTATAAGGAAACAAATTGCCGGATTATTAGTCTATACAACGTAGGGAACGCCAGCGTGTTATCGTGCGACTCTAGAAGAGGAAGAATGCTGCCAATCCAGCAAGGAGGACGCTGCCTTGGACTTGCATGGACGAGGCGGCGCCTTGCTTCTTCTCGTTGTTGCCAGACTTCTGGGGGTCGGTGCCCTCGCCTCCGGGGGTCTCAACCTCGCCCTCACAGACATACTTGCCCTTAATCCTGCCCTTGTCCTTGATCTCATCGAAGACCTCAGAGCAAGGCTTGGAGATGTCGTTGGTAGATTGGATGTTGAAGGCTCCTTCGACACCCTCGAAAGCGGGCATATCAATGCTATATCTGGTTAGCCTCTTACATATTGAACGAGTAGTGGAACCACGAACCTCGAGATGTTACCGTTGAAGTCGAGAGCACCCTCGATGGTCTTCAGCTTGGGGAAGCCCTCGATCTGCTGGAGCTTGGTGTTGTTGGCGAGTTCCAAGTTCTGGCCAACGGTTTCCAGGGCGGGGAAGGTGACGTTGCTGAGCTCAGTGTTGGACACAAAAGAGAGCGCACCACCGACCTCGGTGAGGTTGGGGGCAGAGAAGCTCTCGAAGTTGTTTCCGACGAAGATGAAAGAGTCGTTGGTGCTCTCAAGCGACGGAAGCTCCACAGACGAGCAGTTGCGGAAGATCAATTCCTTCGCGTTCGTAAGGCGAGGGAAGCTCACTTCAACGTCTGGGCTGTTGTCGACGATGGAGAGGGACCCGCCGACCTTCTCAAGCTGCATCACGATGCTGTTGATGAGCTTGTTGTTAGCGATGAACATGGAATCGACCTCCTCGAGATCCAGGCCGTCCAAGGTCAGGAGATCGGTGTTCTCGATGCTGACGCTGTCGGCCTTGGTAAGAGGGCCGCCAAAGCCCAAGTTGTTGAGCTTGGGGAGACCCTTCCACCGCACGCTCTGGACCGTCTTCAGCTGCGGGAAGTTGAGGACGTTGAGGGCCGTGTTCTCCTCAAGGTGGAGCTCGCCCTGGATTTCCTCAAGGCTATCGGCGCTGATGCTTCCGATGGCGCTGTTGTTTGTGCTGATGAGGTGACCCTTCAGGACCTGGACACCATTGATGGCAATGGGCTCGGCGACGCTGGTTGCGATGACGATGTTTCCTGTGAAGGTCTCGCATGCGGCGATGGCAGTGGCATCTCCGCCGTTCTGAATGGTGCTGGTGGCAGAGACACTGCAAGAGTTCCGCTGGCCTGAAGCGTGTCAGCAAATCCGTGGCGATATAAGGCGTGCGTGGACAACGTACCATATGCGGAGCCGGCGGCAGCCAGCAGCGGCAGTGCGATTTTCGCAATGGAGGACATTATGAGGATGGAGAGGCTGTATGAGCTGCAACCAGCAGTCAGTGGACCGTCCCGGAGACACAATTGACGCCAAGCTGGAGGCAGAAAAGCGTACCTGGTTGTGGATTAGGACGGCTCAGTCAGTTCCGGCACGCTGCGGTGTTGATGCAGCGGAAAGATGTTCGGGGTAAACAAGAGTATTATGGTCAGTCAAACGAGCGAAGGAAGAAAGTCCAATGGCCGACGGCACGAGGGCAGCGGCGACAGTAGCAAGTGAGTGGCGGGAAAGAGGGAAGAGATGAAGGAGAAGTTGGTGAGAAGACGAGAAGGAGAGAAGACAGGGCGGAGGGTCTCGGGGGGGGGAAGGCGCGAAAGGGGGCGCGGCCAACCCGCAAACCTGCAACCGCGCCAAGCCACAAACACGCTAGCTACTAACCGGGACTAGCGCCGCCGAGCCGATCGCCAGAGCCACCGTGGACATCCGCGACTGTGGCATCAATTGATGTCCGCACACGACGCAATTGTCCGCATCACCAGTGACAGCACGCTGCGCCCTCCTACACGTACGCCCTGCGTTTCATCGTGAGAACACAGCACCGCGCGTGCAAACTGCTCTCACAGACTCTCGCCGCCCTCATCTCGGCTGAAGCCCGTGGCCGGCCACCCTGGCATATCGAATTTCACTCCTTGTCCGGCGCCACTCCAAACGGCCACCGTCCTCGATAATATTTCCGCCGCGCCCGCTCGAGCCTCGCCTTATGTGCAGGAATCGCATGCCGCATGAGGCGCACGTCTCACCAATTCGGCCACCAGCCTCGCCTTGCAATATCAACCCATCGTTTTGCAGTACAAAGCTTGATCCGAACGACGTTGCTGCCGCTTGTTGAAACATCAACAAATACCCACGCATTATTGACATGGCGCTTCCCCTATCCCCTTTCTATGACTCTGTGGCTAGCTCATCTTTCTCGGCAGCGGACCATGCTGCTTCTGGAACTCGCACGTCATTGGCTGCACCTGCCGCGGATCGGTCCTCGAAGAGCCACTGCCGGAATGTCGATGCAAATGTGAAACATGCATTCTCCAACATCAACAAGTTATATATTCATTGAAACAGCTTTTCCTTGATTTGACAACTCGCCAACTTCGGCGCAGTCGAGACGAGATTGCTGGCCAGGAATCGTTGGTGTTTTGACCACTCGGTGGTGCTGTCGACTGCCGCACCGCCACACCAACTATGTCCGGCTTCATAGCAAGGCTTCAGTGATCCACCGCGGCTTATGCCTTCCCGCAGATGATATTGAAACATTCCTGGGTGTCATCTCCATTGCCGGACATCATGTCGGACTCCTAAGCCATGGCAGCCCTTGACGACGCTCGACCTGTACGTATTCGAAGATGATGACATTGCTTCTACACATGTCCTGTTCCATTTGCTGTGTATGCCTGGATCCAAGGGCTTGCAGTACTACTCAATATGCGGACTGACGCACTGCCATCTGTGTCAGTCTTCCCTATTCCTGCAGGAGTATAGATGGTCCGCAGATGGCACAAGCAAGTCCACAAGCACTATAGGCTGGTCCGTCTCCGCTCTGCTCGGTTGCGCCTGTGAGGAAGAAGACGATAGGAAGGGAAAGACAATCACAAAAGTTGACCAAGACGAGCAACAGTCCATTCCAAGTCTCATGCGGACATCCGATGCAGGGCAGACCGCTCGCGGATACCAGCAGCATCGACCCAGACAAGAACCCTCAGTGACACGGTCTTACTGGCAGCCACAGTGGGGGTCTGCAGCAACAAGTACAACACAGAATCAGGCGAGCCAGCAACGACTGACGCGCGCCGAGAACGAGCACAAGGAGCTATGGGTGACACAACGGCTGCTCTGACCACTTCCAGCTTGGGGCGCGAACCAAATCCTTCAGTGGAAGTCTGCGTGGACGGCTGGCTGTTCGAGCCCATCCTGCACGGAAAGGAAGCAATGCAACTTCGCTATGTACTGCAACCCTACGCGGGCATAGTATCGAACATAATGGCGCTCTCAAGCATTCTGCAGCACGCTCACATCCACATCTTCGATTCTCCACATGTACCACATGAACAGTGACCTGTGCGCGTCAGTGCTCTCGGCTTGACGAATCCGTTGACCATGCTTACCGATATGGAGAGAACTTGGCCGCGATGTCCAGCATTTCCTTCTCCGGCATGTATTTCCACTTACCTCCCTTGGACTTCAACTTCGACACGTCACGGCCCACGTACGTCGCCATGCCTCTTCTGATTGCAAGTCAACCACGAGCCTTCCACAGAGTTGAGCGCACTCACTGTACACCCAGATCACCTGTACTAAAAACATCCATTCGTTTCAGACCAAAGCACGCAAACATCTCTGCACACGAGGCGAACCGGTCAGCGAAAAAGATCCGTAGCTGCGTTCCACGACATGAGCGTGTGCGCTCCCCGCCTTGGCTCCCGAAGAGGTTCGCACGACAAACATGACGAACCCTCTACGCAGACAAGCAGGGCTTATGCCCAGTCGCTCCAACGCTCAACGCTACACGGGCGTACAACGGAGGGCGACACGTACCGACGCTCCACCGACCAAGTCCTCTTACAGCAACCAGCTTCTCGATCAGCTCTTCGTCGCTGGCGCTGATCAGCATCTCAGCGCTGAGCTCCCCGGCTGCAAACTTTTCAGCCAGCCCGTGGATGTACTCGGCCTTGCGTTGAGAGAGACCCGCTGTGCGCAGCGTAGCGAGGTCTTTGGCGATTACCTGGGCAGGCGAGGGAAACGAGGGATGCGTCTCGGGGAAAAGAGCGGTGAACTTGGAGCGTATGCTGGCTGCTGCAGCTCCGGAGACCTGTGCGAAGTGTCAGCGTGGGTGCTGGACGTCCAGATGATGCGATGACAGCCCGTTTCCTGTCATGTCTGTTCATCGAGTGTCATTATCGGCTCTTGCATGATGTCGGATGCAAGGCGCGTTGAAGGAGACGACAGCCAAGTCCATCAGTCGTATAGCGGATGGGTGCCTTCAACGGTGGTGTTGTTGGTGTAAACACCAAGTCGAGATCGCTCCCACATCCCTAAATTTGAGCGGCAAAGTCTCCTGAAAGATGATATCGAGCAGCATGGGCTCTGGTCATCGGAGAAACTTGACTTCTCCGGATGAACGGCGCTAGCCACCGAAGACTGCGGTTCTCTGACCTGGGCCTGCGCTTGGATGCGCACACTGGCACCTTACTTCATTCCTGGATGACGGACGTTTCTCGATATATACACTGCTACGTACCTGTTGTCCGATGATGCCCGATGCAAGCGCGGTGAAAGGATCAACGACCTCACTCAGACCTTCAGGACTGAACATCTTGCCTGAGTCCACGCATTAGCAACAATTCGGCGGATGTGATACCTCACTACAGAGCAAGTGCAGTATTCGATAGGCCGCAACCCCCTTGTCTGCCAGTCGACACTCCAATCGTTCACTTGCTCACTGAAACCCGGAAGAGATGCCAACTCACAATAATGCTTTTCAATCAACCCTTTCAACCTCCCCGTCTCATCCACGCGTCTCAAATGCTCACAAGCATCCTCTAACAACGTCTCCACCGTCGACGACGGATGCACTAATCTCGCGCCTACGTCCGGCGGCACCACGACGGCCTTTCGTTTCGTCTTTTTCCTCGGCGACGCTTCATCTTCAGGGATAGCTTCAAGCCCATTATCCAGCTTCCCAGTCTCCTGCGTATCTTGCCCTCCAGCATCCGTTGTCCTTACGGACGGCGCTCGCACAGGCGAAGAACTATACGCAACGAGCGCGCGCTTACCACGGGGTGTCGCGAGTGGCGCATTCGTGGTGTGTGGGTCTGCAGGACGTGGTTTCCTATCCTCGACATCGTGTTGTCGGCTGGATATGGAGTCTAGGATGTGGGAGTTCGAGGCTGAGGGGCGCGTGAGGTGTGCGATGCCGGCAGGTGTGAAGGGCGCGGTTGTGCACTGGCGCTTTGTTGATTTCGGGGTCTGAGGAGGGCTGGAGGGAAGAGAAGCGTCGGACTCAGGTTCTTCAGCAGGTTGGTCTTGTGGTTCGGGTGTTCTCCTGCCCTCGGCTGTGGTGGATTTGCGCTTTCGAGACCCGGGAGCTGGACTGGATGCCGACGCAGGAGACTTGTCTGGCTTCACTTTGGATGCTTTCGCATTCGTCGCTTGAGATGCTTTGGTCTTCCGTGCGCTTTTCTTCCCATTCTCCGTAACGCCCGCATCACTGCCATCTTGAGTAGTCGCAGGTGCAGACGCGGTACTACTTGTGATCCGGGCTGAACGACGTAACGACATGGCCGATATTTTACTGTTCAAAACGCGCAATGTAGTCCGGGTACACGTAGGGTAGAGGCGAGGTAACATTCAACTGGGTCTTCGACGTCAGACGCAGCTCGTTGTCAGGTCGACGCGAGCGGCGCGGGGGATCGTGGATGTTTATGACGCGTGGGCATGTGATTGCGTGATTACAAATTACGATGATGTCAATTGGGGTTCGAATGACCGAGGAGCATCAGCTCTTTCGACTTCCACTTTCAGAGTTTAATTTTATTCCGATCTGAACAATTTTCAGCGTGAGTTTATTGTAATTTACGGTACGGGTGATTTCCTAAACCAGGGACCTTCTCGAAGCAAAGCTGGATGTAGGGTTCCAAGTCCGGGCTACTAAGGAAGTTCAAACCCCCTTTTACCGATTACCCAGGAAAGGCGTTTAGCCACATAATGGAGATGCATGGATGGCACAACTGAAGTACGCATCTAACTATAGATATGCAGTAGCCCAAAAAATCGCTCAACTCCCCACGAGCGATCAAAGGAGCTCACGAAAACTTTGATAACTCGCAATCTTGAGAAGAGAGAACTTAAGTCTACAAAACGCTCGCAAGAACCCATTTTCCGCTCTCACGGGTCCTCTATGCATATACAAAGTACCACTACTTGATTTTTGGTCGTTCGGGGTCGTCGTCCTCGGTACCGTAGGGTAATATAGATATGAACTAGCTCTGCCCATAATTAAATAAACCAAACCCCTGGGCGCAAAGTGAAGAATAAACCTTCAGGGCAAAATCTCCCTATGCCCTCTCTTCTCTTCTCTACTTCACTCGTTAAGACAGAGTCTATCCAGCCGTCATTTCTAGCCACTCATCCTGGATTATCCAAACCCTTTGGGATCAAACCGACGGCGCCTGCAGCACCTCTGCGACACCTCTGCGAGACGGCCACCTTCTCTATAGCCAAAACCTGCCGCGAAACCGGCTTCGTACACTTTCCCCCCCAAAACCCTCTATTCCCACAATATCCCCTCAGCAAATCTCTCCTTCTCCTTACGCCACTCTACCGAACAACATCAAAGAGACACGGTACAAGATACAACAGAGGGGAAAGGGGATTACTATTTCCAACATGATCCAAAACCAGCATATGCGTGCAATTGTTCCAGCGCACTTCAAACGTAGCTCCAGCACAACCTCCAAGGCAACGGGTGAAGCCAAAAGCATGCACAACTCAGGATCGAGAAACAAACCAACTCAGCTTAAAACAACTCAGCATGTTTTTTCTCAGATGACTTTGTTCACCACCTAATGCTTTGTTGATGCAACCAAATCTGCCCAAACACCTACAATTTCTTCTGTGTTCAGGGAACCCCTATGTGCGCTCCAGATCAAACCCTGGAATCCCTGGAGTAAGGGCTTTCTTTCTCGTTCTCAACGTGATAAACGCGTGACGCCAGCTTTCCCAGCCTTCTCCTCCCTATCATGCAGACCTTACTCCAGGCCCTCGGACTCCACTCGTCCATTCAAGCCATAAGCTTTGCTCAACTCGAAGCCGTCCCTCCTCACCCCAGGAAGGCCTGACCCGTACGTCCATCACGATCCCTCTTCTGTCTCAGATCCACGTCATCCGGCGATTTCCCCGATCAGAGTGGGTCACACCAGCTCTATTTCCGCAGCAGGTTCTACGCTATGAACAGCGAGAAACTTATCACTTTCCCGGGCCTCTTCTTACAAGCTGACCCGTCTGAAATCAAGCATCCCGTTCTCTTCATGGCCGTCGACGTCCTTCGGGATACGGCCGTCCATCCTACCGCCCTCTGTGTCGCCCTCGATGCGCGAAGCATCAGACACCAGAAGGAGCCCAGCGCTTTTGATGGAATGGACGAGTGCGGGGACGCGGTCCTAGTTAAAAATGTCAGAAAAGTGCTATGTAAGTATAAAGGTGACATACAAGTAGACGCGCGCTACACATGAGACCCACTAGGTTGTTGTCGCGGGCAATGCGCACTGCGTCCCTGATCGAAAGCATGGTTTCGCCATCTGCCAGAAGCGAAGGGTCCTGGCTGTTGCAGAGGAACACAGGATCTGAAATCGTTAACACGGGACATTGTTTGTTGAAAGCTTAGACAACTTACAATTCGGCTGTTTCCAATTAATGGCGGCGCAGATTTGCTGGTCAGTGGAGCTGAAGACGAAACGCGTCGCCGTGCTGTCGTAATCGAGGAATCCTTTTCCTCTCAACTCCCTGGCATGCGCGAAGACGACCGACAGGATTGCGTCCACGTAATCGTTCATGTCTGGGACGGACCCAAGGCGGAGTTGCTCCACTTCGGATTTATTTGGGCGAAGGATATGCAGCTCGACTTTGACGTCTGTGGGGAGCAGAGCAAGCGCGTCTCGAAGAGAGATACCGCACCGGTTCAAGGGGGCATGCGTCTGAGCGATATCGTCCGGCTGCACGTACGGGAGCATGGGAAGGTTTCGCGCTTGGAGAGCCTCCAACAGGGAGTGCTGACCTCCCAAAATGGCAACAATCTGCTCGTATGACAAGGTGTTGACTCCGGGGGCGACGTTGACTGGGCGGCTGCCTGTGCCTGGGAGTGTGGTTCCCACCGTCCACTCAGGAAGTAGGACGGGAATGCCGTCACCGGTGAGTTGAACATAGAGCCTCAGATACTGCCCCTGCACGCTTGTTTTGGCGATGAATCCACGGGACTGCGGGCCAAGGTCGCTCATTTCTCTCCAGTAGGTGGGGAAATAGCGTAGGTCAAGCCTGTCACCGCGGAAGGGTTTGATGACCAGGAAATCGAAAGTAAGGCCGGCGGCCGTACGTAATTGGGGATCCTGGAGCTCCAAAGTACACCGACCTGAGCTTTGGCCGTTCAGAGTAAAAACGCGGGACGAGGCAACTCCTCGGGCAATCTTCCGGGAGCCGGAGCTAGTGTATACGCTGAAGTCGATGGCGAACGTGTCAAGGCTGTCTACCTGGAAGGAGATGGATCCATCATCTTCGACAGGGAGCCGAATGCTTCTCGGTATGAACTGGTAGCTATCCGAAGCAATGTTGAGCCTTGCCACGCCCGGGTATTTCGACTCATTGTAGAATCGAACCGCCTCTTCACCAAGTTGTTCGAAACTGATGATGACCAGTGTCTTCGTATCCAAATACATGTGACCCAGGCTTCTCGAAGGTAATATTGGTGGTGGAAGTGCAAAGTCTGGGATCCCCCCTGCATCGCCTGGCTGGTTCAAGGCGTCCGGCGCTGTGAGAGATGTGGCCAAGGAGATGCGTGGCGAACGGCCGACCAAGCCAACACCATGTCCGACGGACTCGAGTAGCTTCATGCACTCCCAATGACCCTCCCAAGCTGCGTAATACATTGCAGAAAGGCCCTTTTCGTCGACGATGTCGACGTTGACCTGACAGTTAAGAAGCGTCTGGACACATGAAACATGGCCTTCACTGGCTGCGTGGAAGAGAGGGGTCCACTGATCAAGCTTATCCGCTTGATCGAGATCCGCACCGTACTTCCGGAGAAGCAGAAGCATCTCCGGCACCTTGCCGAAGCGTGCTACCAGATGCTGAGGATAAAGACCTTGACCGTCAGGCAGTAGCTCAGCGTCGCGCTGAAGGAGTAACTCCACGACCTCCAGGGACGAGTATTGACAGGCGAGATTCAGCGGTATGTGCTTAGATGGCCCGAGAGGACTGATGTGCGCGCCGCATGCAAGCAAAACTTGCACACAAGCAAGCCTTGAGTGCCTGATAGCATGGATCAAGGGAGTGAAGTTGTCGTGATCGGGGGCATTGATCGTATCCGGGGCAGCGTCAATGAGCTCCTCAGCCAGTCCCACATGACCATGCATGCAAGCGTAATGCAGAGGTACACGCCCAAAGACGTCGGCAGTGTGAGCGTCCACGTTTCCTTCCAACCCCAGCTTGAGAACTTCGCGCCGGCCACAGATGGCTGCCTTGTGCAAGCAATTTCGTCGATTCATTTCGTCACCCTGGTGCAGGTTGACCAAGCGGGTGTTGATGAGTGTTTGCAGCGCGGTCTCGGGAGCTTTTTCGACGGTGCTTAGGAAGGCTCGCGAGATACGGGCTCGAGCATCCTCGATCTGGGACATGCGAGATAGGCAGTTCTCCATTTCCTGAGTATTTGACGTCTCAATTGCCTGGATGATCCGGTCTTCCAGTTCCTGGTTGAGGTCTGCAGGCCCCACTGCAATCTCTAATCCATTTTCCACGGGTGCATGAGGCTTTTTGTTGCCCTCAACCCAGTCATGAAATTCAAACAGAGCTTGGGTCGCCTGGTTAGACAGATCTTCAATGACGCCTCTCCTAAATGACGTGCGTGCTTCGTAAGCTCGGGAGAGATCTAACTGCTTGACTCGTGACTGGTACCGTTAGCATGCGAATTTGAGCTGTGACAGAGCAACAACCTTGGAGGCCTTATCCCACTATCCGATGTTAGAGCTTGATTGCCATCTTGTGGGTTAGCAAACCTTCTTGATAATCTTGGTAAACGCGGTTCCGTTGACTTCAACGAATTGCTGCACGTATCAGGGACAGTCCCGACATCAATCACAGGTTGACTGACCCAGAGTTTATCGAGGCCTGCAATGACATGTCTCAGGCCTTCATCAAGCGCAGCATATTGAGAAGACAATTGTGATAACGATTGCGGGTGCTGCTGCAGGACCCTTTTCATCTCCAGCAACGAAGACAGACGATTTCGCAGCTGTCATGTGAAAGTGAGCTTCTACAGGAACTTCGGGGATTGAGACATACCTCTGCTTCCTTCTGTGCATAGAAGTTATTGACTTTGTCCAGTTCACGTTCCTGCCTGTGTTAGCGATAAGTATCGAACAGTGAGGGCAGGGCAACGTACGACATGGAAGAAGAATGTATCTTTGTTCGCTTGCAATGCATTCCGAGCGTCCGTCTGTGGCCCAAGTGGTCTAAGAGAACCCGCGCTCTGTGGTGCCAAGCTGGGGCTGGCGATGAGCCTCTTGATTAGCTGCAGTATTGTCAGTATCGGGAAGCCTCGTGTAATTTTGGACTCACCTTTTTGAGCGCCTTGTAATCGACGAAGCCGTCTGCATATTCTGAAATTTCCAGTTGCTGCTTTTGAATATGCTTTCCGAACTTCCTATAGACATGGCAGGGTTAGTGGCGGGACGTTAGGAATCAAAGGTGCAAGCTGGGGGACCGGACTTGACAGGGTGACATGGTTCGCTAGAGATGCGTACATTTTTGTTTGGCAGTGTTGGAGACCGGCGAGTAGACGTGAAAATGGTCAATTCGGTTGCCGTCAAGGTGAAGTATACCTAGCTAGATATTGGCCGGGATGCGAGGATTATGATGCGATTACGTTGTGCCGTGAGATCTGGTGACCAGTGGAGCATAAACAGGGTTCAAGTTGTCGATGGTTGTCGAGTCAAGCGCGCAGCAGGAGGTAGGCGTTTACTATTGCCTAGCCGATGGCCATTTGTAGTTGTTGACCTTCTGGGACATGCGAGCAGCGACGACACAGGATGCGCACGAGTAGGAGAAGCTGGAGAAAGTTGAAGATCCCACGCCCGTACAGCACCCGTGGACAGGGACGAAATCTTGTGCGAAGTCGTTCACCAGTAAATAAATAATGTGAGCCAATGGTAGGCGCCGCAGCGAGCACGAGGTGTAGAGAGATGGTGGGAGTTGTGGAGGGCAAGCAGCCCTGGAGAGCAGGGGTCCGCGCGTCGCAGCAACATCCCTGTACGGCCGAATTTTATGCGCATATGTCATCCGCCAAGCGCGACCTCGGACATCAATTCATCATCAGGACTCAGAGTGAAAGTGAACAGTGTTCAGGTACCTAGTTACGATGCTGTTCGACATCTGACCCCCTCCACAGGATATCAAGGCCTGCAACAAATCAAAGCTAGCTATACAAATAGGCGCCCCCGGTCAGACTTGTAGCCCACAGCCCCAAACACAGCAAATGTGCCGCCCGCCCTCCTCTTCTTCTATACGTTATAGACGTCCCAGCCATCGAGGCCGTCAGGTGCCGTCGGAACGTGCTGCTCTTGCTTGGACCGTCCAATCTGGTCCCACGGTGTGCGAGTAGCTGCGTCGCCACTCAACTCCTGGTCATGTCATAGCTCATCCTCCTCCATCTCCGATGGCTTCAGTAGACCGCCCACCTTCATTGCCCGCTGGCGCTCCTCCTCTTTCGCCCTGCTCGCTGCCTGCTCGCGCTCCTCGGCGAAAAGTTCCGCATTGTCGCCCGAAAACTCCTTGAGCGAAATCAGGAAATCTCTGAGGATGATCTTGAACCGGTTCATGTCCGTGTTCGACTGGAAGAGCGCCTCGATGAAGGAACCGATTTGTGCCCTGCCACAGTTAGTTTTGGAACGCCCAGTATCCGTGTTCCACTTACGTCTGCAGGTTAGGGAAGGCCGTCATCAGGAGGTTGCCCAGGTATTGGCGCAGGAAGTCGCGGTTCGAAGTGCCCGCTGGCGCTTCCTCTGGAGAGTAAATGGGGCCCGTGATCTTGTCTGCATCGACCAGGTGGACCAGCTTCTGCAAGAGCTGCGACTGGGACTTGAAGCCTGCCTTGTGGTCGCTGTCCGTGAGCACAAAGAACAAATCCTGCAAGATGAAGGTGTAGAATGACTGGAAGAACTTGTTGCAAGTCTCCGTATTCGTCTCCGCCATGTTGCTGATCAGCTCGTTGCACATGGAAAGACCCGCACTCTCAACCTCCCGGTTGTCGTGCTTACTTGCCCACATGCACGAGTCAAGAACCAGCTTGAAGGAGCGTCCGTCGAGACGGAGCAGTGCGGGGAAGCAGCGGAGATTGATGGTCCTCAAGAGCTTGAAGAACTCGACCCGATGCTCCGGATACTCGGAGAAGTCCTTGTTGATCATATCCAACGTGCACTCGAACACGCTGTCCATGATGTTCAACACCTGGTCCTCCATCAAACCCTGTGACTGAGTTAGAATTCGGCTCTCTCTATCCATAAGGCAGACACGTACATGCAACTTGTTGATGATGGTGGTCATGACGTTCAGGACCTCGGCCTCACGCGCATCAGGCACGTTGCTCTTGTAGTCCAGGAGAACTGCTTCCAGCAATTTGGGCACGAGATTGTTATGTACCATCTCCAAGTCGTCCGCCTTCTCCACATAGACATTGATGAGCTTCAGGATCTCCTTCTTGATCGTGCGTAGGCCGCGCACTTTGGGCATCTTCGTTGCAATCGGTCCTGTGCACAATTAGTCCCCGTTCCAGATCGAAGATTATCAACACCAACCATCTCTCTGCACCGCAGCATCGATAAGGCCGCTGCAGGCACGGTACATGTTCAGCATGTCAAAATAGATGCGGCCGATCTGGGGGTAGAAGTATGCGCCTATCGAGCTGCAGGCTGCAACGTTTGTTTTCATGATGTTGCCCAAAATTTTGATAGTATCAGGGCTCTCCAAGATGGCAGAGTCCCGGTTCGCCTCGGCGATGATGGAATCCCACTGTGATTTGTTAGCAAGGACCGGAATAACGGCCTTCCTCACGTACCGCTTGATTCGGAGGGAACATCAGATCCTGGATCAGTCTCTCTTGTATCGACTTTTGACCCTGGGCGCTAATCATGTAGCCGCACGCTTCGTAGAAGGTATGGACCTGCTGAGGGGTCAAGTCTGATGTAATCTTCCCCAGGCCTCGCACAATCTCGTCGATGAACGGCTCCGTCTCCCCAGGTTGCAATGCGACAAAGTGTCGTCTGCACTTATTGGCAATCTTGATGAAGGTGTCACATGCCATGTCCTGCACACCTTCGTGTGTCTCGTGCATGAACTCGAAGAGCTTGTTGACCACGGTCTTGAGGAACTTCCAATGCGCCTTGAGGAAGCGGGGGTACTGGCCGACAATGTACATGATGTTGCTGGCCACAACCGCCTTGTTATCCTTGCCGCGTTTCATTTCCGTAAGACCAAGCAAGTCCTTGATGACGGTGACGAGGAATCGCTTCTCCGTCTCTTCGTTCATTGCTCCTGATATGGATCCGATAGCCCAGCAGAGGGTATTGCAATTGTTCCAGGACCATTCGGTGCCATCCACTTGCCGTGCCAACTTCTCCGACATGATCTGCTCGGTGTCGTTTACGTCCAAATGGGTCAAGAAGACGAGGCATTCCCTAGTCGACTTGTACAGCTGAATGGTGTCGCTCTCCTTGACGAACTCGCGCACAATCTCGCCTTCGTCATTCTCCACGACCAGGACCTCCTCCGGCTTGACCATTCTCTCGATCATTACTGTTCGAAGGTGCGTGAGAATCTCCGCATACTTGTGTTTGCGTAACGGATAGTTGGCCAGGCCATTCGGGTCACGCGCGCCACCTAGGTTCAAGAGCGGATTCAGGTCGGTGATGGGCAAGGACTGCATTTCATCGTATAACTCCGACACCAACTTCGTCCAGTACTCCAGACAAATCTTGAAGAGTTCACGATCGTCCACCTGACTGATGCGAATGAGATAAAAGTGACCGTGTGTCAAGAAGTCGGTGTTCATGAGGTTCTCGATAAGGCTGAGGTGCTCCGTAAAGAAAGTGCACAGGAATAGGGCCAGATTCTGAACAAACTCTTGGTCGTCGCTATTGCTGTGCGGGTAGGTGGACTTGAGGTCAAGGCTCAGTGGGATGATCTTGGAGATGGCGGAGAGTGTCTCGGTGAACATTTCTGTGAGCTTCTGATCGTAAGTGGGTTCTGTGTGGAGGCCTGCGATCTCAGTCAAACACTTCAAAGTGATGTTGCGGAAATCGGGCACTTCTAGGAAGCGGCTGCGCAGCGTCTCGATCAGGCTGGGACTGTTGGGAGGAGCCTCGAAGATGTAGCCCACGGGAATCCAGTTGAGAAACCGTAGAAGTGTCTCCAGCGTCGCTTTGATAAGGCTTGCCTCTGTTGCTGTCCGAAGAACCTCAGAGCATAGCTGATAGATGGACGTAAACTCGTCGCACATGGTTTGCTTGAGCTCTCGTCGCTTCACAGAGGTCATCTGCTCTTCCGAGTAGTCGAAGACTTCCTCCGAAAGCAGGCGCAAGATGACCATATTGTTCTCGCAGATAGCGAGGCTACTGCCACAGGACGAGACGATCTCGTTGATGAAGGTAGGCCAGTTATGAGGCCATTCTTGCTTCAAGACGGAGACGAGAACGAGGTTGAGCTTGTTCAAGAGCGTGCGATCAACGCTGCCGCCTCCCTCATTGCCGGACAGCTGGATGATGAGGTTGACCACGAAATTGCGGATGCCTGTATTGTCAATATGCGTCCCAGTACCACACATGGCTCACATACCTTGGCACTGATCCCGAGGGAGGACCTTCCACCGTGTCATGATCACATTGTCGAGAACTTGGAGGCCAAGATCTGCAACTGTTAGTTGGCTGTGGTAGAATTAAAATCAAGTGGGGTGCAGCTCACACTTAGTATGCGGATACTGCGCCTCCTGCAGTATCTTGTCCACAAGGAGCCAGGCATCGGGGCTTTCTTTGAACTGCTATGGTCAGAGCCGATCGGTGATACGAGCGGATGAGGTGAGTGTACCTGATTCAGTGTGGCCTGAGCTTCTTTCCGCTGGAAGGCAAGCAGATGTCAGCAGTGAGTAGAGAAGTGGGGTCGTGCCTCCACTTACGACGTTTCCGCTGCCCTCATAGAAGGCCTTTACGGTGTTGTCAAGCTCGGGTATAGTCAAAGACATCTTGAAGCCCGCGGACTGGGGGAAGCCCAGCAGAACTGTCTATGTCTGTTTCTTTCGCCCTGGGACTTCCCGGCGTGCAGGGCGTGGTGGCGTCTCGAAAGTCGGAGAGGGCGGCGATGGAACGTGCACGTTTCTGTCGCCTGAGATGGGCTGAAAAGGGCTTTGCAGGCGTCGTTCTGAGCGTCGAAGCTGCACAAGAGGCAAAGCTGTGACGGGGAGCTGCGTAGGATGGGCGGAGCGGTGTCGATGGGGAGCAGGTGAAGGCGACGGCGGATGTCTGTCGTGGTAGCAGAGGTGCAGAGCCGATAGTGGGGCAGGGCAGATGGCGGGCTGCGAGCAGTGCGTGGCTTGGCCCAGCGGTGAGGTGCGGAAGGTCGGTTTTCAGCCTGGGTCGACGCAATACTCGCCTACGAGGAGCGGGCGTATGCCAGAGCTTGGAAAGTTGAGCGGAAACACACACACAAGTGAAGATGAAGCTCGGAAGACCATAGACGGGAGCCAGCGCGTCGAGACATGCCAAGCCGCTAGCCTGTCTCAGCATAGTGGCTTCCGCGGCCATGCGGTTGTGGATTGTTTCTAATGCCAAACACGCGCATCAATTGGCAATCACGGCGTGATTCAATGACAGAAAATGTGAGATTGTAAGTTGCTGCATACACTGTTCTGATTCATCCAAACTCGAATGAGATTGTGCAGACTGCTGGTGGTGGTCGCTATGACGTACGCACGGGCCACGCCAGCGTCGGCCAATTGCCTTAGGCCGAGCACAACGACGGCTCAATCACGATGCACCAGCAAAGACGCACATACTCCAATACATACTACATGCCCTCTGCAACTGCATACTGCATGTCGGCTACCTTCTCCTGCGGCTTATAAGACGCCTCTACGCCCTCCCCGGAACCGACCTGTGCCTCTCACTCACCTCACACCATCTTTCTTAAAGCCGCACCTCGCCATCTGTGATCTACATATCCACCATGGCTATTGCCAATACGACCACGACGAGAGAACCCGCTCATGCGTCCGCCACCACCGTTACTACGTTGCAGCGGGAATCGACGCCGTCTGCCACACTTCGCCTTCGACCAGAGCCGTCCGAGCAGCGCCATATACAATGGGCAGAGGACGTGGTCGACAATGAAGGCATGGGCAAGAAGTCCTCCAAAGGTCCGCAGCTTTGTTCTTTTGCCATCGTTCATGCTGACATCTGCAGTCTGCTGTATCTACCACAAACCTCGCGACGTCGACGAGTCTTCAGATGATTCTTCCTCCGACTCTTCTGACTCCGATAGCGACAGCGAGCCCGACACGAGCAGGGCGCAACCCGCTGGTGGGCGCCGTGGAGGTCAACGGAGAGGTCGACAGCCCCACCAACACGACCACGACCATGACGGTCACAGCCATGATCACAATCAGAACCCCGGTGAGGGGTCCAGCAAACCCAAACCCCGCCGGCCGCATCGCAAACCCAGCCCGAATGCGTACGAGAAGATGCCCAAGAACAAATGACCTACGACGCACACAATCTGCTCGATTTCACAGTGGCATGGCGTTGGTTAGGAGTTGCGGGTGAGCCAGTTTGGCATTTGGTCATTGTTTTTTCGAAGCACAGGCACAATGTGTCCGCAGGCCCGGGCGGTCTCCACATGATTACTTTCTTTGATACCCAACATTAGTTCACAACCTATGGAGTTATGACTTCTTTCTTATTCCTGATCTCAACCATCTGCCTAGACGTCTCCCAGCCATTAGAGGCTCCGCCTTCTTTAACCCCAGACGGCCTTTCTGATGTCGGACCGTCCTCATCGAAGCCTCTGGAGTGGTTTGTGAATCTAGCGCTCTTCTTACTCGGCGCAAAGAAGGCAGATTCGAGTCTTTGACCAGACATATCTGTGATGTCCAAACCCCAAAACAAAAAATCATCCTGAGACTTGGTGGAGCTTTCTGAAGACTCTCGAATGGCTGGAACATGCGATCTGGGAACAGGAGCCTGCCATTCCGGATTGTGACATGCGTTATCTGCAAGTGCATGGCGTCCATGCTGGCAGACTGCTCAGCCTGCATTTTCTCCGCCCTTGGCCTGGGACCTCACAGCGGGGGCATGCTTCGTGGGTACCCGGACGAGAGTCTGAGGCAGGGGAGGCTCCGCTTTCTTTTTCCGCTCTCCTTTCTCCTTCGGCTTTGGCAGTTTTGCTGCAGCACATGATCAACAAAAGCGTTGTCAACAGTGAGGGCACACTTACTGGATGCCATATTGATAGCACGCAGCACATTATGCCAGTTCGATAGCACTGCGGCAACCGCTGGAGAACACGTCAACACCAGTCGTGTGCCACATCACCGTGCCGAAATGCAGTCTCTTCTTCTGCGGGCAAATCTTGCTCACCTTCTGTGCCGTCCGACAAGGTGGAAAGCTTATCGGCAAGCTGTTGCATCTGGTCTGCCAATCCTGCGCTCAATGCTTGCAGCTCCTTCAGATTCGCCAGCTCGGCCTTCTTCTCCTCGATGCGGGCGACGAGCAGAGGCGATTGGCTGACTGGTGCGCCCAGACCGGCCGAGGCACTACGCAGATGCGATGGAAGAGGACGACCAGAGTATGACATTTTGGTATATCTTTAGACGTAATGTAGTGGATAGTCCGTCCTGACATCGTCCTCTACCCCGCGAACGCGTCCACGGGTGTTGTCGGGCGTTCACGTGATGCAATGTCAGCGGAGATTTACCGGCGCCTTACCCGTCTTGGCCTGGCGCGTCCATTTGTTTACCATAGCAACCACCCAAGCTCAACCGCACGTCAAGAGCATCACGGCAACAGCGAACGTCAGATCGAACGTCACCATCTCCGTCGCCGTCCAAACCCATCCGCTACTCGTGCAATTCTATCTCATCCAGATATACCTACACTGCGCCCATGGCGCGCCTCAATGAGCCGCCCGTGGCCCCAGGACCGGCTGTTGATAGCCTCGAAGTTGGTGAGCAGACACCCATGCATCACAGATTGGTAATACAACGCATTGTCAACTGATACACTTCTAGTCAAACGCAAATTTCTACGTCAAAATCGCGAGCTTGCAAAGTACGTGCCACCTGGAAATAGCACCCTCCTCGTTTACGAACCATCGCAGGACCAATTCGCAACAGTCCATTCGCATTCGGACCCTCGAGATTGAAGTGTCGCGTCTTTTGAATGAGAACCTCTCCCTACGTGAACAGGTCTTGCAGCTGCAAAATGCGTTACAGAAAAAGCCCGCCCGTCCTTCGTTTGACGATATCGATGTGGTGAAAGATCGGCTGGAAGCGAAACTCGCTGAATTTGGGAGCCTGGTGGCGGAGCTGGGCCAGTTGCGGAAAGAGGCAGAACAGCAGCCCAAGAGTGAACCAACGGCCACACGACCCAGTCCAGAGGAAAGGCAATGGAGGAGTGGACTTGGCTTGCAGGCGGTGGAGAGCGCAATGATGCCAACAATTGTGGAGGACAAGTACTTCCCGCGGCAAACTATGGGGTATGTTTCATTGATTGCGGCCACCTCGCTAGCTGACTCCCAGCAGTGCAGATGAACTCCGGGATATGCTGGAAGAAGCAGGTAGCCAGTCCCCGGACATAGGACCGCCTCCTGTTTTACGATTCGGCAGCGAAGAGACGGCCAACGCAAATAATAGGGCTCCCGTGGACGATGTGCTGGATGACGCCGATGACGATTTGGCCACTGACACTATCGAGACTAGGAGGAAACGAAGAGAAAGTGGGCCGAAGCTGGGCTCTAGACGGGCCGGTATTCTTGGATCTGTGTCTACCGAATTGGATGTGCCGAAAGTTCGAGGTCTGCGTACCGGCGCCAAACGGAAGTTCAGCGTGCAGATGGATGAGGAAAGAGATGACAGGACTGACGAGGTGGAAGCCTTCAAGTTCAGCCGACGTGGTGGACTTGAGAATCCAACTGATGCCGAAGCGAAGGAGGAAGCCCGGCCTATGTCGCCGTCCCGAGAGGTGCTTAGGAACAGTGAGTCATTCATATGCCATCTTTTGAGCACGTTTACTGATATCCATAGAACCTGTCAATACAGAACCCATGCTATCGCCTAAGAAGCGCTCTTCTACTGCTGGTAAACCCGAGAAGAAGACCGCCAACTCTAAGACGAGTCGCGGGCGTCTAACAATAACTCGTGGTGCAGTACCGGAACAGGTTCAGCCATTCCCAGTTCCTGCGCCAGTCATGACCGCGGAGATCGACCTCGCCCCGTTGCCGCCCAAGACACCAGGTGTGCCAGATATGATCTCGCCCGATGCCAGTCAACCGTCGAACGTGAGACCAGAAGGCAAGGACACTCCCCCTCCTGGAGACTTGATGTCCGGTGATCAACCCGGTCAGGGCGCTCGGCCGTCACGGCGAGCACGGCCGCAGGTCAGCTACAAAGAACCGAGCCTGGCCACGAAAATGCGGCGGCCAGGCAAAGAGCTCGTGGACGCAGTCATCCCTAGTACCGGCCGAAAGTCCAGCGTGGAGCCGACAAGTGCCATCAAGAAGGAGCCCGAAGAGCAGAACTCGGCATGGAAATCCCTTCCAACAACCGCAGGAGCTACAGCTGAATACCAAGAGCCCGGGAGTCCGTTGAAAGAGAAGCTCAGCCGTAAGGAAGGCGGGCAAGGAAGCGAGGCCGTGGGAGACATGCCCAAATTGAACTCATCCGCCGCATCCAACGCAATCTCTGCGCTCATATCTGCGACCAGCACCGCTAAACGCAGATCCTCGGTGACATTCGCAAAGCTTCCTTCGCCCTCCTCGGAAGCCGTCGCCTCAGCCTCCAGCACCGACGACCAGAAAGACAGACTAGCGATCTTCGACTACAACGACGACACCCCCGACAAGCCACCTCTGACGCAAAACCGCCCCGACTCCAAGATAGCCAAAAGCAGTCGCCGTCACAGCTCCGCCCCTACATCCACATCCCCCGACGACCGCGCATCCACCATCGAAAGGAAACCCCTCCCCGAAGGCGCCCTCCCTTCCCTCCATTCCCGCCCAACCGGAACCGCGTCACATACCCGCAAAGCCTCAGATCCATACAGCCTTAACAGGAGCAGCAGTCCCACCGCCAAGCCAGCATCATCCAAAGACCCCAACCGAAGAGTCGGCCGCACACACACGGACGCTGAAGCGAAGTCTGCGGAAGCCACGACTACAGAGGGTTTGCGAAAGGAGAGGGCGGAGCGGGCGGCGAGTCGGAGAAAGAGTATGATGCTGTGATAATTTTCCCCCGATGCGGAGTTGATGAGACGCTATTCTTCCATTTTTTCATTGTTTATACCCGGCTGATTTGTATTTTGCGTTGTAGGACGGAGCCCGTCTGAGTATTGAGCGGTTTCTTCCTTCTTTGGCGATTTGGCAAGGGGAAAGAGGATGGGTTGGTGAGGTGGTCGAGGGAGTTGGGGTGCGGATTTGAAGATTGGATTTGGGGTTTTTCCCTGAGGAATGATGGATGATGGATGTCCGACGCACTTATTCGTTCATTGATGGGTGAGATGGGTGTGTGTGTGGATAGGACGCCGCCGTGACGCTGCAATGTAGTGATGCTGGAGATACCCCTATGAACGCCTTTCTAGCTGTGTGTCCGAAGAGTGTTGGCTTCTTGCGTGCCTCCTAGTGGACGTGATGTGTGCTTGGACATGCGGGAGCATCGTGGGTTGCAGCTGAAAGTAGGTTGTCACGCTGCCGCTGGATCTATACTTACACACCCAGGCTTTCTCTAGATACACACGCCTGCTTCCGATTACAAAAGTACGAACATCTCGCTTCGACAGCAGAGCCCGCTGCATTGAGCAGTCGTATGTGTATACATGATTCTAACCGCAAAGCGACTCCGAAAGCGACGCTCGCCTACGGAAGACACCAGTACCCCCAGTCCCAATTCCAGAAAACAAAGCGATTTCAATCCGAAACCCAACCCGAAAACTTGTATCCAAAATCCCTCAAACGCCGCATCCTAATCATACGCCTTCCCCCCACCCTCCCCCAAAACCCAACTTCTACAACCTCACCTTCGCGCCAATCTTCCCACCCCTATACCACACCCTCTCCCTCCAGTCCCCAATCCTAATCCCAACATCACCGACCGCCGTCATCGTCAGCGAGCCCCCCAGCGCCTTCCTAATCGCCTCATACCCCAGCCCCCCGAAACTCCAGTCGACGGGTAATCGCGGGCTCTCGCTCACGCCGGGGGGCACGGCGAAGGGGAAATCGTATTGGATGCGGCCGGCTTGGTGGCCCTCGTAGTACGAGGTTGCGTTGAGAGAGGTGATGTACATTGTTGTTGTTGTGAAGGGCGAGGAGAGGGAGAAGACGGCTGTCGAGGTCAGGAGGTGCATGGTTGCGGATTGGATGAAGTGGCCTTTTGTCGAGTTTGGGGACGAGTGCGAGAGCGAGGGCATGGGGAAGGTGAGGGGGAAGTTGGATAGGACGGAGCCGAGGAGGGGGTTGGCGGGGATGGTAGCGTTGTGCGCGCGGACGGTTAGGGTGGTGTTGTAGCCTTGTTTGTTGTTTAGTACGTGGAAGGGAGTGAAGGGAAGGGGAGGGGAGGGGAAACGTACCGGATATGTACTGTGAGAGGAACTCTGCGCCGATGGCTTTGCCCTTTTCCCCGCTGTGCGTGTAGGGGTCCCAGATCACTTTGCCAATGACATTGGTATTATTCCCCGGACGAACATTCAAATTCTCAGCAACAGCCTGTCCCATGACAGTGTCATTGACCAGGACATTGACATTAACATACGGCACCGTCGCCGAGTAATTTGTAGGATTCGTAAAGTTGAGATGTGCCTGGATCACGAGCGCGGTCCGCGTCGTCTCAACGATAGACAGATTGCCCATGCCGAGGCCGAAGGAGCCGGGACCTCTACCGCCGCCTTTGCCATGGTCGATCGCTGCGAGCACAGAAGTTAGCTCATCTGTTGCGATGCCTTGCCCAGATGCTGCGGCCCAACGAACGAACGGAATGTCACGAACGTTTGACAGGTACGACGCCTTCTGCGGGGATGTCGCGGATGGCGAACTGGCCCATGGGCGTGTCCACCTCGACGCCCACTCCCGCTTTGATGTCCAGCATGATCGTCTCGCCCATCATCATTTTTCGGCCAATTTCGAAAAGAGCCTGGCCGTCAAGAACTTCCAGTGGAGCTTTTTCGATGTCTGCTTGCACGAGGAGCGAGGGGCCTTCCTTGCCGTGGACGTCGATCCGGGTTGAGTTCGCCTTTTGCCATCTCTTGAGGTCTAGTTTACCAAACTTCTTCTTCTTGTAGTACACATCTGCGTCGGCTTTGATGTGTTTCACATCAAGCGGGAAGTTCATCTCCTCAGGGAGTCCAATGTCAACCTTGATAACCGCCGAAATCGTAGGATTTGACTCCGGGTCGTCCGGGTCCGTCGAGCTTGGAAATGCAAAGTTAACATCCGAAAGAGAAAAGTTCTTGATGAGATTGCCCATGTCCCGGCCTGCAAACGGTACTGGCACTGTGATGTCTTTCAACAGATCGCTAGCCCATCCCGGTGTGGAAGGATCGGGGAAGTTGCAGCACTTGACGTAGATAGTAGACTCTTGGCCGTGCATATAATCTCCGATGAAGGAGTCCAGGGGCGATTTGGCCGAGTTCGGGCACTGGGCCGTAAGCTCGTCCGGAAGTTCAGTGACATGACCCGTTACCTTCACTGTGATGTCGGTCCTTGGCTCCACGTCCAACTTGGTAGTCTCTGCAGTCCCGACCATGATGAGCTGGTCCGAAGGCTGGCAGCCTCCGACGAGAACATCAACTGCTACCGGAGGTAATGTGAGCTGCACCGGGAAGTCGTTCTTCATGGCCACGGAGACGTCGGCGCCCACGCCCTTTTCCCCCTTCTTAGCCTCTCTCAAATTGACTTTTGTGATGTTGTACGCAGGCAGTGCAGGCACGTCACTTCCTACATGATAGAGTTAGCGAGATGACAGTGCTCCGCTCCGATGTACCCACCTTGAAAGAGCAGTACCTGCTCAACAGTTTGCGTTCCCAAACGAAGTAGCCCAGACTTGAGCGGCACATGGGCCTGACCCCTGAGACGTATCTTCTCAAGGCGGCCATCCATCCAGTCGCGCGCCAGATCGCGGATCACGTCGAAAGAAGCCGGCTCGGCGTCCGCCGAGACAGACACATGCGTGGTGTGGCCATTACGAACATTGACTTTAACACCGGGAACGCGTGCTCTACCGAGGAGTGCGTCGTCATACTCCGGAAGATAAATCTCAACGTCTGTAGGTCCGCTCTCCACCTCCCGGGCCATCCAAGTCCCGAAGCGCCCAAGCCTGCGAACGCTCGCCTTCTTCACCCTCGAAGCGTCCATGCGGAAGTCCCCCTCTATGTGCACCCGCACGCCCGTCTTCGTCATATCGTCGAGCGCGAGCTTCGTAGGCTGGAAATCAGCCGCCTGCATAGCGTACTCTTCGATTCCCTCTGTTGCCAGGAAGCCGAGCATGATGCACACGACCCCGCCACACAGGAGCAGCAGTGCAAGTATGCTGGGCCATCGCTTCCGCCATAGTGATATCTTGTCATTTGGGTTTTCTTCCGGGGTGCCAGACTCTTCCGACTCTTCCTCATCGCGTTCTCGATCGTCTTGGGCCAACAATGGCGTCTGTTCTGTTGCCTGGGTAGAGAGTTCCGATAAGCGCGATCGCGACGAGCGACCGGACTTTTGCGAGGCGGGCCGCGAGCTCGCGGCTGTGGAGTAGTCCATCCCTGGTGTGTATGTAGCGCACGGCGTCAGCGTGGAGAAAGAAGGATGCCACCAGGGCAGGACGTCTGAGGTGTGAATGTGAATGAAGCCGGTTGGGCGAGGAATCATGGGCGTCATCATGTGGTAGCCCGTCGGCTAATCCGGAAGCGGCTAGTTTACTAATACCCCGGATCTGCTGGGGGTGTCACAGAGTGGAGACCGCCAAGGCGAGACTGACTCAATGGGCACTTTTTATATCTCGAGCTGTCGATCGCAAGATGATTCATTGACCGTCACGAAGGCCGCTTTCTGTAAAATCAGATCCAAAATGTCGTTTGTTCGTTCTTCTGCGCTCCGTAGCCTCCAGCGCGGCCTACCCCGCTGCTACGCATCTGCAGCAACTCCACAGACCTCGCCATTCGCACCCCGACATCTTCTCTCCATCGCAGACCTCACACCCGAGGAATTCACAACCCTCGTCCGCAATGCCCACACGCACAAAGGGATTGTCAAGTCGGACACCGGCGGTCTTCCACTTCCACTGCGCTCGTCATTGAGTGGGAAAACCGTGTCTCTAACCTTCAGCAAGCGGAGTACTCGCACCAGGATATCCACCGAAGGCGCCGTCGTCGCATTAGGAGGCCATCCAATGTTCCTAGGCAAAGACGACATTCAACTAGGCGTACGCCTCCCTCCGCTCCTCCCAACCTCCCACTTACACTTCCAGGTCAACGAATCCCTCTACGACACCTCCCTCGTCCTCTCCAGCATGACATCCGCCATCGTCGCCCGCGTCGGCCCGCATTCCGACGTCGCAGACCTCGCAAAGCACTCCTCAGTCCCCGTCATCAACGCGCTCTCCGACCTCTACCACCCGCTCCAAATCATCGCAGACTTCCTCACCATCGCCGAAGTCAATCTCTCCAGCAGCACGACCTCGCTCGGTCTCGAGGGCATGAAAATCGCCTGGATCGGCGACGCAAACAACGTCCTTTTCGACATGGCCATCGCCGCCGCAAAACTCGGCGTCGACATGGCGGTCGCCACACCCAAGGGCTACGAAATCCCTGAGCAAATGCGACAGATCATCCAAGATGCCGCGGCAACTGCACAAACGCCTGGCAAGCTCTTCGAAACAAATATCCCGGAGGAGGCCGTCAAGAACGCCGATATCCTCGTGACGGACACCTGGGTGTCCATGGGCCAGGAGGAGGAGACCGCAAAGCGGTTAGCCGCTTTCAAGGGCTTCCAGATCACGTCGGAGCTCGCGAAGCGCGGCGGCGCGAAGGAGAATTGGACGTTTATGCATTGTTTGCCCAGGCATCCCGAGGAGGTCAGTGATGAGGTCTTCTATGGACCCAGGTCCGTCGTGTTTCGCGAGGCGGAGAATAGGTTGTGGGCTGCGATTTGTGAGTATAGCTGTTGATGTCAACTTTTCATAGGCTAATACTGTTGTAGCGGCGCTTGAAGCCTTTGTCGTTAATAAGGGGAAGATTAGCTTGTCATAGTGTGTTCTAATTGTGGATGCTGATCGGAGCGTTTGAGCAGGACAAAAAGTGTTTCGAGTGCAGATGAATCAGGGGGTACTTCTTTAGACATAGCTAATACTGCACCCCGAGACATGGACACGGGCCATGCCTTCAAAACAGCAAAAGATCACCTTTGCAAGCCGTATTATGCTGTGTCTCGGATGCCTTTAAGAGAGCCAAGTCTACAAGCGCAAGACATAAGTGTCGGAACACAAAACCTGCAACACAGCGATAACACCAGTAACTCTTGAAATCGGACAAAAGAATATGTATATGTATCACGAAAGGATACTAAATGTACAAGAAGCCAAAAAAACACTCGGGTATATATCCTCTCCATTCCACCACCACTCCCCAACCCCTCAAAACCAACCCTTCCAAAACCAACCCCCAAACCACCCAACCCCCTCTTCCACAAACTTGACAACCCTATCACACTCCAACCCCCCTCCCAACCAACCACCCCCCCACCGCACAAACCCCCACAACAACCCCCAACACAACCCCCTTCTGCAACCCCCCGACCCTCTCCCTCCTCAACCGCACACTCCACACCGCCAACAGCGTGAGCAAAAAACTCGCCACCACCCCAAAACAAACCGTAACATCGACTTCCCTTCTCAGTTTCCGTCGACTAGTCGTCGTCAGGATAACAAGCACGATATCCAGCACGACCGCAGCACAGAGACACGATGTATACAGTTTGAACAGTATAGATTCGCGCTCGCGTTGGCGGGTCGAGAGTTCGTGGAGGAGCAGCGAGGAGTGCTCGGGGTCGTGTGATGTGCTGGGCGCTAGCGTGTGCAGCAGGCGTGCGAAAAAGGATTCCTGCGTGTGTATGGATGGGCGGAGAGAGGGGGCAATCGTGCCGTAGCTCGTGTTGTTGTTGTTTGCACCATACTCCGACTCTTCACCGGATTCGCCGTCGTCTTCGTCGACGCTCCCGTCTGTATCAACCCGCCCCTCATCCCTCTCAAGCCTCAGCAAATGCCTCGTCTTCCTTATCCAAGCTTCCAGCAGCTCCTGACCGGGAAACTTCACAGACGCGTTCGGGTCGATGTAGATGTAATAGCCTTCGTCTTCGTCCGATTCGGGGTTATCGTATTCGTTCCAATACCCGCCGCGATCCGGTGCAATAGTCTCAGGCGCCTGGGAAAACGCATTTCGCGGTTTCCGTTTTTTCTGAAAGGCGCGGAGAGGCGGGGGCTCCATGACTTCGGTGGCGGAGGTGTCGTCGTTGTAAGAGCGGTAGGGACTGGTGTCGGAGGCGACAGAGGTGGAGGCACGAGAGGGGGAGAGGTGGGCGGCGGAGTTGGTTGCGGTGCTGGGTGCGGAGCGGCGCTGTCGTCGCTCGAGTGCGGGGAGTTTGCGGATGTCCTGGCCGAGCATGGTGATCCAGATTGGTGGTGACATGTTGGGAGGTTTGCAGCAGGTCCATACGGCATGGGCTTCTAGGGAGAAACCGCGGACACGTTCGACCTGGTTTGTGAGCATACAGATGGGTTCAGGGAGTGACGCTACGTACCAGGTGGCTGCGATCTAGGAGGTGGATCAATGCGGGTGATTGCACGTTCTCGCGGCGAATCTCAAGGACGGCGTGAGGAAATGGGTACGGCTCTCCAGATAGGCCGCGGCTGACCTGAATCTCCCTATCAAGAGTGGCCCAGACACCTGCAGAGGCACTATTGTGTAGACCAAAAAAGCGGGATCGTTTGGCGCGACCTACAGCAATGGGCCTCTTGTCGCCATTGTTGGTAAGCCAGCCTTGTAGCTCGTGCGCGTCGCAGTCACCAATATTTTCACTTTGAGCGGCATACTCTGCGGGCTGGTCCGGCACAACGTCTTCGTGTAGCAGGGCGTGTAGCTGCTTCCGTCTCACCTTGCCTAGTTTCACTCTTTCCTGGCTCGACCCAGGTTGTACGTTGACCTCCATAGCGACAGCAACGGGATCTCTCGTCGTCCAACGCACGAGCCCGGCTGCTTTCGATGGGATGGTCCCCTCCAGTTCCTCGCTGGCAGCGACTGTGACGGCATTCTGCTTGTTCGCGAAAGCAGCAGGGTCATCGAGGACGACGAAGCCGGCATCTTCTCCAGTCCCAGCAGTTGAAGGGCCAGTCTTGCTGGCTGAAACGACCGTTTCCCACTCCCGGGCTCTGGTCGTCCGGGCGTATGGGCGCAAATACTGAAGTAAAAGGACCTCCAGCTCGACAATGTGATCTGGATGTACCCAGTATGTAGGTCGACTAGCATGGGGGCCCAGCGGCACTTTCGACATGGCCAAGTCGAAGTCAACGGGGGAGCGCTCTTCGACAGCCTTGGTAAGTCGCGCTGCAGACGACGCTTGCTTTGGATCGACATGGGATTCGGTGGCGCCAGGTTCTGCTGTGGCCGCGCGCAACATACCCAGGACCTGCGTGTACTGGTCGAGAAGGTAAACGGGTTCCACCTGGAAGAAGCTGTCCGGCCGATTGAGCACCTCCTGCTTGAAGCGGCGCTCCAGATCGCGATCCTTGGTCCAGCGCTTGTACTTTTTGAGGATCTTGTTGAAGCCAACGCACTGTGCTACACGGAATCGCGACAATGACTTTACTTCTTCGCCCGCCCTAAACTGCGTGAGCGCGATCCCCTTGCAAAGATGGCTCCTAGACCTACCTCGCCAGGTCGGCATCTATCTTCGCATACTTCTCGATGCGCCTTGCCGGCACAGACTCGGAGCGCGTCCATGGCTGGCGGGACTGGAGGTTCGCCAATTGCTTGCCGATGTGGGCGAGTCTGCGCTCGATCTCGCCGCTCTTGCTCTTGATGAAGAGGTTGATGCGGTCATGCTGGGCGCGGAGGACGTCGAAGAAGGTGGCGCTGAAGGCCTGCTCGGTGGTAGAGCCCTGCCCGGGGATCGATAGCGGGTTGCCGGCGCCGGGGGTGGTGTGGTGCTTGATGAGGTCCTTGAGGTGGTCGTAGTCGATGTTGTCTGCGGGCGGGGTGGGTCAGCGACGCAGGTACGGATGACATGTGGATGACGGCGCACCAAAAAGATGCAAGCATGGGATTGTGGTAGGACGTACAGTGACTCCACTCCGGAATGGAACGCTGCTGCAGCGTGTCGCCGTATTTCATGTCCTTTGAGCGTCGCCAGCAGTGTGAGGCTAATAATTATTGGTGAAAGAGTGACTATCAGTGACTATCAGTGAGCAGCGGTACCTCTAGTAATAAAGCGGCGTCGGAGGTACAGCAAGAAAGGCCCAGACCAAGAAACTGCATGTGGAAGCGCCGAAGTGCCCCATCTTGCATTCCGGAAAGCGGTGACGCAACCAGGATTGACCTGCTGATTGTGCCTTGGCGCCAACATCGCCTCGGACTATGGCGTTGTTCCTCTGCCCCGTGCAAGCACATGCCGAGTCAAACATCACACGAATTGGGTTATGTTTGAAACAAAGGCTACCTGACTTGGCTCTTGTAAGTTGCTATCACAGTAATAATGCGATCTTCTCTAGACTTCTACTCCTCACAGCAGATACCGGTACTCTGGGCTCATATCGCCTAGCTCTCTCTTCTCGTCCTCGGTCAGAGTCACCTCCATCTTGGCCCTCCTCTTGTTCTCCCACATGCACAACAAGTAGTAGACCAGGCAACTGAGTCCGCTGAACGCCACAAACGCAATGCAGATGCTGTAGCCCGTTATGTACTTCGGCGCATCTTTCTTCAGGAACGCGAACACGGCGATGATGCCACCAATGTTACCGAACCCGACCTGCCATGCCGATCCAACCGCACGACGGTGGTGGCCGCCCAGGTTCATGTTGAACCAGCAGACGATCACTGGCATGGCCGTGTAGGCGCCCATGGCCACGAGGAACAGCGCACCATACTGCACTGAGCGGTTGTCGTGCACAGTAATGAGAATGGCGAAACCCGTGAGGGCGACCAAGATGGGGAAAATGGTGAACAGGAAACGATGCTTGAAGCGGTCGCTGAACCAAGCCACAGTCATTGCGAAGCCGAACGCAGCCGCCCACGGAGGTACGCTGTAGAGCTGCGTCTGGATCTTGCTGTAGCCGTAACTCTGGATGATTCCGGGACTGAAGTAGGCGTAGCCTGTCGTTGTCAGTACAGAGCCCTGAGCATTGCAAAAGGGGACTCACCGTAAGCCGGGATAATGAGGCCAAAGTACATGAGTCCACCGACGGTAATCTTGGGGTCTTTGAAGACACGGCCCACATCACGGATCTGGATTGCACGTTCGGCAGCCGATGGTCCTTGGTCCAGCTGCAGCCTCGCCTTGACGAAAGCTCTCTCGTCTTCCGTCAGCCACTTGGCCTCCTCGGGGAAATTGGGCAGCAGGAAGTAGAAAAAGAAGGACACAATGACGGTGAGAAGGCCCTCCAGGATGAAGATCCAGCGCCATCCGCGATAGCCACTCGCGCCGTCCATCTTGCCGATGGCGCTGGCGAGCAGTCCTCCGAAGGCGCCAGCGAGGGTGGTGCTGGAGAAGAAGAAGGTGTATCGGCGCTGGGCCTCGTGGCGGCGGTACCACATGCCGATGAGATAGAAGGCGCCAGGAAACATGCCCGTCTCGAAGACACCGAGGAAGAAGCGCGTCGTCAAGAGCCCGGCGTAGTTTTTAACGAAGCCCTGGAGCATAGTGACTGCATTGGTGTCAGCTTGGTGGTGGAAGAAATTGGGTGCACCACCCACCCATGCCGAAGCCGAACATGCACAGAGAGAGCCATACTCTCGGCTTCAGCTTTTTCAGCAGAATGTTGGACGGGATCTCGAAGAGGATATATGGGACGAAGAAGATGACCAAGGCGGTATTGTACTTGTTGCCCCCGAGCATGTCGAGCTCCTCGGACAGGCCGAAGACATTGGCGTTGGCAATGTTGACACTGTTTCAGATCAGCGCCGCTCGCGGTACAGAGTAGCACTGCTTACCGGTCGAGGAAGGCCAGCAAGTACATGATACAGAGCCACGGGATGACGCGGAAGTCGATCCGGGTTACGAGCTTCCTCTCGGTCGTGTGCGGCGGGCACTGGACCGTCTCGAGAGCAGCCTCTCCGTCGCGGGAGGCATCATGATTGGAGTCGGCCTCGACCTCTTCTGCAGGATGTCAGTATCAGTTGATAGTGGCCCACGATGAGCTGCCCAGGTGTGGGCGTGCGTACTCTCGTTTAGGGAAGGCATCTCTGCGGTGCCGGCGGAGCAAGTGCGAGGGAGGTGAGAGAGGCAACGACGCGGAAGGAAAGGAAGGCGGGACTGACTGTTTATTATTTAAGCAGGTGCGGAATGACGGATGCAAACATTCGAACCGCCGACCGCCTAGACTACTTATCGCCGTCGTTGGCTCCCGCCTTCCCTTGTCAGACAGTGCTGCATCCCCGAGTCCCGCCACTGCACATCTGCACATTCACAGAAGGCCGCGGCCATCCATGGCTACCCATCTGGCTGGCTTTTGCCCGCCGCTGGCTGTGGCACTCCCGAGGTCGGTCCAACACGACGCAGCGAATTGGAACAATAGCGCCGGCAATTGAGTTTCTCGCTGTCGCCGCCGTCTCTCGTGGGGAGGGACGAACCAGGCGAGCGATCGACAGTCCGGGGCAAGTTTGCGGAGAAGGCCCGTGCGCTAGACGACAAGCATTTCTTGTGCCGCACACCACGTGTGGCACACCTCGGGATCGTCTGGGCGCACGAAGCTTACCTGATCGTCACCTCGTACATATGTACCTCGAGCCTCGTTCCCAGTGGCCGGCATGAATTGCGTTTGCGGGGAATTGTCCGCTGTTTGCGTGCCTCTGTGTGCACATGGGCGGCAATTGAACCTCTGTTTTCGAGACGCGGTACTCGACGTGACGCTGCCAATCCTCGACGGCGCCGGTACCACAACGCGAATGCGGACACTGTGCTCCATCTTGGGCGGGCCTGATACGTACAGCGGTACCTACTATAGAAGCCGCTAAGCCCGTACAGCACTTCAACAAGTCTAGGCCTTGTTCCGCCAGTAGGTACTAGTAGAGTGGACCAGTGAGTCAGTGCTGGGCTCCACCGGAATGCCAGCCTAGTCTATTGACCTCTGCGATACTCAACTGGAGCGTGTCTGCCCGACAGACAGAGGTCGCTGACCATGGCTTCCTCGGGGCCTCAGTCTACATAATGTTGTTGCGAATCGTGTGTCGATGTAGGTTGGCCTACATGTGCTCTCCAGTTTCCCTTTCCGGATAGCTCCGTTCTTAGTCATGTTGACGAGCCAATCGGCGTCGGGCCTTCAACGCTCCGACGCTGCTACTCGCCCATCTAGTCAACGTCAACCTCCAGGGCTCATGTCGACAAGTAGTCTGCAAAAAAGCACTCCCATTCTTCCCGGCCTCTTCCTCACCTACCAGCGCCTCCTCCTCCTTCTTTTCTGCTTCCTCATATTTCTAAACATCTAATCCCATTGCTCCCAACCTACACCTCCAGACCTCCCCTCTGGGCGTCTACCGCTCACCACAGCTCCCGGCACACTCCGGGAGGCCTGCGTGCCGTCATCCAGACGCCAACTCTTCTCCCCGTTCATGGTAAACTGCAAACGCGTGGCCTTCAAGGTCAGCCAACAGGCCCCCGTCAAGGAAAAGCCCTCCGTCTCCGTCATCAACTGCCGGAAGCCCGGCCGCCCCAGGAGGGATGTCGAGCCCAAATCTCAGCAGATGCCGCTGGCCACCATCATAACCTTGCCAGGCCAGCGGAAACGTAGCCTCACAGGAGATTGTTCTGAAGATGCGTCTCCCACCTCTCCGAAACGGCCCCGCACAGAAACACGGCCGCCATTTCCGGTTCAAAACCCTAAGCCCCAGAATCAGATAGCGAAGCTCCGCGCCGACCGGCCTTTGAAAACTCCCGTCTGCCCTGACATATTGAGCGTAATCCTCGACTTCACGCCCCCGGCACAGGTGTTTGAGATGAGAAAAAAACTCCTGCCGGTCTACTACGCTGTTAAACATCACCCCAAGATTTGGGAAAACTGTCGAAAATACCACATGCCCAAGCTCCCCGACCCGCCTCCATCTCTAGGCATCACCGAGTTCCAATATGCTGACTTGCGCCATGGCCAGGGCTGCCAGCGTTGCCGCACGAAACAGACACGCAAGACGTACTGGATATTCCTGCGCCGCTGGTGTCGCAAGTGTCTTGCAGAGAAGCTTTGCGAGCGAGGCACGGCAGAACGCTTCCTTCGGGAATCGGGTATATCGAACGAAGACATTAACGTGTTCATTGAGTGTCTGCCATCCGGCATCATTGACTCTTGGGACAATTTCGTAGGGCACGGTCCGTCACACACTCCCGGTGCGTTCAAGACCCACTACGTACAGTCGGATGTCCTGGCGCTCATAGCCGGTTACCGCACGGCCCGGGAAGGCGCGGCCAAGCGGGACAATCTCGCCAACTGGTATTCAGAGAGTCGTGAATGGCTGGCTCGCAAGAAGGAGCAAGCAATGGAGCGTCGCGCGTTTGCTCAGCAGATGTGGAAGTTGGAGGAGGAGACCCGTCAAGACAAGGCCATGTCAAACAAGCATATCAAGTTGCAACGCAAAGAGGATTACTGCAAGAGGGCCTTGGAGCTTACGCCGCCTATCCCTGAACAGGAGCTGGAAAAGCTACCGTCTTTCAAACGAGCCATAGCCATTCCAAAGCCGCCCCACAACTCGTCCTGGCTACAACTTAAACCCAAACTGGAAAGGGAGGTACAAGAGCTGCGACGGGTGGGAGGCAATGAGCATGAGGCAAAATGGAACAAGAAGGCATCTTCGGAGGGTAATCCTGAACCGAGTGATCTGGAATCGCGTGCTCCTGAACCGCCGTGCCACCAAGGGCCGTATCAGCCAGCGCCGTATCAGCACCCGCCGCTTCAGCTACCGCCGCTTCAGCAGCAATATGGGGCTTCCTCCAACACGCCAAGCACGACTGGAGGCAGAGACGTTGTTTGGTTATTCTAAGGCGCCGTTCTCCGGACATTGCAAGAAATCTAGGATTGGAAATGATGAACGTTGCGAGATGCGGGCATGTCATTCGCTCGTTTCCCGGCTTTGGCCTTTTTCTCGAACGCAGGCGTTCAAATTGAGGCGTGAGGAAGCTACTTTGTATAATGTCTACGACACGATGATACTAGGACTTATCATGTCTTAACTGTGTAATTATTGAGAACAGATGGCCCCATGTCTAAACTACTTGGGTAGATAACGAAATGGTAGATGAGTTTTATGCCATTCTTCGAAGGCCACTATCGAAGTGAAGCTCTCGACTGCACAGCGTTAACAGCCAGACACCAAACTGTCTCAAGCGCCAAGAACAAGTGCGGTCGCGCCACGTGGCGCCCGAAGAGCCGCATCAGCCCCAGACGCGCAGCCAGCCAATGAGCAGACGGCTGACCGCGATTACGGAGCCGGGATCTGGAGACTTTTTGATATCGCGATTGCGCCGAGGTTGTGTTTGCTCCGATGAAGCGGCGGTAGTGGTGCTTAGAAGGAGGTCAATGGCTCAGCACTATGAAGAACAGTGTCACCGAATTCGCGTGTCGTCTTTGCTTAGTGAAAAGCTCTCAGCAGATTCCAAAGCTGATTCACAAGCAAACTGGCGAATCCTCAATCTTCGAAGGCGATTAGATGAGCAATCACGTTCTAGACAATACGTTGCCGACCTCGCCCGCTGATTGGTTTATTCCATTAAGTCAGCACGTGCACCCCGGAAAAGCGTCGAACCACAGCAACGCTTTTTCAGCGGAGCTCGGCAAGTGGCGCATCAACAACTTTTCTCTTAAAGCTGTTTGCTCCGCCGTCGTGACCACCACTTTCGCTTCTCGCAGTTCCGGTTTCCTGTCCACTCATTTGTCGGCTTTCCGTTGAGGTGAAGAGAGGTTGTTGGTCTTCTCCGAGGTACTCGCATTCATCCACACATCCACATCCACCACCGCAATGGCATCGACCTCCCGCGTCTTTACTCGCGCTCTGCGCACCGCGGCTCCCAGCGTCCGCAATGCCGCCCCCCGCACCGCCCGCTTCGCCGCTCCCCAAGTCTTCCAGCAGGCGCGTCGAGGCTACTCCACTGGCGGCGAGGAGTACAAGGAGAAGTACCCAGGCAACCCCAAGGGCATGATCTACGGCGCCGGTGCGCTCGTTGCCACCGCCGCAGTCTACGGAGTGTATCTGTTGAACCCGGAGCTGTTCGGACAGCAGGCCAAGCCCAAGGGACCCTTCGTTCCCAAGTTCGAGGACTACCAGAAGGTGTACGATGCCGTGGCCAAGAGGCTGGCGGATGAGGACGACTACGATGATGGCAGCTATGGACCTGTGCTTGTGCGGTTGGCGTGGCATGCGTCTGGAACGTATGTATCTTCATACTGTACGAAAGGCTATGTCTAACGGATTGTGCAGTTACGACGCCCTCACCGGCACCGGTGGTTCCAACGGCGCAACCATGAGATTCGCCCCCGAAGGCGACCACGGCGCCAACGCAGGTCTCAAAGCCGCCCGTGACTTCCTCGAGCCCGTCAAGGGTACGTTTTCCATCTCCCCTTCACCTCCATTACCCGCTAACAACCCCCTCAGAGCAATTCCCCTGGATCACCTACTCCGACCTCTGGATCCTCTCCGGCGTGTGCGCCATCCAAGAAATGCAAGGCCCTAAGATCCCCTACCGCCCCGGCCGCACCGACCGCGACGTCTCCTTCTGCACGCCCGACGGCCGTCTCCCCGACGCCTCCAAGGACCGCAGCCACATCCGCGCCATCTTCGGCCGCATGGGCTTCGACGACCGCGAAATGGTTGCTCTCTCCGGCGCCCACGCCCTCGGCCGCTGCCACACCGACCGCTCCGGCTACGACGGCCCCTGGACCTTTTCCCCGACCACCCTGACAAACGACTACTTCAAGCTGCTGCTCGAGGAGAAGTGGCAGTGGAAGAAGTGGAATGGTCCCAAGCAGTATGAGGACGTGAAGACGAAGTCGCTGATGATGCTGCCCACGGATATGGAGATCATCAAGGACAAGACGTTCCGGAAGCATGCCGAGAGGTATGCGAAGGATAACGAGGTCTTCTTCAGGGAGTTCTCGGATGCCGTGGCCAAGCTGTTTGAGCTGGGTGTGCCGTTCCAGACGGAGGAGAAGTGGACGTTCAAGAGCTCTTTTGATTAGAAGAGCTTGATGGAGACGAAGGAAAATGGTTATGAAGGTGTTGTGAAAAGACAAGATTAGATTTAGATCTCACGTTTCTGCATTTGGCGAGGTGGTGGAGGTGGGTGTTTCGGGTTCGCGATTTTTTGGATATGTGTATTCTAATGTTCAGCTGATATCCTGTGATTGAGCGTTTGGGCGATACGCTCCACTCAAGAATGTACTTGTACGAGTTTGTTCATCGATGGGCCTATATCGAGTGATGTTTGCACTGAATATAGGTGGTGAATTCCGTCTCACATACATCTCCCCGCACGTCCTTCCGTAAATCGCACTCAAATCCACCACATCTCCCCTCACTCATCCCCCCATACCTCAACAAACTGCTTCATCTTCCTCTCATGCCACCTCCTCTCCTCATCCTCCAATGCCTGCACCTCCTCCACCTCCTCCTCCCCGAGCATCCGAATCCTCGCTTCCAACGCCTTCACCGCATCCACCGGAATCCCAGGCACCAATTTCGCTCCCCCCTCAAACCGCACATTCTTCCCCTCACCTCCATCCTCACTTCGAACAAACAAACTCTCTTCTTCTAACCCCTCTTCCGCACTCCCCATTCCAGAAACCAAACCCCGAATCTCCCTCTCCACCTCCACCCTCTCCCTCACCAACCTCTCCATCTCCCCTCTCGCGTAACTGACATCGCGTTCCAGCCGTCGCAACTGCTCGCCGATACTATGTTTTTGCTTCTTTCCCTTATCGAGTAGCTTCGTAGCCCCGAGCTCCGCGTACAAATATTCGTTTTGCGTTTCGGGGTTCTCGGATGTCGAAAGCGGCAAGAGAGTGGAGAGAGTGGAGAGAGAGGAAAGGAGTGATGTGTGTGTTTTCTGGATTTCGGCGACCGCGGATGTGTAGATGGTCGTGCGGTAGGTGGTTGTAGCGTCTGTAGGGGTTAGGGTTAGGGGTTTTGGATGGAGGGGGGAGAGGGGACGGGAGGAGTAAGTACTGTGGAATTCTGATGTTAGGGGGTGTGTGGGGGTGGGCATTGGGGTGGTGGGTTTGTCGGTAAGGGCTGCGTTTGATGGTAGGGTGGTGGAGACGGAGTTTGGACTCGTGGCGTTTTTCGGTTTGGTGGAAGTAGGGAGAGGGCAGCGGTGGAAGAGAGTGGAGGTTGAGATGGTGGGTTTGGGTTTGGGTTTGGGGTTGGGGTTGGGGTTGGGAGGGGGTTTCATGGTGGCGGTGGGGGCCATTGAGGATGGAAGGTGGAAGAATGTGTAGGGATAAGGTTTGTATGAGCTGGCGGCAGAGATGGTAAAGAGGTTTGGAGAGATTGTGGTTGATTCGCAAGATAGGTGCGCTGCCGAAGGGGAAGGAACGACTCACTACCGGGGCAGGGGCAGGACAACCACCACAGCCGGCATATAACTAGCACTTGAGCTTATAAAATTGATTCCGAACATGATGCCTACCTCAGGGATTTTCAACGTACAGGGATTTTCATGTTCCCTCAGCGGGCACCCAATTTCCCAGGGAGCCAAAGGCTGTTGTTATCATGAACATTGCGTCGTTTCTTTACGCCGGAGATCATTATATGTATACAAGGTTATATCACAAGGACGTAACGTGAACTTTCCTTATTTCGGGGGCTCAGATGCCTCCTCCTCCACAGGCGCAAGCACGCCCTTCTCTTCAAGGAACTTGGCGAGCGAGCCGTCTTGGTGCATCGTCATGAGAATATCGCATCCGCCAATAAACTCCTTGTCAACATAGAGCTGAGGGATCGTGGGCCACTCCGAGTACTCCTTGATACCTAGAACACACTGTTAGCCTCCGTGGCAAACAGCAGTACATCCGACATGCGGTCTAGTCCCGTAGCACAGGCACATCTCCGGATATTGCACTTCGAGGTCCCATACCTTGTCTCAAATCCTCATCCTCCAGCACATTAAACGCAGTGAACTTCTGCGGATCCACACCCTGCATCCCCAGAATCTGTATACTGGCTCTCGAAAATCCGCATTGTGGCGTCTCCGGCGTGCCCTTCATGAACAGCACAACGGGCGAGGATTCAATCGCGCGGTCGATCGCTGTCCGCACTTCCTGGGACAGGAGCCGGATTTGTTGGGCCGTGAGGAAGCGAGGTGGGAGGGCGGAGGGGAGGCGTGGGGCGCGGGTTGCGGCTCGCACTGCCTGTGCGTGGGGTTAGTGGATTTTTGGGGTAGGGAGGAGAGGTGGAAGACGTACTGTGGAAAAGGCTGTTCGTGCGAACATTGTTGTTTGTTGGGTTTGGATATGCGAGATTGGAGGCAAATGGGGTTTTGGCTGGAGGGTTGGAGACATGAGGTCAATGCCAAGATTGGCTAGAGAACGCCGTTCCGTCTCCGCAATTCGGGCACTCTGATTGGTCCATCACTTCCGCATCATTGTGTTGATACGCAAGTATCAGCACATACGGAACCTCTCCAGTAGTTCTTGATATAGCTGCTCAGCGCCTAAGTCCACTTGCTGAACTTACATCTCTTCTCCGACATGCTAACGGGAGGAAGTTAACTTCAAGGTCGAAAGCGTCGACCACAGCTCCTTCTCCTCCTACGAGTTCCTTCCCTTCCTTACCTAGATGTCACTTCCACGTTCGAGTAAAATTTCCCACATCACATTCTTATTGTGTACTGCATTCTCCTTCCTCGACAGTCTTTCAAATCATCACATCGTGCCATTCATTATCGGAAAGTTCATAGCAGGGGTTAATATTTTGTCGGCGGACTCGCAAACGGCGCAACATGTCCGGCCAATCTATCTCGGACCCCCTATCAAAGGTTTCAATACCGCTATTACGGGTACCGCTGCTATACGCACGCGGTTTTGCTGACGCAATAGAATCAGGAGCCGGGTCATGGGGAGAAGAGTGAGGGGGGACAGGAGTTCGAGCAGGAACAGAAGCAAGACCGGGATCAGGATTGGGACCAGGACCAAGATGAAAAGGCGGGCAACGAGCAGGACGACGAGCGGGAAGACGGGCAGCAAGACGGGCAGCAAGACGGGCAGCAAGACGGGCAGCAAGACGGGCAGCAAGACGAGCAGCAAGACGAGCAGCAAGCCGAGGAACAAGACGAGGAGCACGACGACGACCAGGACGACGATCAAGCGGAGTCCGAGGAGGCGGAAATCAGGAAGCTGTTGAAGAAAATCAACCTCCCTGCCCTATGCGACCGGGCCAGCCAAGTCCGGGGAGGAGACATACCTTGCACTGTCGAAGACCTCCAATACGAAAACTCAAGTTTCCGAGCTATGGTAGGGCGCAGGCATATCCATTTCGATCTTGATTTCGACGATGGCGCTGTGTGGATTGTCCGGGTACCTCGCTGCGGCGCTCAATCACCCCCACGGACTCTTAGAGAGTACATCTTCGAGTGCGAGTGCCTCACTCTGCATGTTCTCGAAGATATCAACATACCTACTCCCGTTATTTAGGACTACCGGGTATCAGGTGACAATAGAAATAACGTAGGGGTCGATTATGTCCTGATGTCGAAAATGCCCGGAAAGCCTCTATCATGGCAGGCCGCCTCGGCCGTTCAGAGGAACAACATCGCAAAGCAGATGGCAAAAATTTTTGTGCGGCAAGCAATGCTCCCGTACCCCCGTATGGGATGGTTGAATGGTACCAAAGAGGACGGGATCGCCATTGGGCAGTTCATGATTCCTGAACAACTTGCTGTGTCTTATGACCATAGGATTTGCGATGGCGGGTTCGCGTCCTGTCCGAACTTGCAGAAGTAGTATTCGAGCAGGATCAATCTTCTACTCGACTTGATTGTGCAAAGAAAGAAGTACACAGACATAACTGTTGAGGCTTACCTTGTTCATCTCTTCCTTTTGGACGCCATTCCTTACGTGTTTCCCCTCGTCGAGGAATCTCGACATTTTTTTATCACACACCCTGAGTACGTCGAGAACAAGATCCTTGTGGATGACAATTTCAACATCACAGCCATTCTCGGTTGGACCGGTGCCCACACCGCGCCCGCATCCCTGGCTTTCATCTGTCCGACTATGTTGTTGGGCGAAGCGGCCTGGACCGAAGACGACCACGAAGCCTTCCCCGCTCCAGCAAAAGTTTTCATTAAAACTCTCAATCGGCTTCTCCCGGATGAGTTTGCCAGAGCGGTACAACTCGGGCGCGAAGGACATCGATTCGGCTTATGCTGTGGAGCCCCGGATCTGCATTCGCCCTTATTCATACAAGCCTTTCAAGGCCTGCGAGATTCAATTCACATCGATGAAGGCTTAAATTGGACAGATTGGCTGGAGTTTGCGCACGAGACATATCGAGAGGATTTGGAATCGGAGGCTTTGATGGACGGTTCTGAAACCGGCACAATGGACCTGTCCTGAGACATCCCGGGCCTGCAACGAGGAGCCCATATCGAATTGAGGTAGCCACAAACAGATCCACTCCGATCCAGGCGTATAAGTGAGTAATCACAAACATCAACTCGCTTTTTACACTCTTAGCTCTGACATTCGGGCATCGAAAGAAGTCGACTTCGCCGTGTTGACGCTGAGGCGATGCCATTCTTGGATTCGCCTACCTGCCTCCACGCAACACAACCCTTCCTCAACAGAACAGTTTTCTTGTTCTACGGAGTCTGATTTCGTCAGTTGCTGCAGATAGCTACCCTTCTGGTTCTCTCGTGGCACCCAAAACACATATACATCCATATTGTTGTGGTCACAGACCTCGGACAACCACTACTTGTGCAATCAGTTATCCATTCCCAATATGGTGTCGTGATCATGATGGCATTAATAGTATATTCATCCTCTTTTGCTCTTTCGCAGGTAGGCGGCTTTGCAATAGCATCCCCTTCATTGACTTCCAGCTTTTTCGATTCCACATTCCACTCACAGTCTTGGACACCAGAGGGTCGGTTTCAAAGTTATGCATCTGCGGACACATAAGCTGTAGTTTTGTAGTTGGACTGCTGCCGAGTAGAATGAAGTGGCGAACATCATCATCATCACATCTCGAATGTTCTCACATTGCCATCATCATTACTTGTTCATTACTTCGAATGATCGAATCTAACTAAGACTTGTGTATGAATCACACTCCGTCGACACTCGATCTTTCTTTCCTTACGCTTCGAGCGTGTCCAATCAATTCCAAATTTCCTGCATCCACGAGTCGATCTCCTTCTGGTCATATTTTTCGGAGATTTTCTGCAACTCTGCCGATCCTCATCATGAAAAAGTTCACAATAACTAGTTGCTATTGATGGAAATCACCATCGGTTCCACAAAAAATGTTTTTCGCTAGTGCCTCATGTGCATTTAAACACCTCTTCTCAAGCCCCTTCCTTCGTTTCTCTTCACACACAGCTGCTCTGACAACAGCGGGGGCCCAAAAAGAATACCAGTCCAGCTACATGTGCTGGCACAGTTCTTTCAAAAATATCTGCATGACTTCGTCATGTTTGGGTATTCGAAGCAGATTGTAACAGCGGGAATTGGATGTTATAACAGACGAGGTCTTCATCACTATAAAAATTCCATCATCACTACTTGATAGATCGGACCTACTTTACCGCGGAGAGCATGGTGGATGCACATATATATACTCCGTGTCTGACTTCTGTCTCAGCTCCTCTTTACACATAGTTGCGCTAGCAATCATAAATCAAGAGCAGTATTCGGAGAGGAAGGATCAATCATCAATAGATGATAAATATTCCATCGAGATTCCTATTCTCTTCTAGTTACACCCTAGAGCATTATGCGCGATATAGCCTATTTGTTAGAGGCCCCGGTTTGCTGCATATCGCGTCTTGTTCTCGGCTTCCTTTGGCTTCTACCCACCGTTCCCTTGAGCCACGCGGATCTTACTCCAACTGCCAGAGCCGCTCCTCCAGTTTTGCCCGCTCCTTCTCCATCTCCTCACGCTCCCTCTCCATCCCCTCCCGCTCCTGCTTGATCTCCTTCCGCTCCTCCTTCAATTTCTCACGCTCTTTCTCAATATTCTTACGCTTATTCTTCAGCCTCCTCCGCCCCATGTTCAGCTTCTCCCGCTCCTTCTTCACCTCATCCCGATCCTCCTCTATGGCATCAGCGTCATACGAGTGATGCGCCATCGTCTCCCTCAACTCCTCAATCAGGTCAAGTGCATTGTCCCGCTGCTCTGTCATATCCTCCAGCTGCAACTCAAGCTGGACAGTTTCTTCTTTGACAGTCCTACACTGTCTAACCATTTCGTTGTAGGTCGCTTCGACTTCCCAGTCTGCGCGCCGTTCAATCCAGCGCTGGATTCCGCGCTTGTACTCCTTGATCATCCTGTCCTTCTCGATAATCTCGGACTTGAGACTGGAGATTTGCGCTTGGAGGACAGTGGTCTCGGTGTTGAGTTGGTTGTTGGGGGTGCGGTCAGGGGCGTCTTTGGACGCGAGCGCCGCTTCGAGTGTTTGGATCTTGGCCAGCGCCTCTTCGAGGGATTTGGGTGGAGACTTGGTGGTTCCTGGGTTCAGAGACATCGTGTCCTAGTGACTTTGCTTTCGAAGTGTTGAAGCACGAATATGACTGGGGTATGAGGGCGAGTGGTGAGGGCGGAGTCTCAAGGGGTTTGAGTGAGGGGGATAGGAATAGGATGCGAAGATGAGCGGGATTTTATATGCTCTGTAGCAAGGCAACAGCGTGGCGTGAAGGACGTTTACCTCCGAACAGTGAATGATTTTGACCGTAGAAGAGTCATTCACTTTTGATTGAGTATCAATTAGATATAGAGTTAATTGAAAGCATATAAAGGTCATTGTGCCGAACGTCTGTCTGATAGATCGTACGAACAACATTTCCCCATATTTAAGATATCACAACCCTTGGAGAGCCTGTTTAAAGTGATTCTTTAATCGTCATGACGCTTGTCTAGGGACGTCTGCTCTTTGTGAATGCACTACACACTTTGCTTCTATTCACTATTTATCAGCTATTGCGAGACAGAGTGCAAGCTCATGGGTATACGACGTCTGCAAATGTGTACTCCTTGTGGGGAGCACAGGCCATTGCACTTACAATCTCCCTATGATACGTAATCAATCAGTTCCATGTCTGTTCTGATCGCAAAGGAAGATTTGTGTATCTGGCAGCATCCCTGACCATCTGCAATCACTCAGTGTTGCACAGAGTGTTGAGCGTACACAACTCGCAAATTCCCTACTTACCCTACATAACAGAACGGCGCTTGAGACAAGGACAGACAGGACACCCGATCTTCATCAACGACGCTCAGATGGAGATCAATGTTTCACTGACCGACAGAGAGGCTTTCCTGTTAATGTCTTAGACAGAAACAGGCAAGTGAATCTTGCCTCTTGGATATAAAAAACTCTTCCCCCACACCCTAGTACTCGCCGAACCCACTCACCACGGACCGCTCGACCTCGACCACGACCACGACTACTACTCCAATCATTGCAATTCTGCTCTTTGTTACCAACCCTCCCATCTACATCGAGCCCACTAACACAATGTCTTCAGAGCCCGCAAACTTATCCACCTCTTCTCCCACTCTCAACCTTCGAACAGCACCGAATAACTCTACCACACTACCTACCCCGCAGAATCTCTCCGAAGCCCTCGTACAACTCGTCTTCGAGCGCGCCGCTTCCCATACCCGCGAGGCCGCCTTGCAGTTCTCGAATGCCGCACTGCGTGCCCGAGTCGCCAGCCTCGAAGCGGACCCAAAGCGCTTGTATAGGGGAGTGAATGTGCACATAGCAGCCTAATAGCAGGCTGTTAGTCACGCAACAGCTGTTTGCAGAGCTAACAGATGTTTTGTGTGTAGGTTTAAAACGCGGTGCTAGCAGGAAGACGCTGTTAGCTTTAACAGCGTGTTGTTGCGCTAACAGCTCTCTAACAGATCTCCTGTAAGTAGGCCTTCGCGCCTGCCTGCGCCTGCCCCTGCCTGCCTTTGCCTCTGCCTTTGCCTCTACCTTTGCGAGCAGATGCACTGCAATGCTCTCAGCATCTCTGCAAGGCTGCTACCTAACCTACTATAGCTAAAACCTGCTATAAAACTTACTCCTGCACGGTCTGCAGCTCCGTAGCGTTAATGCTTAGCGCACTACGCAACATCTAAGAAACGATAAGAAACGCTAAGCCTTAAGAACATTAGAACTCTAACAGCGGGTAGCAGCGCTAACAGCGGAAGGCAGCGCTAACAGAGGCAGCAAGGCTTAACAGGATCTTCGCCTTAAGATCGCCTTAATAGCAATCTCGTTCAACAGAGGAGTCGCGCTAACAAGCTTTTAGCTTTAATATCTGCTTAGCAATAGTTAGCTTTAAGATCTACTTAACAGGGCTTGTTTGCAACGCGATCTTTTGCTAAAACAGCGGCTTAGTTCTAAGGCCTATAGCAGATCTCTTCTACGACTAAAATCTCTCTCTTATATCTTCAAAAACCATTTTGATCACAGCAACGTAAGTGAGTATCTTGAGTACCCTATAGAGGCGCTTACGGGGAACTGAACCGCAAGCAAAATACCATCGCCTCGCTTGAAGCCGAGCTTGCGGAACAGAAGGAAGACAAGGAGCATAACTTACTACGCTCCTGGATCAACCCCTGGGCAGCTTCTGAAAGTGCTCAGAGCGAGACCTGTAAAGCGAAGCAATCTGGGACTGGAAGTTTGTTGGGGTAAAGGAAGAGAGGGCGCGATTGGTGAAGACCAGCAGGGGGTGGAGGAGAAAGTTGATCCAGGGCTTGGTGAGTGGACATAGTGAGTAAGGCGAGATGAGGATAACACAATAATAGGGGCATTTTGAATGGCGTTTGGGGTGATATCGTGTGGTTGTTGGGCAGTCGCCGTCCCGTACATCCGTTTTGGTAGGCAGGCAGGGGCGTCCTCATCCTTTCATATGTGTACTTAGGGAAGGGACGATCCGCCTCGTCGATACAAGCATAGTCCCATTTATTATAATAGCTTCCTCGTCAATTATACCCGTCATCAGTCAAAAGATATAGGTAAAAGCTGGCATAGAATTCATCAAACACTCGGGTCTATTTGTCTCCAACTCCATTTCACTTCGAAATGATAATCACTGCATTCGTCTCTTCTTTGACCCTTCAGCCTTCTTCAGCCCACCAGATTGGCTCTCCTCTGACTCCGTCTTTACCCTGAGACTTTCACCCGCATCTTCCAACGCCTCAGTCTTGATAATTTCACTACCCGCCGTTCTTTCCAGTGTACTGATCTTTTTCTCCTGTTCGTTAATAGTCTTCCCCGCTGCATCCTTCTAAGCTCAATTCCAAGTCTATGTACCATCTGACGCAACGTTCCACACTCCTCCCGCACTCGCCCATTTGCCCTTCCAAGTGTCCGAATAACATCATTCTGATCCTTGATCATGGTAATAGCTTCTTCCAGCGTGAGAGTTGCCAACTTCGCCTCATCTATGCCATGCAACTCAATTTCCTCATCCTCATCATCTGGGTGTTTTATGCTATCCACGGTATTCAATTCGATCCGTGAAGCGCTCAGCGACGCGCTCACGCCATCATCCCCTAATTCGTCGTAGGCTTTCTGGGCATCCCTGATTTAAAAATATTAACTGTTCTCGCTCAAGCTCACGCCTGAATCTCTTGTTCTCTTCCCTGCGTTCTCGTTCCTTCTCTTTCTCTCTTCTTCTGTATCTCCGTTCCTCCTCTTCCTCTCGCCTTCTTTCCTCCTTGCGTTGCTCTTCCTGACGTTTTAAATAAGCCAAGACTTCTGGATCGGAGTCAAGGGGTAGTTGTGGTCCGGTGCTTGGTCCGACGGGGCATTGGAGGAAAGGTGAGGTGATGTCGAGTCGATGAGAGGATGACGGGTTTGGGTTTGGGGTTTTTGGCGATGTTGATGAGTTGGGAGATTCCGGGTGGGCTGATATGATTGCTTGATCCGGTCTCGCTTATGATTGTTAAGGTCGTCGTAGATCGTGCAGTGGAATGGTGACGGATGAGGAAATACGAGTGCGAAGGCGGGTGGGGTTTATGAACTTGAGTAAAGCAGTGACATTCACTGTCTCCAGGAGATGGCTGTGTGTCTCACAATATGTTTGTACGTGGGGCAAGCGAATCTGGGGTTGGTGAGAAAACTCCAGCAATCGGGTGGATGAGAACAAATTGGGTGCCATGTACATACACCGAACAAACTTATGCCCCGAATAGTTGTTGAGACATGTCACTGTCTAAACAAACATTGTATTATGAAGAGGAGCCTGAATACAACAGCTCACTAAACGATATATTGAAATGCTCTAAGTCCTTCGAAAGAATAATTGTAAATGATGTGGAGCTGCGTCGGTGTAGGCCATAGGTCAGGGGTCGGATGAATGGTTTGTATTGATGGGTATTGTCATCCATATTCTCGTTTGTAAATACCGCAATCCATTATTTAGGTTAGGTTTGTCTGTAGACACGCATGGAGACCATAACTGAAATCAGACGGAGATGGCAAGCCTGTGGAGGAAATGTGAGAGCATGCGCTAACGAACAAGATGGGGACGACCCGTTAACGCGATTAGGTGCTACAGAAAGCTAAACTGTGCCATTCCTACGTAAAGTTACCATGAAAGAATGGAAGCGATTGTGACAGAAAGCAAGAAGCGTCGTAAGATAGTAAAGATTAAGCGAGCAACGGCCGCCACGAGCAGTGGGCTGCAGCTAGGACTTAGAGAAACAACAAACCAAAAGCGGCAAGTAGCAATCTCTGCAGAGTCGTGTTGATGCTTTTCATGTAAATACATCAGTCGAGCCCACCCGTACGCACGCCATCACATCTTACCACGCCGCAGTACGTAGTGGGAAGCCAAGACGCACGACAGCCCTTGACTTCACGTCGTCAAAGCAGAGAAGTGGCACAGCACCCGACAAACGTAAAGAAGTTAGAATCAGAGTCTGCCTTAACTCCGCCTAGCGTGGAGTTATTTCCCAATAAGGGAAAAGCCGCTTGTATAGTTCAGCCTTTGCTCGTGACCATTGTATAGGTTGATAAACCGTCGAGCGGCGTAGCCTGAGGCAGATTGTGAAGAAGCAAAATGTTCCCTGAATTGGTAGTCGATGCGAATAATGGAAGATGTAGTTTGGAGGCACAGTTGAATCACGTTCTGGACCTGGAAATAGACCGACCGAGTGATGTTCGCGTGCTGTTGCTGTGTTTGCTTAGCTTCTTCACACGGGTATATATCACACCATTGGTATCTCAACCCCCCTCGCGTCAAAGAGTCAGCCTTGAGATGTGCGGCAGCTTGAAACATACGTCCGGCATCAATCAAGGTTTCCAAATGGGGCTTGATTCATGATCAGTGATGTGCGGTGCATGATCGAGTCACCGTACCTCGACATTCAGAACCCACCGATGGAAACGAAAGATGTAGAGAGCAAAGGGGAGATACAGAACGAGGATCGGTGCATGACGTTGACCGCTTGGGAGCTCTTTCCTTCTTCCCCGCGCTAGGGTGTTCGGTGAGGAAGGTGCGAAAATGTTCCCACGGCAGGTGCATGCGGACATCGAGCAAGAACTGTCCACGGGTCTGCTTCACTGCGCTGTCATCCTTCCTACTCACATCCACTCGCAGAATTTACAGCTCGTATAGCTTTTATGCCTTGCGGATGACACGATTCAGCAGTCACACGGCTCCCGTGGCCTTGCAGTCAAGCTGACTAGCTGAAGTCAACCGTCGATCGACAGTGGTATGTCTGGCGGGATACGAAACGGATAACAGCACCCTCACAGTCGCGCAGGACCTCCTCAGACACGCTCAGTCTACACAGAGACTAACGCCGCTTTACATGCTGCGCTCGAGCTGGCAGTGTCCCGAATCGAACAGACCAGGCTGCTGCAGCTCTCATCTCTCCGCTGATTTGCAGCATGGGATTGCAGCTTAGAAACAGATCACGGCACAACGCTTGCCATGCTCTCGATCCCAACCCTTGGGGCGCTGTGGTGCTGTTGTGGTACCTCTCCAGAATGGCTTCCGGGCGACCGATCACACTGTGTACCTGGGGACGGGTCGCACTCGGCTTCTATTGACAAATCAATCTCTACCGGTAAAGCCATCTATCGACTGTGCCGCATCCGTGCTTCCCCAGCTGGAGTGAGCCGACTGTGCCGCATACATGCTTTTCAGTTCTGGAGGGAAACTGGGACCGATCTCGCTACTGGGCCCTGCCTGGGAGATGATGCCTCGTACGGAAAGTGAAGAGGAGGGCTTGCAGACTTCATCCGTATACTGTGATATGCATGGCATCCTTGCATGGTGAGCAGACTATTGGAGAGCGTACGTGGTGGAGTGATGACGGAAGCAGTAACGTGTTTAACAGGCGATTTGGCTCCCTACCTCAAATCGATTTCAATTGGGACATGATTGTTCCTGTCTTTCCAGGGGCAAGGGCAGCGCCGCAGCGCTCATCTTGATATACATACCTACGAGAGCAGTACCGACACTGGGGACTGCCAGCGGAAGCTAGGGCCTTGTCAGCCAGGGCGACCACAGTCCTGGGGAGGCTCTCATAGCAAGCGGCGTAGATGCGGCACAGCAACAACAACGGGGCGTTCACCGTGTTCCCCTTCCCATTGACAATAGCGGCCATGGGCGGTGGATCCTTCACCGGAGGCTCGGAAACTCGTGCAATCCGAAGGGCAAGACCAGTCAAGCGCGGCGGAGCAAAGTGCGGCGGATGACGCCCCAGATCGCTAGAGAAGGATCAAGCCAGAGTAGCGCAGGATCGTGTCCCTTGTCCACTCAACCCGAGAGTACCTGGCATGTTTGGGTCCGAAACGGTACCGAGTCAGTCGGCACAAGTGCGCAACTGTCGTCTGAATGGATCTGAACAGGAGCTGGTTCCTACGACCGGATTCCCACAGTCTGGTACACTTACAGGCGCCTTCGTGAAAGGAGATGCGGCGGCTCGAGAAGGCTCTGACCCGTAGCGGGAACGGGACGGGACGGTCCCAAGAGCGCAAAAGCAACGGGTCGCAGCAGTGAAGAGATTGTCATTAGACGGAGTGTGGGTTCCCTGCCTCTCCGCAATTGGCAGGTAACGCAGGTGGCAGAAATTAGGCTAGAAATAGGCTAGCTCTCTGCAGGCGAAGTTCTAACATAGGAAAACTCTTAGATTTCGCTCGTATATATAAATTTGTATTAGCTCGTGTATTTATCTAGTACGCTAACCCCTTAGCAATTGTAACTTAAAGCTAACGTTAATTGCAACGTTTTAAAGCCCTTAATTACAGCTAATTGTTAATATACGCCTATAGCAGACGCGAGCCCCCTAGAGGTAATTAGATTTAATAGAGAAGGTAGTAAGTATACTAAGGGTCTCGCTCTTATAGCTATTGCTATAGAGATAATAGACGATAAGGATAATAAGCGCCTTATAGATAAGGAGGAGGTTCCCTATTATAGCTAGTACCCGCGTCTCTAGCTACCTATTCTATATAAGTGTTATAATTGTTTCCTTGTTAATTTTAAAGGCTTACCTCTGCTAGAGTGCTATTACTAGTACTATTTTCATTTCAGAGATATTATAAGGCTAGTAGGGCGTTACGATTACTGGCCATGAAGCGAACTTGACAAGTCACACCTGAGCGGGGTAACGCCAGATGAGATTCCGTATCACGTAGTCACGTGATCAACCATCCCGCCAAGACAGGGCATCCCAAGATGGACGGGATGGCAGGACATTCCAGGATGGCAAGGAAGAAATCCCTTGGTATATAATAGTAGACGATGAGCTCCTACAGCTTATTGTGTTCAACTCAGTCAAGTACTTCAACAGTACACTTGGTTTTCAATACACGATATCCTTTTCAGAAAGTCTACTCTTTACTGTCTTAATATCACCACCCGTGCAAGGAACCCTGACGCTCATTCCCGAGAACCAACCGAGATCCATACACGGTACTTCCATACCCGCTGGACCTTCATACTAGAGACCTATTACTTAGCCTGCCTGCAACTAATAGATCTAGTTTTCTAGCTATAAACGCTACTATTTAATAAGCTTCTAGAGCATTATAACGCTGTAGTAGAGCTACATAGGGTAAAGGACGTTAATAGCTAACAAAAGTTAAGGTCTAAGGTGTAGCTTAAGGGTAGCTAGTGTAGCTTGTAGTGCTTAGTTACTAAGTCTTATTTAGTGCCTATATAAAGAGCCCTAAGTAGGAAGGGAGAAGGAGAGTTTAACAATAACACATATCCTCCTTAAATACTATATTGTTGTGAAGATCCAGCGGGTATGGAAGTACCGTGTATGGATCTCGGTTGGTTCTCGGGGTTGAGCGTCAGGGTTCTTTGCACGGTGGTGATCTCAAGATAGTAAAGAGTAGACTTTCTGAAAAGGATATCGTGGATTGAAAACCAAGTGTACTAAGGAAGTACTTGATTGAAGGTGAACACAACAATCCATAAGGGTTTGTTGTGAGGTCTATATACTACGTGGAAAAGCATGCCATCGCTCGAGGGCGTGCCATCGCTCGAGGGTGTCGAGGGCAGGTCTTGGCTCGATGGTAGGTCTTGGCTCGATGGTAGGTCTTGGCTCGATGGTAGGTCTTGGCTCGATGGTAGATCACGTGATTACGTGGTACAGAATCCCATCTGGCGTTACCCCGCTCGGGTGGTGACCTGTCAAGTCCGCTTCATAGCCAGTGATCGTAACAATTGTTTCTATATATGCCTTAAGGGGCCTTTAGGCTATACTCTTCTATATTTTTAGTAATCTAAGATTAGAACTAAACTATATAACTGTTTTAGTAATAGAGTTGCATGCATCTATACCTTAGAGGTATGTTTTATAAGTAATAGAGCTGCTAATAGCGTAAAGTTGTATAGGATTCTCGCTTAAAAAGTGTCGCGTTATAGGAATTTACAAGCAACACTAAACGAGTTTCCCTAGTACACTGTGTAATAAGAGTGCATACACCCTAGTTAGTAGCTACAGCGAGCTTACTTTTTCTAGAGGAGGCAGGGTTTCCACAATGCGTCTATTGGGGAACCAACAACGACACCGTTGGTGGGGCTGCACACCCCCAACTGCACAGCGCGTGGGCGTACAGAAGTCAGCGAACCGCAGCCTACCGCATGATGACGGGGACAGGGAGAGGCGCGTGTGGACACGGCCGAAGATGCGGGCTCCCCTTCCGCTCAGGCTGTGAATCAGTGATGAGGTGGGAAGAAGGGTTGGCAGACTGGCACGGGGGTGAGGGCAGCCAGACGCAAGAGCAGATGCACTACCGGAGCGATGGTTCACTATGGCGATGTGTTTATCCGACCACTGACCTTGCACGGCTCGCCAGCACGAGTATTGGTGAAGGTGGCAGTGGCAGAGGCGCACCTTTTCGGGCAGCCACAGGCGGCATGTTCGTCTTGATAAACAGGTTGCTGGCACCATGGTCGGGTGCGCCCAGAGCGCGTCCTTGTGATGGACGCAGGGGCGAATCAGACGATCTGTTGTTGGATCGACATGCGGAGGAGCCAACCCACTCGGCCCTTGGACAGCGGCAGCGGCAAGAAGGCCAAGAGGCTAACGGGCGTGCGGTGCCCCTGGCTGGGCGTGTTAGACGGCACACTCGATAGACGCGGCAGGTCAGCCGTCAGCCAATGTTGGCACCAAGCCAGACGCGCATGGGCGGTGCATCGTCGGGGGCTGACAGTTGGTGCGGCACGGGAGACCGGACGCCCGCAGCGGTTCGGTGGAGTCGTTCCCGCGCAGCTGTCCACTCCTTACGTGTAAGACGACCGAAGCAGCAAGTCCCACACGATGCAAAGAGTCGACGACGACGTTGTTTGTTCCGACCGACTCTGGCGAGCGAGTGGCACCGCGCGTATGGGCGGATGGCCGGCAGCGGGCGAATGAAACGCGGTAGGGGATGGCGATGATTCAGAGAGAGCGGTGAAACAGTTTGCGGGCAAGCGCTGTCCCGGGCGGCTAGAGAGGAGGGCGGTGCGGCACAGTGATGAGTCGAGCTCGATGCAGGCATTCGATAGCATGTCGCACCCCGGGACGAGGTCGTTTCTTCCCTTCACTCTCTGGCAGCCGCCGATGCGCGCAACGACGGCGCTAACAAGCGACGCAATCAATGTTGGGCAGCGGGGCGTGAAGATGTTTGGCGAGATGGATGGATCATGATGCACCCTCCTGGAGCGCACGACATGGCCTACGGTGAAGGTTTGGAGGCGTGAGAGGCGCACAGCGTGCACGGCGGGGCGGCGGAAGAGGGATAGGCGCGGTATGCGGGCCACGTAAAAATAGGCGGCCGTCTGGTGTCGCATCAGGGCGGCAGCGCCGACGATGTGGAGGAGGTCGGGCAGCCAACCAGAAGACGCCGCAGGGGACTCGCCGGTGCCAGAGTCTGTGTCGATTGCGTGCCGCGGGCCTGATGCCACAAGTGACGAGTTTCCAGATTGTTGTCCAGGTGTGGTTTGAGGAGGCTAACTGCTGGGGCTTACCGCTGGCTGCGGTCCTTGCTCGACGCTCTGCACGGCCATGCAGCTGGGTCCTGCAGCGCCTGTGCGGCCCTGGTCCGCCAAGCAGCCCTCCCACCATCCTCTACACCACGCAGCGTCTTTTGGAGCCCTAAACGCGGTTTTTTCGCTGAAAAAACGTGGTTGACGTCTGACAGAGACAGCCCTATGCTTATGTAAAAAAGGGGACTCTGCGGGTGCCAAACGTGTGGAATCTGGGGAAGAGCCGCGTGGGAGATCGGCCGCCGCCAGCCCGTCAGACCCACTTGGCGCCGCCCTAGACTGCGCTAGGCTACTAGCCGCGGGGGGCCCCTGCCGCCTGCCCTGGCACCCTGTTGGCCACTGAGACGCAGCCCCGAGCCAATCAGCGCCCGCCGAACACCTTTCTCACTGCGCGCACCACACCAGCACGAACAGCCGCCGCCGTCGTCGAGCATGAGCAGCCCAGTCTTTTGCAGCACTGAGCACCGCTCCCAGAGAGATGTGCCCCATCCACTCTGGGGCCCCCTGCTCCAGTCTTTTCGTCCGTCCTTATACAGAGACCCGTCCTCCCGTCGCGCCTCCCGCTGCTGCTCCCTTTGCCTGGCTCCCCCACAGCCCCAGCTCCTCGTCCCTCTGCCCTTGGACCAAGCTCGAGGACCTGGAACCCTTCTCATCACTCTGCTGACATTCCTCACGTCGGCCAGAGGGCACCCAGTTACTGCTTCCCGCCATCGATTCCACATTCACCACGACCTGCTTTACTGACAGGTCGTCGACGCTCTCTCCCAACTAGGTTTCTGCCTTGGCAACTCCCGTAACACACCTAGCAGCCCATCACTGCGCTGTACGACGACTACGAGCCAGTTTCTGCCAACCGGAGCAGCACATTTGATAGAGTCGCCCTCGGCATCTGGAGGCCCTCACGCAATCGCCATGCCTTCGCCAACTCATCCACGCTCCAAGAACAGTGTCGACTTCATGCTTGAAGACCCCACCGGAAGGCACTTAACCTCCGTCAATGGTAACACGTCACCTACAGCCTCCTTCACTGCTGTCAATCGTGCCTCTCCTCCCAGACTGAACAGTCTAAATGGGATGCCGCCAGACACGCTGCACGTGAGAAATTACTCCCCGTCTCATTCGGACTCCGCACACGAGCAGAAGCCTCTGCCCTCCTCAGAGCAGTGGCATCCAGTTCGTCAGGTACCCCAAGGCCATTCTTATCCCACCTCGAACGGAATGGACAGGAGAGATCAGCCATCTCCTGCCCCTGGAAGCCGGAAACGACCACATTCAGAAGACACCCAGACTTTCCTTCCTTCGCCTCACAGTGCGGCTGGAACCAGCAGCCATCAAGTCAGCTCGTACGCGTCTCCAGAGGCTTCTCCACCTCTGTCCCACTCAGCCACTATGGACTCACAGCGAAGTCTGCCCCCTCCTGCCTCGCACGGTGATCAAGATGGATGGCGCCATGACGCGTCTCACTACCGTCCGACTCCGGATGCCGCGACACCAGGCCCGCAGCAGATCACCAATGGTACTTTGGAGCAGTCGCCGCAACCAGATGCCGGCATGACGACTGTGACCCGTGCAGGTGTGCAAATTGACACTGGAAGGAAAAGGAAACGAGTATGTTCCTACACGACTATGTGCTGATGCCTGCTAACTCGTCCCAGCAATTTGCCAACCGCACCAAGACAGGCTGCGGCACTTGCAGGAGGCGGAAGAAGAAGTGCGATGAGGGCAAGCCCGAATGCAACAACTGCACTCGCGGCACATTCATCTGCGAAGGCTATGCTAACAAAGTCCCGTGGCCCAAGAACGGCACCTGCAGGACACGCCCTCCTCCTCTGCAGGCCAAAGTGCCTTACTCTGAGGCAGCTCGCCTGGAGCCGGCTCCCTTGCAGGCACCTCAGCTCTACCACAGGTGCGTAAGACGTTCATGTGTGAGGCCTCGCTGACTCTTCCAGACATGGCACAAGCTACCAACAGACGCCTGAGAGTGGTCGTCCCATCATGACAGAAGAGCCAGCTTCTTGGAACACCTGGAGTGAGCCACCACCCTCTCAATCTCAGGGGTATGCACCTCCTCCTCCACCTGCCCCTCAACCCCCACCCAGCGCTCGCCCCGAGCATTACGTGCAGCAACCTGCTCCACTGGCGCCAGCACCCCAAAGGCAGCACAGGATCTATCACCACACCCCTCAAACCATGAGCCAGGTTCACAACAACGCATCTCCAGCGGCGCCCGAGCTACCAAGCTCTTCAAGCGCAGTACCAGGCCCGCCCACGCATTACGCCTCTCCTCCCCACACAATCCGGGAGAAGTGCGACAAAGACAAAATGCTGAGCGGCGAGCCCTTCAGCCCCTACAACCACACCCTCCTCACTGAACGCGAGCTCTGCGCCAATGTCGTCCACCGCTTCAACATGACGAGCAACGAGCGGGTCCAAATTACCCGCGACGAACGCTACCGCCACTTCCAGGCCCTCGTCGCAGCAAAATGGGTTCCCCGCGCCGACATGGATCACCATCGCGGCGGCAGCTCAAACTCGGTAACCTACATGACCGGGTACGTCGGCTCCGAAGTCCTAGTTGACACGCCCTTCCACTGCGACTACGGCTACAACCTCGTCATCCAGGACTGCGTGTCCATCGGCCCGGGGTGTAAGTTCTTAGACTCGGCCAAGATTACGATTGGCAGGAATTCGACCATCTCTGCAAACGTAACGATTGAGACGCACAGAATCCCGACAGATAGTAAGACTGTGAAGGGGTCTAGGGGCTTGGTGGTGGCCATGGAGGTGTCTATTGGAGAGAATGTGTGGATCGGAGCGGGTGCGATCATTGGGGCGGGCGTGAAGATTGGGACTGGTGCCATTGTGCAACCGGGGAGTGTGGTGCTGAAGGTGAGTTCTTGCTGCTTGGTGACGTGTGTTGAAAGTCGCTGATGATGTCTAGGACGTACCGCGAGACTGCGTTGTCAAAGGCAATCCCGCCAATGTTTTGGCTGTCAACTGGGATGAGTAGGTTGATGCGATATAGCATCTTTGAGGGCTGGTGGGGAGTTTGCATTTGCTTCGGCATTTTGGCGACATCTCGCGCAAGCAGGTCGAGGCTTCCTCTCAGTGACATTCAGGTTCTGTCTGAGACGGGAACCTGCATATCACTGGAGAGAGACTGCAGCGGCTTGACGTGAAAAATAGGTGCACTTTTCGGTTTTTTGTCTTTTCGGAGGATACCCCTTGTTTATGAGTTTTGTCTTATCGTACGTATGGCTTGGATATATGAGGTAGATGACGGATTTGCTTGATGATCATGTTAAATATAACATGTTAGACATCGCATCAACTGACGAGCCGTCTAAATAAGCATTGGTGAAAGCTACTGTATTGCGCCTGCCCGCAGGGTGCCCAACCGGAAAGTGGAGACAGACTACAAAGGGGTTAGCGCGCGCCAAGCGCAAACGAAATATCTTTCCACCAGCGCTCGCATCTCTCCCTTCCTCATACATACATACATTCGGTCCATAAACCTATTCGCAGCGCTTCCTGCTCATGATTGCCTCTGCTTAGATTGGACCAAGATGGAGGAAAGGCTGTTCTAATCCTGGGGTTCGACTTCGCTGGCTGGGTGTCTGGCTGGTCTTGGAGCTTCGGGTTCGCTTTAGGCCTACATCGCTGATTTCCAAAAATGTGGTTGTTGATATGCTTCAAGCTTATCAAGCCTTCAAGGATCGCTTTCGAGAATGATCTGTGTTGACGGCTCATAGAACTCTGGCAATGAGTTTCCTGGGCCTCCAACTCCCATCAAGGAGTTATGATTCAAGTTTTTATTCGGCAACGATAAGCACACCGAAGGAACTTAGACCGGAGTACCCGACAATGCAACGAGGCCGGAATGGGTACCTACCGAAGCGTAGCACACCATTTATTGACAACGGCAACAGTGCAACAAACCCGTAGCCCAGCCTGACGATGGCCATTCGTTTCCGAGTGCAGTTTCACCACCACCAAGGCCGCAAAAGCAAAAACGGGACACTGAAATACTGGATCAGCCTCTCTGTCGGCTTCAGCGAGCTGAGATTCCGGTGAATGGACGCCTTCGTGTTCGTCCAATCAGTTCTTTGGCATCCTAGCGTAGATCGTACAGCTCGACCTGAACAGACATGATACAGCCGTCTTCATTATACCGCATCACTGCGTCCGCTCACTACCCATCAGGTCCACACTGCTGCAAACGGCTTCGGTATCCATTTTCTGTGGAAACCAACTAACACATTACAGAGCCCGTTGGAGCCGAAGTATGTGGGATGAAGCCTGCTGACACATGTGATGGCGGGACACTCACGCTGGTGGCGCACTTCGACTTATGGTTGCGATTGGTGCATAGGTGCTGCGTGGAGCAGAGTGTTGTCTCCCAAGCGACACGGTGCTGCCATGTACGACTGTCAGCACAGTGACTAGTCTCTCCGGTGGCGCTGCGAATGAGGGGACAAGGAACCCGAGTTCACAGCTTTCGCCTTGGTCTGGATTCGATGTCGAACTCTGTCATAACCGAGTTGCTCCTCACAGCTGCGGTTCACTACCGCTGCTTCTCCAACGTTACCTTCAGCCGCGTCCGTCGAACGCACTGCAACCTCACGAACCCCATGATCGAGTGGGCATTGCCGATATGACAGCGGGTCATGGCCTTTTCTTATCTGGCCTTTCTCATCGTTATCCTTTTTGTTGTATCCTCACAGGAACAGTCGAATGATCCGATCCAGAACTTCTGCCGGCGATGGAGCCACCAGACTGCAACGATCGATGGGAAGCTGTACATCGATGGCGGCTTGGTGACATGGGATTCTCAGACGTCGTATCCTCTGAACTACACCAGTCTGTGCTGTCGTTGTTTTAAAAACCCATGCTGACCGTTTTGCAGATACATGGCTCACTTATGCGGACCTGGATCGCACTACCAACGCGAACATGCCCCAGCCACATGCCAACCTGACGAAACCAGGCAACGTGCCCGGCGTTCTGGGAGGCGTCTTGTGGGCAGACGAAGTCAACAAATGCTTTTATCTGTACGGCGGAGAGTTTCAGGATGTTCCTCAGGACTTCGCTTTCTGGAAATACGATACGCTCCTCAATCAGTGGAACGCGACGAAGTATGAGAGCAACCAAATCGTTCAGCGTGCATCCTACGGAGCGGGTACGCAAGCCGAGGAACGCGGTCTGGGCTACTACTTTGGAGGATATCAGGACTGGCGTACATCGCTGGGTTTGGATGGGACATGGAGTCGCATCGCCACCAACAACATGGTCACATTCGACTTCACCAATTCGAGATTCACCATCCGGCCGGGCCCGGATTCGATTGGCCGTGCTGAGGGCGCGATGGTATACTTACCGGCATCCAATGGCGGTCTTCTGATATATTTTGGCGGTGTGGAGGATCAGGAGCAGAATGGAACCGTCACCGCGGCCAACATGAGCACCATCCATGTCTACGACGTCATTGCAGAGCGATGGTACAAGCAGGCAGCGGTCGGGACAGTCCCTGAGGCCCGTCGCCAGTTCTGTGCAGGCGCAAGTTGGGCGGATGATCGATCCTCGTACAACATCTACCTCTTTGGCGGATTCTCGGCCGACCCTGGAAACGGCACCGCTTTGGATGACGTTTACATTCTCTCGCTTCCATCTTTTACGTGGATCAAGGCATGGCCGTTGGATAACAAAACCACCACTGTAAACGGCCACGGAGGTTGCAGCGCAAATGTCATCAATAGAGCCCAGATGCTCATCATCGGAGGTTGGTTTCCAGGTCATGACCGCTGTGACCAGCCATGGGGTATGCATAATTTGAATCTCGGATACGGCGGGTCGACGCCGCTCTGGGCCGAGTACAAGCCGGGAGTTTCTGTCTACGAAGTCCCAAGCCCTGTCGTAAGTGTTGTGGGCGGTGGGTAAGTAATGTGAGATTCGGATCTGCAGGTTCATACTGATACGCTACAGTCCCACTGGCGGTGCGACTGTCACGAAACCTGCAACATGGGACGGGCCCGATCTCTCCGTGCTCTTTACCCTTACCCCTACAGCTACCGCTGCACGAACCGCTACTCGTACCATCCCTAGTGCCACAGCGACTCCGGGCCCAGACTCGAAGAAAACGAACATAGGCGCCATAGCTGGTGCCGTCGTTGGTGGTGTAGCGGCCTTCGCTATACTCCTCGCCCTCGTCCTCTTCTGGCTGAGTCGGCGCGAAAAGGCTCAGAAAAACAAGAACGTGTCTTCCTCACCAGCCACACCACCGCCCGTCGAGCTCGGTACGGCCTCTCCAATCCACGAGATGCATTCTCCAGGTGCGGCAAAACATCTGGACATGCGTACGCAAGATGCAAATGCTTATCCGATGAATCCAGGTGTCTCTCTCCATTCGCGGTCTCTCAGTGACCAATACCTCCATAGTTCGCCTTACGCTCCTCACTCCGCAACATCCTCAACGCCTTCGCCCCACCCATCACCATATCCTCAGTTCTCCCCTTCTCAGCAAGCATACTCACAGCAACCGCCGTACACGGCGTACACAGACACTCGCGCACCCGCCTATCATCCGCACCCCACAACGCACAACGCACAATACCCGTCCTATCCCCAAGCGATATCCTCATCCTCATCTCCCAATTTTCCGCCGCCTCTGCCCCAACAGCAGTATCCCTACCCACAGCCACCTCCTCAACAAACATACTACCCTCCTCCCCCCGACCCGGCACTGCCCGCTTTCTCAGACCGTAGTCCCTCATCGCCGACCGGAACACAGTATTCGGGGGATACTAGGCTTGGGGCACCGAGTGCTTCACATACGCCTGCACACTTCTACGGCGGTAATTTGCGTGGGGATGGAAGGGGCCGGTTTGTTGAGGGGGATGGGGAGATGTAAGTGAAGGGTGGCTTTGGCTTATCTTGTATACTTGGATGAAGAGGTGGAGGGGTAATGATGCATCGTTTTTGGCGTTTTGATGTCTTTTAAGAGGAGGATATGGATGATATGTGTAGGACAGAGGATGCGGGTATATGAGGATGTGCGAAGTATCTTTTACGTGCGCGTGGCCGACTTCTGCTTGATTGCGCTTTATGAAGTATTGCTCGTTTTCAGATAGTTCGGTCTGGCTTGCAAATCATAGCGGACAGAAAATATATATTTTAAGTTGACACTGGATTCTCTGATTGTCAGTTCAGCGAGGAATTCCTCCCCGTCTTCAACTGTCGCCCCCCGTTATGGTGTTTTCGGGCGAAGTTCATGAACCGAACAGCAGCTCGGGAAGTGATAAAAGCCAGACCTCGCCTCCCTCAACTTGAAGCCTCTCGTGGTGGTACTTATCTTGTGCATATATGGAGTTGCTGCGTGCGGTCTTCGTCGTCTTTGCAATCAAGCCAACACACTTTAGCGGCATCTCCACCATCCCAGTCAAATCCTTGGCGAACAGCGCTCAGACCTTCATCGCAACCCCAAAAAAGTCCTCCACAGCTCCAACAGCACCAGCACCCCCACAAACGCCCTCACAATGCCACCCAAAGCACCCCTACCATGGGGTCAATTACCCTCGACGGCTCTCCTACCAGCGCGCACTCTCCTCCCGTCCCTCGCTCTCTCACCAACAACCACAACCCTGGCCTACACGCCCATCCGAACCGTCATGCGCTTCAAGAAATCCATCGACCCCAAATCCTCGCGCTTCAACCACCGCCACAACGCCGGCCCCCTCGAATCCACGACCACAGCCGCGCTCGCCCGAAAACAAGTGACGACGCCCCTCCGCACGGGTCTCTTCGGCGTCAAGCGCGGCATGTCGTCTGTGTACGATCCGGAGACGGGGAAACGGGAGGCGTGCACGGTATTGCAGTTTGACAGAAACGAGGTTGTGGCGCATAAGACGCGGAATAAGAATGGGTATTGGGCGGTGCAGATTGGAGCTGGGGCGAAGGATCCGGGGAACGTGACGAGGCCGTTGTTGGGGCATTTTGCGGCGGCGGGTGTTAGTGCGAAGAGGTGGGTTGGCGAGTTTAGGGTTGCCGGGAAGGAGGGGTTGAAGGTTGAGGTTGGGGAGGGGCTGGGTGCGAGTTGGTTTTCGGAGGGGCAGTATGTGGATGTTAGGGGGGTGAGCAAGGGTAAAGGGTTCGCTGGTGTGAGTATTACGTGCCTCAAAACTGGTGAGGAGAGTTTGGGGAAAGCTGACTAGAGCAGGGTATGAAACGACACGGCTTCGGTGGTCAACCCGCGTCACACGGTCAGTCGCTTATGCATCGTGGTATGGGATCTGCGGGTGGTTCGCAGGGCTCTGGATCCCGTGTTCTGCCCGGGAAGCGCATGCCGGGAAATATGGGTGCGGAAAGAGTCACGGTGAAGAACCTGAAGGTGTTGAAGGTGGATGAGAAGAATGGGATTGTTGTCGTCAACGGTACGTTTTGTCCATTCTTGGTAGACTGCTGTTCAGGAGCATGGAGGCCGGGAGACTGACTATTATTCCCTTGAAGGCGCGGTCCCGGGACCTAAATACCAGATCATTCGCGTTCAGGACGCTATCGGGAAACCCTGGCCTAAGGGACCCATGAGCTTGGAGGAGGTTGTGCCGGTTAACAGTCTCACTGGTGCGGAGGCTCCCAAGACGGAGAAGGCGAAGGCTACCGCGTGAGAGTAGTGGAAGCGTAGTCTCGCATCGATTGGGCATCCGAGACCTTGAAACCGAGTAAATGGGGCAGGGCAGAAGCAAGAAGAAATAGCAGGTGTTGCAAGAGAAGCTGAGGACGAAGTTTGAAGGAGCGCGCCTGGAGTGGGGAAGACGAAGAAAGATTTGTATGATATGTACGCACCATCACATGGCGTTTTGAGTGTGGGTGGTGGTAAAGTAGACCTTGGGGTTTGTACATTCTGGGTGTATGATTAGGTCAAGGGGATGAAGATGTTATCTGATACCATTCGACGTTTTTCTTCTGAGCTATGGGTTAGCATGGACTTAACCCGAGATCGACCTGTCATCTCTTGTCACGTGCGAAGCCTTTCACCCGCTTGGGGTCTCAAGTAAGTACATCCTCTCTAAGTCTACAACAGATACCACGTCACTAAAGATTGGAGACAGTTACAATAAGTACTTACTACTATCAAGCGATCTACCAGTTCTACATGGCCACTTCTTTCACTGCTAGTACTTTCTACAAATGTTCATTTGTTCATGGTTGCTTTCCCTGACTTACGTCACCCACTACACCGCACGTGCCTTCCCAGCTACCTATATAAAGCCGCCCGCCGCCGCCCTCTTTCTCCTCTCTCACTCTCTATTCCTTCTGCACTCTCTTGATTCCCTCTTTCTCCTCTTACTCCCTTCTTTTTCGACATTGGGGCCTCAGTTCTGCCTCCGCCGCCTTCACCTTTGCTTCATCGTTACGCTCGTGTTGGGCTCGCACACGAGTGACTTGAATCTACTTACTCTGAACAGGACTGGTCAAGCAACTGCCGCCTGGGGCTGTCGCCTGGGGGGAACCGTTGTACCGCTTTCTCTGCGTATGCTAATGTGACAGATATCTTCCCTGACGAGGACGCAAAACCTCGTCACTGCACTGGATCTTGTGCTTCTGACAATCCCGGCCAAACCACGCCGTATCGCAACGTCAACGCCTTTGGTGGAGGCAGTCTGTTGATCACAGTCTGCTTGTTTGGCACGGCGCCAATCGCCCAAACGCCACCACCCTTCCATCTCGACATGCGTCCGCTTCAGCATGTTGGAATTTGATCCTGTGGGCGCCCCGCGATCCCGGGAAGCTGTTGCCAGTGTCTTGACCCGGGAGGTCTCCCCTTTGAGGATGCTTATTTACTTTCTGTGTAAACTTTTCCTTATGACCTCTGACTGTGTCCAAGGCAGTGTAAGTACCGGTTGACAACCCCGGCTACCTGCACTGTCCGATGCTAACACTCTGCCAGCAGCTTGTTTCTTATGTCGCATCCATGCCTTTTCGGTGAGAGCTTCCTTGGAGGCACACCTGGTCTTCGCTGTCCAGACCACCGATACCACTCCAAGAGCTCTTGTCCCCTCATCCGCGCTCCTCAGAAAGACATGACAAGGCCGCTAGCTCTTCCCGACAACCTTTTGGACACCTGACCGTGCCAGTTCGGGCATGCATGCAAATCCCAGAAAACTCTCACCACCTTCTCCTCCATCCTCAGGCCGGGCAGGGACCTGGGGTTGAGATCTTTTGGTTGATCTCAACGTCGTCAGCTACCTTTTTTGTTTCTCACAACTGGCGACGAGGCTGCCCTGTCGGACGAGCACTCCCTTCCTTTGGGAGTGCGATCCGGCCCATACACTCGACCATCTGTCACCCTTGGCACATTAACGGCTAGGACGCTAGGACTTATACTGGAAAGATGTCAAGCCGAGCCGTAAGTTGTATCAAGAGGCATAACGGTCTGGCATTTTTATCCAGCAGATCACTTCTTCCCCCGGCATGTGGACCTCGTCAACACTCACCATGATCGATTCTTTTGCCCATATCAGATCATCCTCTCCCAGGTCCACGCAGCTTTGGAGGCTTGAACATTGCCATGCAAGCCGTCAAGCTTTCTCCGCCTCCATGCGCGCGTTTCAACCAACTCGACAACCTTTCTAAGCCACCATGCGCGCTATGGCGTGATCCAAGGAAAGCTTTACTACTGACGGGCTGCAAGAGCTTTGCTCTTGACGGACCAGGGTCTGCATTGCGGAACTTGACCTTCGCGCCGACAATCTTTCTGTCGCCCCCGTGCTCGCGACTGCCTTCGAGGTGTTTTTATTTTACTTCTTCCAATTCGACTACCACATATTTCTCAGCCCCGACCACACAAATCTCGACAACCACGGTGCTCCTCTGCAGGCAGCCGCCATGACTCAAATTATAGCAACACAAACCGACGACTTCGCCCCGTCACCGACTGGTTTCTTCTTCTCATATGCACTGGTACTCAGTCCGCTGTCGCCGGCCGTGTTTAGCAGACTCCGTCACAACCACCTTGACAATCTTTCTCGGCCACCATGCGCGCTGCTCCAACCAACGATCAACATATCTCGACCATTTTCCTAGAATCACCTGCTCATGTCAACTCCACAGATGGTTTTGGAATCCAAATGACAACGACCCGCCTCAGAAGCGCGAGCAAGCAGGTCACTCTCCGAAGGTAGTCCCTCACTTGCAACTCCTTCAACGACAACGACCCATTTCAGTTCTTGAATCCAAGGGTCACCGGCCGAGAGTCTAATTCTGCCTTCCATTTTCTCTAGAACATTCGCCGAACGGACAACAACGTGTGTCGAAACCGCGAGCCAGCAGGTCCGGCCAATGTTCAATGATGTTCGGCAACTCCAACAACCGGCAACGATCTGCCTTGATCCTTCGAGCCAGCAGATCATATTCGAGAGCATGACAACGACAGAAGTGAGTCTCCAACACATATGACGCCTGGACTCTCACGTCCAACAAATCCATAACAATGATCTGTCTCAGATACTTTGAGCCAGCAGATCATATTCGAAAGCGCTCAGAACGGCATGATGATTCTCCAACACCCACCAACGCTCCGCCACAGCCGAAAGCCTTCGCCCACGATGAAACCAACGCCCTGAAATCGAATGAAAGCCTTCGCCACCGATGATACCACCGCATGATTACGAGAAGACTTCTGTTCCAACGAATGACACGAAAGCACTGTACAACCCACAAACCGACAAAGATCTGTCTCTGAGAGACGAGCGAGCAAGCAGATCACACTTCATACCGATACCTGGTAAGTTCATCTTTTGATTCTTTGTTTTGGGTGAGAGAGCAACTGCTCTAGCACCTTTTTTTCCATTTCCGCCAGTGTGGGGCAGTTGCTTGACCAGCTATGCACACCATGTCTCATCTCCTCTCTGCTTCACCTCATTCGCTCTCCCTAAGTAAGTCCCCCCTCCCCTCACACTAACCTTCCTCGATACCATCAATCCTTATTCGAAATCCACAAAATCCGTCCTCCATCTCCCCAGCCTCGTTTGCCCCTATTCCTGCATCAACCCTCGGGAACTCCACGTTGTCCAGACGCGTAAGCGGCTCCTCACCAGAGGTAAGTGGCGTCTAACCCGCCGCCTCGCGATAAAAGCTAATGGCCTTATTGCCGCCCGCGAGCGCAAACATCTCGCTCCTGCCCTGTTGTTTGGGCAACCATTTTGCGGTCCAGAGAGGCTTGTCGCCGTGGGAGTGCGTGGCGACGCAAGTGCGGGTTTCGATGCGCCAGATCTTAGCTTTGCCGTCGTGGGAGCTGGGAGGTGTTAGTTGGGTTCGAAGGAAGGAAGGAAGGCAGAAGGAGTTGGGGAGTGAGAAACGTGTGCTGGTTGTATGAACATACCCTGATAACAGATACTCTCCCGTATCGCTCCAATCCAGCGTCATAATCCACGCGTTGTGCCCCACGAGATTTCCTACTTGTTCTCCAGACTTGACATCGTACAACGCAATAACCCTCGCGTCGCCGGCAGCAGCGAGCAGCCTTGACGCAGGGCTGAATGCAACCGAGCGGACCGGTTCAACCAACCCAGCAACCGAGTGTGTCAAGCGGCCTGTGTCGTTGTCGAAGACGTATATGCTTCCGTTCTGGTGGCCTGAAGCTGTGTAGCGGCCATCTGCACTCTACACGATTGTCAGTCCACCATACCCTCTTTCATAAGTGGTCGCGGGAAAAGTGACATACCAAATTCACGCAAATCCCAAAACTACCCTTGGTCTCGTACTCCCTGATCTTGGGCATCCCCGCTTCACTGAGCGACCACACGTTGATCTTGCCGTTGATGCTAGAACTCGCCAAAAAGTTCCCATCCGCGCTGAGCGTAATCGCCCACACATCACCCGGTTTATTCGACTCTGTCTTTCATCAGCCTGCCATTCTCTCCACTCCACTCCACTCAGTCCCTCTCTTCAAACCTCAACCCGGAACCAGAGCACACGCACCTTTCACCTGTCCCTCAAGCGTCCACTCCCCGCCCTCACTATCCGTCTTCCATATCTTGACGCCACCATCGAACCCCACGCTCGCAGCCCGCAGTGCGGCTTTCGCGGTCACCAGATGGTGGATACCGGTTTCATGGGCGGAGTCGATTGTTTGGACCAAAGGAAAGTCGGAGGCGGTTGTGTCGTGGACTTTTATGGAGCTGGCGCCGGAGGCGGAGAGGAGTTGAGTGGGACGTGGGGCGAGGGCGAAGATGTCGCTCGGGTGGGCGGCGTCGACGGTGTGGAGGGTGAGGTATTGTTTTGACTGTAGTTGTTAGATTGATTGGTGGAGAGAGAGATTGGAGTTAGAAGGGGTTTTGGTACCATTGTGAAGAGATTTGGATGGGTCGCTGGAACGAAGAAACAGTGGTATGGTGCTTTGCTTCAACACATAGCAAAAGAGGGTGTACGTAGAAAGTTTGGATCTCGGAGTTTGGAGCTATAGATCTGACGTAGCTTTCGGCGCGCACAAACGCGAAGTCACAACCCCACCAAGACCCTCTAACCAATCAGAAGGCAGTACAGTAAACCTCCTCCGCTGCCATCTCCGCGAAGCACAAATTCCTCAAATCGTAAACCTCACACATCAATGCCACCTGCTCGCGCCCTCACCACAGTACTCAAACCACGGACACTTCTCCTAAATACCCCACGCCCTCACCACTTCACCAAAACCCCCTCCCTCCCCCTCACCCCCAGGACACCTCTCCACCACCACCGCGCCCTCACCATGCCCCCCACAACAACCACGCCCTCCCTCCAAACCCTCCTCCACCAAAACCGCCCCATCGTAATCTCCGGCCCCTCCGGCGCCGGCAAATCCACAATCCTATCCCGCCTCTTCGCCGAATACCCCGACCGCTTCGGCTTCAGCATATCGCACACGACGCGGTCTCCGCGCGCCGGCGAGCGCGACGGCCGCGAGTACCATTTCGTGAGCGTGGACGAATTCAAGCGGTTGATAGACGACCAAGGGTTTATCGAGCATGCGCAGTTTGGCGGGAATTATTATGGCACGAGTGTGCAGGCTGTGAGGGAGATTGCGGAGAAGGGGAGGGTGTGTATACTGGATATTGAGATGGAGGTATGTTTTATGTTTTCTTTTTCGGGGATTTTGCCCATTTCTTGCCTATGCATGGTGCCTATGGATGGTGGAGGTACAGTGAAGAATGGAGAGTGTGGTGGCTGATTGTAGGACAGGGCGTTAAACAAGTCGCAAATCACCCTACGTTCCCGCAGCCTAGGTTTTTGTTCTTGTCGCCGCCTTCGCCGGAGGTGCTGGAACAGAGACTTAGGGCCCGCGCGACGGATAGCGAGGCGGCGATATTGAAGAGGTTGAATCAGGCGAAGGTGGAGATGGAGTTTGCGAGGAGTAAGGAGGCGCCGCATGAGAAGATTGTCGTGAATGATGATTTGGAGAAGGCGTATCAGGAGGTCAAGGAGTTTATTGTTGGGAAGGATGCTTGATGGACTTGAGGAATTCGGGCACGAGGATGTATGATACCACGGTTTGAGCAAAGGGATAGACAAAAACGATTGGCATCAGCCTTGCTTGGTTCTGGGCGTATGGACTCAGCGAATGCATGCATGTAGGAGCTGCCGTGCTCGAACAAAGCAAGGCACAGGAATGTGAGGACAAGGGAGGGTGAGAGAGCACGGTTTATCAAACGCGAAAGTCAAGCGGCGATCATGTATTGTTCTTGCTAACCGCTATGTACAAAGATAACCCAGCAGAAGCCGATTTCGTTCATCAGATACCGTCGTAGGCAAAAGGTTTAACAGCAACGACCATCCTACCACTTAGGGTCCAGACAGTCTCAGGGCTTGACTCTATTTGCTTTTCATCACCTGAACGAAAATGGCTCCCACCGATCGAGTAAGTAGTGATGAACCCGGCTTGTTCGACCAAGCAACAGACAAGCCTACCGAAGTAGCTCATCCTCGAATCCTGAAAGAGTGGTGTTCCTCGTGTCAAGAATAAGCCCCATTGAGTGACCACTCAGACCTCCCATATAGCTGAGAAGCCCAAGAGGCAATCGCGGTGACTACAAACTGGACGAGAAAACCCCTCACATCGCCTGCCGGTCCGCACCTGAGCCCTCCTCTTCGCCCGCCATCGAGTCGTCAGTAATCGAGCCCAGGGAACCAGCGGACTCATATCGTCATCCTGGTGCCGGCACCTGAACCGATACGTCCGAAACGAGGGAGCGGAGAGTGCAGACGGGCTGAGGGGGCCGAGAAGCTGGTGACGTGAGGGCGCGCGCTGTTACGGCGGTACGTGTTGCTGTAATTGCCATCCGAAGATGGTATTGTCCGGGGACTTTCTCCCAAAGCAGAGACGAGACACCGGCGAGCCGGCGCTCCGTTGTGAGCTTCGATGCGATTCTTCGACGAGGAACACAAAGAAGAGATGAAGAAGACGTGAGTTGATGGTGAGTTTTGTGAAATTTTGTCGGGCCGAACGTTGTTCCGCGGCTAGGCTGCGAGCTAGGCAGAATTAGGCTGGCAGCTCCTCAGCGCATCTTTTGCAGCTCAACGTCAACATTCACCATTGCCGCGTTTAATCATTCACCGAATCCCGTTTTCCCCCCGGAGCCTTTTATACACGCGTTAATTCCGCCAAATCAGTGAACACAAACCCTTCAGGCGGCAAAGCTTGCCGTTGAACCTGATTCACAAGCTTCGAGCACCCAAGCTATTAAACACCGCGAATCCCATTAACATCACAACCACATTCCCATCATGGCGCTCTTCGGCCAAACAGCAGCTGCGTCGGCGTCTGCGACTGCCGGAGATCTCAGCAAAGATGTCGATATTCCTCAAGGCAGCCTTCCCGAGGACAGCATATCAGACTTGAGTTTCAACCCCGCGAACGACATCCTTGCCGTTGCAAGTTGGGACAGCAAGGTATACATATACGAGATATCCAACAGCGGCGCGGTACCGAAATGGTTCTTCAAGGGCGAGGGCCCCATACTCTGTGTTGCGTGGTCAACGGTAAGCTTCTGTCTCTCCCACACGCGCAACACTTCGGACTGACACATGCATTCAGGACGGCATGCGCCTGGCGGCCGGGGATGCCACGGGGCAGGTGCACATTGTCGATTTCCGGACCGCGCCCGCAGGCGGCGAAGTACAGCCACAAAAGGTCAAGGTGCACGACGACGCCGTGAAATGCGTGCGCTGGTTCAACACAAATAATGCCGACTACCTCGCGACCGGCTCATGGGACAAGACGGTGAAGATGTGGGATCTGCAGTCATCGAACCCGGTTGCGACGCTCGATTGCGGCGAGCGCGTCTATACAATGGACGTGAAGAAAGCCCTACCCCGGAACCTCATGGTCATCGGCACGGCGAACAGGAACATCCACATGGTGGACCTCAACAACCCCACGAAGATCGCAAAGACCATATCCAGCCCTCTGAAATGGCAGACTCGTGTTGTGAGCTGCTTCTCGGATGCCACGGGCTTTGCCGTCGGCAGTATCGAGGGACGCTGCGCGATCCAGTATGTCGAAGACAAGGACACCTCGTACGTATCATCTCTCTTTCCTACAAACCCTCTCCGTTTCAATTCTATTTGAACAATTTTCCAATCCTCCCAAACCTCATCCCAAGCTCCCACTAACCCCCACCAGCCTCAACTTCTCCTTCAAATGCCACCGCCAACAAGACCCCGTCAGCCGCGACGTCTCCAAAGTCTACTCCGTAAACGCCATCTCCTTCCACCCCCAACTCGGCACCTTCAGCACCGCCGGCAGCGACGGCACCTTCCACTTCTGGGACAAGGACGCAAAACACCGGCTAAAAGGCTACCCGGACGTCGGCGGGCCCATCACCGCAACCGCCTTCTCCCGCAACGGCGACATCTTCGCCTACGCCATCAGTTATGATTGGACCAAGGGGTATTCCGCGAATACGCCACAGCAGCCTGTGAAGCTGAAGTTGCATCCTGTGGGCCCTGAGGAGTGTAAACCGAAACCGGGGACGAAGAAGCGGTAGTAGCGTTTTCTTAGTCTGGTCCGTGTTCGCAGGTTTTTTTCTTTGGGGAAGAGTGGATGATGTTGAAAGGTGCAGCGCGGGACTGTGGAAGATGAAAGAGGAAATGATGGAGGGAGATGAGGGTGTGCGGTGAGGAAACAAAAGACATGGCGACTGACCGCATGGCGGCGAACCCTAATCACCACACCCGTCACACGTTCCCCCAAAATGGACATCTCGGTGATCTTCCTTCTCCCCTTTCCGAGCGAACGGAAGATCATGTTTTTGCTGGACTTTTGTACATGCGTGGCCTTTTTTGGTGGGTTATCAACGGGTGAAAGAACGCTTGGATGATTGGTACGTGAGGGAGGAGAAGAAAGATGAAATGCATTGTGGGCGTAAACCTTGCGGAGCGAGCGCATCTAGCAAATGAATGAGGATAATGTTTCTTGAAATCACTGCATTGCCCGTGTGAGAAAATGACTCGTGTACAGAGAAAGGACAGTAGACAAGTTTTTTGATGTCTTCTCTACCTAATGCTGCAAACAGGGGCAGCTAGCAATACCGAATCTCTCTATCAACCAATCCAGGAAGAGGTGCAGCAGCAATAGAGATACTATGCACCATCTCCCACCCCCATCCAACAAAAAAAAAGACGCCAATAAACACCATATCATCCCATAACCCCCTCAAAACGCCTTCCTCACCCATCACAGACAAACCCCCCCATTTCAACACCCGCCACCCTCACCCCTCCTTCACCACGCCCGCATTCTCCACCCCCTCCTTCTCCAATCTCGGTTTCTTGCTCTCACTCCCCTCTTGTCCCGGATTATTACTCACGTCCGCCAACGGCGGCCTCTTGACACCCTGCTGCACTAACCCCTGACCACCCGCCGGTCCAGGAACTTTATACCCCCCACCACCTCTATTCACCAACGGACTTCCCATACCCCTCGTTCCGGGTCCGCCAACCCGTCGATGGAGATCCTGGTTCGGGTGCGCGAAGTTGGGCGCCGGTGGACGGTGAGAAGCGGGTGCTACGGGGCGGAATCCTTGTTTCGGGGGAGCAGCACCGTAAGGGGGAACGGCGGAGTGGGATTGTTGCTGGGAAGAAGGTGGTGGTACTGCTGCAGGAGGAGGAGGGGGAAGACCGATGGATTCGCGGGTTATTTTGGTGGACCGCGATGCGTCGATTCCGGGGGTGCGTTTTTCTTTCGGTACGGGGGACTCGACTTGCGGGTTGAAGGGGGGTAGGTTTTTGATGGGAGCACCGTTGTCCGAGGCGAGGAGTTCGGCGGCGCGGCCGGTGACGAAGCCGATGGGGTGGTTTGAGGGCGCGGAGGGGTTGGCGGTGGGTTGAGGGCCAGCGCCGGTGGGAGGATTGGGACCGCCTGGGGCTCGGGTGGGTATGGAGTGGTTGGGTGGTGCGGGTCGTCCTTGTTGACCTGTAGGTGGAGTTGGGCGAAGCTGGTTCTGCTGTTGAGGTCCGCCTGGCTTCGGGGGTGCGTGTATGTCGACTGTGGGGGCTCGCGGTCTCTGGTGCTCCATCCGCGGAGCTGTCTGTTGTATTGGCGTTTGTGGTGCCCGTGGTTGAGGAACGGGCCCTGATTTAGATGGCCCTTCGATTCGCGATTGTTGCTGTGGCTGATTCTGGTTTGATGCTTGGTCATTCGGTCGTGCCGTTGGCCCTGACTGTCCTCGTCCCATACTGTTCTGAGCGGGTGCGTTGTTGGCTACTGGGGGCCGCTGAGCCTGTTCGTTCGGCGCTCTTCCCCTGGGGGGATCTGATAGGTTGGCTAGCGTCTCATCGGAAGTGGAGTGAGCATCCGCTGTGTATTCTTCTTCGCCGCCATGCTCGCTGAACAAGACGCCGTCGAAGTCATTGCCACCAAACTCGTCATCGATCTCCATTCCGTCCGCCGGCTGAATCGCACGTGCCGGCGTAACACGTCCCTCTCTTCGAACCACAGCCCCCTCTTGCTTGATCGCCGGTGCCTCCTCCTTCTTCACAGGAGGCGGAGCAAAATCCGGATGTCTGTGCAGCCGGCTCTCGTCGAACTTGACCGGTTTGACCTTCATGCTGACCACCTTTTTAACGTATTCTTTGTCGTAGAGACAGTTTCCTAGTATATTGCCGAAGCTGCGTAGCGCTCTCTTCAGGCCATCGGTGGCCGCCTCTTTTTTTGCCTTTTCGAAAGCTGCACCTTTGCCCTTGCAATTTTCAATCATTCCGTATCCGATATCCTGATTACGTTAGGCGAAAGCCGGAAGCTCAACGCGTATACATACCTCATGATATGTTCCATCTTTCAGCGTAACTCGCACAATGATAGAAAGTCCGAGACTGACTCTCCCTTGGGGAGTTTCATCAACCTGAACCGAATTAGCACAACCCCCCAAACTCAACCCAGCTCCATACATAATCCACTTGAACCTGCTGCAGCGAGCTAGACCATCCATTGAACCCAAATACATCGTTCGCCAGCAGAATCGCCTTCTGGCCCTCAAGGTATGCGACCTTGTTGCCTCCCGCACCTTGCCGATGCGACACGTATTCCGGCCCAAGCTGCTTGTTGAGTCGGCTTTGGAGCGTCGCGATTTCCTGTGCGGTGTAGTTGGCGACGCCGCGTTCTTCGAACGGGTTCTTGATGTTGTCGGACTTGTACTGGTCGCCTGGCCTGAATGGTGTCAGTCGTGCTGTGACAAAACAAGGGCTCCGTAAAGAGGCTGAACTTACGCAGGCATTGTTTCGTGTCAAGTCGTGGTCGGCATCGGGTGGCGTTGAGAGAAGTGTGAGGACGATGCGTCGAGTTGCTGGACGCGTCAGGCAGCTGTCGTCGATGGCGGGACGACGCGCCACAGCACCAACTCACGTGATATCTTGGCGCGTTCTTCTTTCTGCCCAGATTCGAAGATTGGCTGTACTTTGTATAAGTCTATACGTACATAGCAGAGGAGATACAGCATTGTTCAGATTGTGCACAAAGACGGTGCTTCCATTGCACTAATATATATCGCCCGCAACGCCGGAGAATGCCATATCCATCTTGACCGAGTACGCCAACGCCAACCCAACTATGTGAACCTAGAACGCTGAAATGACGAATGATTGCCCAACTAAGACTTCTCAGTCGCTGCTAACCGTCTGTTCCTCTCGCTTCCCTCGCCATCACTGCTCGCCTCGCCCAGGCTGAACCTGGAGTCGTCTTCATGCGTTTGAGTCTTTTCCGACGCCTTCCCGTTGCTGTGTCCATTCATGGGCTTCTTCGCATCGTCATGCAGCTCGTCAAGCTCTCTCTCGTCAAACTCAGCGGCTTCTAGATCTCTGGACCGATCCTTTCGCCGGAAGTTGTCCAAACCCATGCCTGCAATGAGCGACTCACGTCCCTCGTCTCCACCATCCACGCCCTTGTATCCAGCTCGCCGGCGGCGATCCCGCCAGACGAAGAAGCCGAAGCCAGCGGCAAGAATGATGACGACTACCAGGGCAACCTCGCCGGAGCGGTAATACGCCTTCCACTCTGCTTCTTGCAGTTCTTTGGTCTTGTCTTCCTCGGCCTTTGTGCTGTTTGGATGTCCTCCAACACTGACCAGCGGGCCCTTTTCGCCATCGATGCGGCTGTCGGAGGGCTGGCCGCCGATTGCGCTGATGTCGACACCCATGAAGCGATCCAGCATGTCACGACTGCGTCTGGGGTAGTCGAAGGGCACCATGTGGCTGGAGTTGTAGAATAGCACGTAGGTGAGGTTGCGGGCCGATTGGTAGGTGCCCGCCGGTTCACCTTCGAAGGTCCAGTCGCGGCTCGGGGCATAGACGCCAGGAGACAGTTCAAAGCCCTTGCCGCCGTTCCATTCCATGCTTTCGATGAAGGATTCGGTCCCGAGATGATTGCAGATGAGATCGCGGTCTCCAGAGAACAGGGTGATTGGGACCTCCTTTAGTAATTCCGGTAAGAACTGAATACTGGGCTTGCTGTTACGGGCGCGGAAGTGTGCAGACACGGCGCCATTGCACTCCTGCCAGCCAGTTTTCTTATCCGGGTTGATGTGGAGCGACTGGATGACGTCTGCACGGTGCAGATACGGGGTAACGGAGGTCAAATCCGGGGGCCAGTTCATTCCACAGGAGCTGTCGTCGCGCAGTCGGATGTCGTACATGTTGACGCATTGCTTCATGCTGTCGGCACCTCGGTCTTTGGTTTCTTCAAGGATCTGGACCATGATAGCCTCACACTCGCTCGTGTCCACGTGGTCTGAGGCGCCCTCGTTGAGCAGCTTTACGCACTTGGACTGTGTCTGCTCGATTCGCTTTGCTGCAGGCGAGTCCGCCTTGATGAGGCCTTCTTGATATGCGTATTTGAGATAGGAGAGATACTGATCGACAGGGGAGATCCAGCCATTTCCGATCAGCAGTCCCTTGAGGTTCCACGGCAGCTTTCCATTCTCTTTGTTTCTTTTCAGGATAGCCTGGGCGATATAGGGTATGTGTTGTCCTGCATACGATTCACCAGCGATGTAGAGCTGTAGAATTAGCACAAGGCCAGGAAACAGAAGTGGTGTACTCACATCGTCGTGCTCGTATTCCGGGAACAAGGCGTACCACTTCTCCAGGAAGACGATGAACTGCTTCGCCATCTCATCGAGTTCGCGGAGGTAGCTGTCCGTATTGACATAGCTGAATCCAGTGCCCACGGGCTGGTCCACAAAGAGTAGGTTTGCAAACTCGTCCCACGAGCCGTTGTTGTACGACAAATTCCCATCTTTACCGACTCTGTACGGCCCAATCTCCATAAGAGCGCCGTCCATGGAGCTGCAGCCCGGGCCGCCGTTGAGCCATAACACGGTGCGCTGTTTGTTCGCAATATGCCTATTCTGGTAGTGCCAGAAGAACAGGTTCCCGTTGTGTTCTGGGTCAACTTCGATATGCCTTGAGAAGTCAGTCAGTCTCGGCCCCTCGCCGCATAGCTCCGACATACCCAGCATGCATCTTCAGCAGAGGTTCCGGCGCGCCCGGCAGCGTATGGATGAAGTAGTCGGCTTGTGTTTTGTCTGCCGAGCAGCTCGGTATCCACGACAGCGACGCGATCAACCCGCCCACGAGGGCGGTCCGCCATCGCGACGGCGAGGCGGTTGGCAGCATGACGATTTCGACAGAGGAAGGAGCGGAGTTATCTCATGAGGTCTCGAGAGGTGCCGGGAGCTTTCGCACGACGCGATGTGATCTGGTGTTTGCGGAGGTGGACGAGATTAGAGTTCCGGGGATTCGTGGCCACAGGACGAGGCTGATGTGAGGGCAGGGGCCGAGTGGAAGGAAGGGCCGGTGGCGTACGTCGGTAGGGACCGTAAGGGGCGGGACCGCGGCTCGGAGCTCGAAAGTGGTGTTGAATAAGAGACGAGCAGAGCGGCAAGACGTAGCGATGAATACGGGAGCCTGTTATACAAAGAGATTGTGGGTATGGGAGACTGCTGCTGTGGTCTTGTCAGCGTGAGCTTTGTCCCATCCGCGCGGAAGCAGCGAATGGGCGGACATTGTGGCGCCAGCCAATCAGAGGCGCCGTAGCCTCCGGCATTCATCAACTCCGAAGGTCATCTTCCTGCATCGACTCGACGACGTCTCAGGCCCACATAAGACATCGATCCCCAGCGCCTGGTGTACCGTCTGCCTCAGCAGCGTGTCAAGGCCCGTCGGGGGATTGCGCACATCACCAGTAATTGAGCCTGAATCTTGTTGAGCATCTGGCCTCAAAGCGGCAGCATGGACCCAACCCGAACTTGATCGAGTCACAACGGACTCGCGGCGCAAGTGTTTAAAAACCTCCCTTCGTTTTTATCTATCGTGTGTGTTTTTCAAATCTCAGACAGCACATCAACGCCTCCACCTCAGATCGCATGCATCGGGGCTTTATGTCCGCAATCAGTCGGCTGTTCCACAGACACATTTGCCCGTTATGGTACTTTAGCGCAAATAGCATCGATTACTGTGTGCCACCGTGGCGCAAACGGTGGTCATGGCGTGCTGCTGTGACAGGCGTGTAACCGTTGGAGTGACACTCAGTGTGGCACTCTGGGCCTTATAAGAGGTCGCCGAGTCCTTTCTCTGAATCCTTCTTGATGAGATCCATCATACCCTGCTAATCAGCAATGCCTCGGCGAAGACCCAAGCTGCTCACCTCTGGCATGATCGGCTCGCCCTTTGAGTCTTTGACATAACGGAAGGGCATCTGTGTGCTCTCGTTCTTGCTGACCTGTATCTCAGGGTGGTCGATGTAGTCAATCTTGTCGACGGGGACTATGCCGGTCAGCAATCAATGTGGGATCAGGATACAGCGGGACTGCATACTCTTGTCTTGCGCGACGATTCTGGTAACGCGGGCAGCTGTGTCGGTCGTCATCTGCACCGGTCCTGGCTTTCTGAGCAATGGCCTGCGCTTTTGGGAGCTCCAACAAACCTAGTCTCCGTCCCTGATATCCCTTCTGGCGCAACTCCGAAGTCCGATCTACAGCCCATACATGTCAGCCGACTCTGGCTGTCACACGGATGGTCTATTGGTGCAACGTCAAGCATCTTTACGCACCTCTAGGGGGATCATCGCCTACAGCAATTAGTACAGATTCGTAAGGGAACAAGGTTGAGACACACCAAGGATACCACCGAACAAAAAGACGTCGAAAGCGTCACCGTCGGCCGGGCTCAGTTCCTGTGAAGCCGCTGGATCGAGCAGACACACCCTGTCTTTCTGGGCAGCGAAGATCTCCTCTACACCTCGCCTCTCAACGCTAAGGCCTTTTGCTTTTTGCAACTTTTCTGGCAGTTGAAGACTCTCCGGGACAGACGAAAGCAAGAATTGGGCACCAGAAGCGTGGCATTCGGCGGCAATATTTGCATACTCCAGTGCCGACCACTCCTCCAGCTCCGGATCGAGGTGCTCTACCACATAGGTCTTGCCGGAAGGGTTAGCCATGTTCGTGAATCCGGATGTGGTTGCTTGTGGTGTTGGTGAGGGCGCTTTTTCTTGGAGTGTGCAGGAAAGCTGTGTGCATTGACCAATCAGCGGCGTGAGAGTATTTGGGATTTCCAAGAGACATAGAAGCCGCCTTCAAAGCATCCAGCGTGACCTTCACATACTTCCAAAGACCCTGCATAGACGAGGACCCTGGGACTTCTCGTGTAATGGCTTCGCTGATACGAGCAGGGTCCCGCTGTGCTGGTTCTTGGTTGCAGCGACATTGTCAGGCATATTACATAGCACATTATGGAGCGAGGGTCGTCTGATAGGCGAGCCCTACAACCTTGGGAATGCACTACAATCTCTTGGAAATCCGTATATTGTACCCCTGTCTTATGCCCCAACGATTCATGTCGATAGTTTATGTAGGCCGGAGGGGTTCCTCCGTGAGGTCTCGACTTTAAGCTCTGGGTATCAATACCAAACCCGCGCGGCATTTTTGATGGTCTGTGGTGATAATTGAACCAAACTTTCACTGTGATTGAGCTCAAGCGATGCACGGCGGGCGAATAGAGTGCAGTGACCCGGACCTGGCGATCGTTGCAGCGGAGAAAGGCACACCCCAGCACGCGTGACGTCTTGAGCTCTTCTCCTTTCAAAGGTGCATTTATAGCGGTGTAGGAACACAATCACAAAGCCCATATTTCCCACTCAGTAGCCACGGCAAGCCACCCGATAGGTGCTGTTTAGGACTGTCTTCCCCCCAAGCCATGCATTTCCTAAGCGGGGCTTGGGTTGTGATCAACTGGAACGGCGAGGAGGTCCGTTGGCCTACTGGAAAAGACCGCAGTGCCAATGTGCATGTGCAGTAGTGCAGTGTGCAGTGTGCATCGTGTTGCAGGAAGAATCAAAAGCAGTGTGCACGGCTAGTCGGCCCCGTGGTGGTTGAGTGTCGGAGGCATAAAGGTGCTGCAGCTGCCCCTCACTTTGCTGCACTTCGACCTCTGAACCCTTGGAACCTCACCCAACCCAACCCACCACCTTTCGCCCGCCGACCAGACAGACAGTGAACTACCTCATCCACGTCAGTTATCTGAGCTGCGTCCAACGAAGCACTGCACGTGCCAGAGAATCCACGCCAAACGGCACCGGGCTCGGATCGCCGGAGCACCACTTAAACACCCTCAACAGTCCCACCTCACGACCCTGTCCCTGCTCCCCCACCCACACCAACTGGCACCTCCACGCCTTGACGCCTGGACGCGGGCCAACCGTTGCCGGACATTTAAACCGCATACGCCCCGCGACCTCTTCACACCCGCCGCAGACAGCACACGACAACACCCACAGCGCGCACCACTTCATCGCATCCCCCGCTTCCAATCGCGCTATCTCCACCTCATCGACGTCATCGCTAGCACCCACGACAGTCGCGAGACCAGTACCACCATGAATCCCCTCAATCCCCACCAGCAGAACAAGGTGGACATCAGCGTACGTCGACCCGACTTCTTGCTACTTTGCGACGAATCGCGCTTCCCCAGAGTCGCAGAATATTCCAACTGCACGACTAACGCGCCCAGAAACTCACCCCCGAAGAGCAGAAGCTCTTCCGACTCTACGGCAAACTCCCCAACAAAAAAGACCTCCTCCAAAACAAGCTCAAAGTGCGCTGTTCCCATGACATGCATCCTCAAACCCATCTAACAAACCCCCCTAGGAGCGCAAGTACTTCGACAGCGGCGACTACGCCCTCTCCAAAGCCGGCAAAGCCTCAGACATCGGCGTCACCTCCATCGGCCGCGAGCACCCCGTCCCAGAGAAGATCCCGCATATCGCCCCGCCCGCGCTTGCACACAACGGCTCCCAGAACGGGCAGGATAAGGCGCAACTCAGTGGGAGTCCTGTGAAGGAGGGCACGTTCTTGCATCGCGAGTCGAGCTTGCATCGGGAGGCGAGCGCGGATGACTTTGCCGACGATCAGAGCGAGCAGCAGCGGGATGGGAAGGCATAGAGTGGCCTCTGACGCATCTTTGTCTGGCGATTGTTTCGTCGTTGGCTGTTGAAAAGGGTTCGCCGGCTTCTGATATTAGGATCGGGGTTTCCTTCGTACGGCTTTCTTCCTTCCTCTGGCGCATACGGATCCGGATCTGGTTTACTTGCGTTGCTTTTTTTTTCTTTTTTTTCCGGGGAGACATCACTCGCGAACTGTTCGACGTGGGATTGGGTCGCCAATGCGCGGCTTCTTGTAGTCTATTAGGCATATGCTGAGGTTTCTCATGGGTATCAGTTGGGTTGGGTTGCAGCTGGACGGGATCTATGGGAAGTTATCACAGTATAGGTTAGGTATACATGAGTATATTTATGACCTGTCATTTGGTGAAGTGTTACAGGTGGATATCTACTCCCTGTTCCCATTGATGCTTTTGGTATATCGTACAGTCTATATCATACCTGCTGTATTATGCCGCCAATGCGCGTATAACAACAATCGAGTCCTTTCCCTCAAGAAAAGCTCACTCGCACTCACACCTCGACCCTTTCCATCACCTCCTCCGCCTTCCCCTCACCCTCATACCATCCCAAATACCTCGCCCCATACTCCCCAACCAACCCCACCGTAATCGCCCCTCCCGTAAACCAAACCCCATTCCTAAACCACCACCAACAATCCCTCACATCCTTCAACCTCACCCTCCAAATCATGGTCCCCAGCGTCACCCCCGCCCCCGCACAACTCCCAACAAAAAACGCCGGCCCCAACCCCGCCGCAACCCCACAAGCCGCCAACAACGCAACCTGCGCAACCGCAAGCCCCGTCAACACACTCTTCGTCTCCTTCTCATGCCGCAGCGCAATTGATTTGATCCCAGCTTTCGCGTCATCTTTCACGTCCATGTGCGCGTATATCATATCATACAAAACCGTCCACGCGACATTCGAAGCGTACAAACACGCCGCAGCTTGCAGCGCCGTTGTGTTATTTAGCAAATCGATCCCGAGGGCGGGGAACCCCATCCACGCGCCCCAGGAAAAGGTTAACCCGAGGACGAATTGCGGGTAATGCGTTACGCGTTTCGCGAGCGGGTAGAGGGCCACGAGGGCTAAGCTGGGGACAGCGTAGAGGAAGCATTCGGGGGGGAGGGATACGAGGACGCCGAGCCCGGCGAGGAGTTGGCCGCCTGTGAAGACGAGGGCTTGGCGGGGGGTTACGGCACCTCGGGCGATTGGGCGGAGGCGGGTGCGAGAGACGTGGGGGTCGAGATTGCGGTCCCAGAGGTCGTTGATTGTGCAGCCGGCGCCGCGCATGATGAGGGCGCCGGAGAGGAAGAGGGAGGTTGTTTTGAGGAGGGTGAGGGGGGAGGGCGGGATGGGGAGGAGAGTTGAGGCCAGGAGAGTGCTGAAGAGGCACGGGAAGAAGAGGTAGTAGGTTCCGACGGGTTTGTCGAGGCGGATGAGTTCGGCGTAGGGGATCCAGGATGGTGGGAGGTGGGAGAGGAGGCCCGTTGTTGGGGGTGTGTAGAGCGCGGGTGGGATGGGGTTTTCGTGGGTTGAGGAGGGGGTGGTGAGGTTAGAGGTGAGGCGGGTTTGGTAGAGGGATAGGGAGGTGGTTTGGGGTTTCCAGAGAATGGGGAGATGAGTGTCTGGGTTCCTCCATGGTCGGGTTGTTGTGTGTATTCGGCTTCTGATGGCTGTAACCAGCGGTTTTGGACTCCGGAGAGCTTGGGCTCTCAGTAATATCGACATCTCGCCGAACCGCCTTTCTCCCCTCCCAAGACTATCTCTTTTGCAATCGTGGTGTTGAGTTGTAGTCAGGGAATGTGGCCCGTGCATGCTGTTCATTAATTCACCAATCACGTGCACGACACCAGCCACAGCCGGGGTTGCCGCCAATCACAAGCGCGCTAGTCACGGCAGATCCCGGCTCTTCCTCAGACGCGTCGCCCATGTGCAGCAACCTCTCCCGCCGTCGCCGCCGCTTCTCTCACCAGGTGGGAGCAGACGCTCACTCACTGTTAGAGCCCAGCTGCTGGCTCGAAACACCGCTTCTCCCATCTCCCCTGTGAGCTTCAAAGCAGCCCTAAGCAGCAACTGTTTTCCACCGCCTCCGCACTCGCAGTCGATGCGCCGTGCCGGCCGCACCTCACCATGCCAGCGGTGCGCCCGCGAGCGAGCTTCGAGCCCATACCCACGGATTTCGACGTCCGCACGTTTGTCGAAACGGCAGACAACTTCCAATATGTTGACCGCATTTCCTACGACATGATTGCCAGCAATGGCATCGAGCAGTTCGAGAGGCTCATTCTCGCGCATGTGGTTATAGGTGGGAAACCGCTCGTTATCGATGGGTTCGAGGAGGTTTTGGATCCTTGGACTTTTACGCCGAGTTGGTTGGTGGATAACCATGGGGACAAGGGTGAGTTGTTTGGAGCTTCTGAGGGTAGTGATTGGAAGGCTAATGGCGAGTAGTCGAGTCTGCGAGGAACTTGACGACGAAGGAGAATCTGCCGCTTACGCTTAAGCATTATTTGAACCATATGGGCAAGTTGACAGAGCAGTTCTTCGACGGCCCTGAACGATACCGGGACAAATCGCGGCAAAGAATCTACTTGAAGGACATCGATTGCCCACCCGTGTGGCAGGACAAGTTGAAAGATCATGTTCCGCAGGCGTTGTTCTACCTCAATGAGAGCACGGGTGAGATTGGTGGACCAGGCGCTTTGGACGAGCCGGGATTCCGCAAAGGCCGTGGAATTGGCCGCGCCGGAGATCTCATGAGCAGTCTGCCACCGGACATGCGCGCAGAGAACCTGATGTGCTATATCGGCCACGAAGGAACATATACGCCAGCACACCGCGAAATGTGCGCCTCACTTGGCCAGAACATCATGGTCAATGCTTCCAACACGATCAGCGAGGAGGGAAAGCCGGAACGGCCGGGATCGTCACTGTGGTTCATGACGGAGACCAAAGAGCGACATCTGGTCTCGGAATACTGGCTCTCGGTTCTTGGACACGACATAGAAGTCGAGGATCACTTCGCGCAACTCATTGCGTGGAAGAAGGCACCGTTCAAGACGTACGTCGTAGAGCAGAGACCGGGAGACTTCATTCTCATTCCGCCCCTTGCTCCTCACCAAGTCTGGAACCGCGGGACCCGCACGATGAAGATTGCTTGGAACCGTACGACTGTCGAGACCTTGGAAATGGCCATGAAGGAAGCCCTCCCTAATTCCCGCATCGTGTGCCGCGACGAGCAATACAAGAACAAGGGCATCATTTACTATACACTGTTGAAGTATAGCAATCTGATCAAGAGCGCGCGAGCGCAAGTTGACCTCGGAGGCGAACAAGCGGAAGCGATCCAGCACTCTCGGAAGGTGTATCAGGTCCAGCGAGATTTCAAACGCCTGTTCGACTTGTATGAGGACATCATGTTGTCAGAGATGTACGCCCCGGATTCGCGCGAACACCCGGAATACGTCCCTTATGACAGCAATGTGACGTGTTCTTACTGCAGGTGCAACATTTTCAATCGCTTCCTCACTTGCAAGTCTTGCAAAAACATGTACTCGAAAGAAATGGACGACCCCTACGACGTGTGCATGGACTGTTACGCTATGGGACGATCATGCGCCTGTCAATCCGGGTACACATGGGTGGAGCAGTGGAAGTGGAAGGATCTAGTACACAAGTACGAGGAGTGGCGCGCACAGATTATCGACATAGATGGCCGTATGACCGACAAGACGCCACTTCCGCTTGTGGAGGAGCGCAGATATCTGGGCAAGAAGACGCTCGCGCAGGTGTGTCAAGAACAACTCCGATTGCGGCCGTTTGTGGATCCCAAGGCTCCTCACGCGGTGGAGGAGGAATCGGATGAAGACGACGTCCAAGTCAACGACGACGGCACGGTCAAGAAGTCTGCGAAGAAGAAGTCGAAACAGTGGCTCGCAAAACACAAATCCTGCCATTTCTGTCTGCGTCGACATCCGAAGTGGAAGATGGCGTTTTGCACAAGCTGCGATCTGGCGTATTGTTATGGGACCCTGTTCAGAGCGCATGACAAGATGCCGCTTATGATTATGGAGAACATATCTTGGAAATGTCCTCACTGTGAACGGAGATGCAACACCGGTGCCTGCCGACGGGATCCTCGCCAGCATCCCTATAAACCGAAGGGCACACTGCTCGGCCATGACACGAGGAAGGTCGCAGACCCGCGTTCAGTGGAGTGCTTGGTCGACTTCAGCGTTTCGAATCTCAACTGGTTGACGGAAGACGAGCTTCCTATGCAGCAACGCCTTACGGAGTTGGAGCAGGCCAAGGAGGTGGATCCTACTGAGGACGACCGGTACATGGATGAGGACGCGAGTTACAACCGCAACGGCATCACATACTCTCCGGTCCGCGACGACAACGTGCGGACAAATGGCAACGACGTCAACGGAAACGGCTACGCTGGTGCATCTACAACCTCTACACGAGACGCTCACGGCACATTCTACCCCGATCCGAACATGAACGGCGACATCCCACGTCTTAACAAACGCAGCCGGGACGATGAAGACGACGGCCCGCGCCGCAAGAAGAAGAAATCGAACAAGAAGACAGACGACGCCGTGCCCGCCCCTCCTAAGAACGTCCCAGGCAAAGAATATCAAAAAGAAATCCAGAAGCGCCTGCTCGACGAAGCGAAGCGCGAAGACCGCGAAATCATTGTTCGTGCCCGCATGAAGAACAAATCGCGCATCGTCAAACTCTCCCTGCAACCCCACCTCCTCGACTCGATCCGCCGTCGCCCCGTCCGCGCCCCCCCCCAAGCTCCAGGGCAAGTATCCAGTACGACGGCAGAGGAACCGCGCTCGATTCTGCAGTCGGATGTCCTGCCCACCGAAAAGGCACCGACCAACCACACGGCGAAAGCGAAGGGGCCAACGAGTTACCGTGTCCGCGTCGACGCGGACGAATCCTACGGCTCGCACCACAAAACCAACGCAAAAGCGCGCTTCGAAGAAGTGACGCTGGACTCAGACGACGAATTCGAAGAGGAAGATTTGGTGGAATATGCAGCGCCTAGTCGACGTGGTGGCGGAAGGGGCAGGTCGTCAGCGTGGTTAGCGCGGAAGAACGCAGACGACGACGAAGACCTTCCGACGGAGCTGCCACAGGATTTCAGAGACGGCGTCCTCAATCGGGACCAGAGGGAGCGGTATGAAGAGCGCAGGAGGAAGGAGGGGCGACGGCAGACATTGTCGGCCGAGTTGGGCAAGGGCGCGAAGGCCGGGATCAGGTTGCCTGGACGCGTGGCGAGGAGGAGTACGGGGGGGATCAGTGATGGGGAGGGCGACGCGGAGGGCGAAGATGACGCGCACAACGAGTCTGACAACGGCGACGAGCTCGACGCGGATAAGCTTGCGGCGGCGGCCGCCGCGGCAGCCGCCGCGCTGGAGGAAAAGCGGAAAGCGGATGAGGCGCGACGGGCTGAAGAAGCCGCAAGACAACGGCGAGTCGACGCGGAACGGCGGAAGCGGGAAGAGGAGGAGGAGAGGAAACGGCTTGCGGACGAGGAAGCGGAGGAGAACCTTCGAGCGAAGTTGGCGATCTGGGATGATGAGGATGTGGAGTTAGGCGGGGTTATTGAGGGGTTTGCCATGGAGGATGAACCGTTGCTTGGGGAGCGGGAGTCGGCGGCTGCTGTTGGTGGGTTTGACGGTGCAGGCCATGGCGACGACATGGACGGGATCCAGAATGAGATGGAGACGTCACGGGAGAGCTCGCCGGCGACGGAGAAGGCGGGGAGCGGTGGCAGTGTGTTGCAGTCGTCCAACTCGATTTTCGCGCGGAGGGGTGGGAGAGGGCGTGGAAGAGGAAGATACAAGATCCTCGCGGCGAAAGGGAGGTCGAGTACCACGGCTGCTGCTACAGCGAACGAGAGTACGTCTGCTGCGTCCACTACAACAATCACGGCGACCACTACGACGAATCCAGCGTCTTCGGCCTTCACGCCTGTCAACCCCGGCCATACTAACAACCGCAAATCCGCGCGCGACTCCGTCGGCCTCTCGTCCTCGGCGAGTGAGAGTAGTGGCGATGATGATATCCCGGCAAGGACACAGACGGCGGTGCGGACGAGAGGGGGTGGGAGGGGGCGGGGGAGAGGGAGAGGGAGGGGACGGGGGAGAGGGAGAGGGAGGGGACGGGGGAGGGTGAGGACGAGGGGGTATGGTGGGGGATGAGGATGAAGGTTTTCCTTTCCTTGAAGCATGGGGAAGATGTGTTGGTTTCGAAGGCTTGGGGCATGAGCATGGTGAGGGAATGAGTATGCGGTTCTTCTTTCTGTATGAGGCTGTTCTAGTTTCTGTGGCTGCTACAGTTCTTTTCTGGGGTGTTTTTTTTCTTCTGATGAGGCTGGTTTATGTTGATGGGTTTTTTCTTGGGAGTTGAGAGATGATGGCTTGGAGGAGGGTTGTGAGAAGTCGAAGACGAAGACGAACGAAGACTGAGTGTTGGTGTCGGAGTAGTTCATCCGACTATACCTAATTGTCCCCGGGCTTGAAGCTTTGCACGTGTGCGTGATGTCTGGAGATAGTTCTAGTCGATCACAGATCGCCTGGATGGAGTATGAAGGGAACTAGAACACTCTCACTCCTCTAATCTCTTAGCAACCAACCCTCCTCAAGCCACAGGGAAACTTCAACATAAACAAAGAGATTATTTTCCCATTTCGAAGAGATAATCTGATATCTACCTAGAAATACCATCGACTATCCTCGATATTCACCAAAAGTGAGTCCTAGCTAAACCCACAATATCCCCAGTCGTTGAAGAAAAGAAATATATACCACCCATCCCTTACAATCCCATACCCGAACCCCAGCCCAAGAAACCCAAAAAGATCACATTGGCACTAATAATGAATGTTGAATCATAAACGTCATTACACCCCTACTTCTCCTCCACAACCTCCCTCTTCTCCCCCTTCAACCCCTTCTCCTGCTCATGCCTCCTCAACGAAGCCTCCAACTCCGGATTCACCTTATCCCCATTCTTGCCGGTAATCAAGTTCTTGAGCCAGTTATTCTCGGTTTCAAGCTGCTGGATGCGCGTCTCGAGCACGCTGACACGGTCGCTCATTTCCTTTGCCGTTTTCTCGAGCGCCTGCTCCCGCTGCTTCTTCTTGATGCGGAAGCGTGCCGAGGCCGCCGTGTTGCGCCGCCGCTTGTCTTCTTCGGCCGCGTGCCGCGCGGCTTCATCTAGAGCATGTTGGCTGGGTGGCTCGAGGGGCGCGCTGCTTTTGCGCTTCTTACCAGCGGGGCCGAAGCCGGCGGCCAGGGGAGGCACGGAGGTCGTCGGCGAGTACGAGTTGGCGGCGACGGGGTAGGCGGCGGGTTGAGGACCCTGCGAGAGCTGGAGAGAGGCGTCGTTGATGGGGTTTTGGAAACCGGTGTAGTCGCCGAAGGTGAAGTCGGCTGGGAAGGAGAAGTCAGTCATGGCGGTTGCGAACCGAGAGGAGAGGTGTGGATGGCGTAGGGGAGGGAAGACATCGAAATGTCACACGCGATTGCGTGCTTGGTTGCGATGCTCCCTGCAGGTTGAGCGGTAGACTATGAGGAAGGGCTCCCAGCTGTCGGGCCTGGGGTGCGGGGGGTTGGAATGTGACTGGACAGAGAGCGTGGGGGGAAGTGGTAGATGCAGCCACTATAGCGGGGTGTGCAGCTACCCCAGACAGGCGCTCATTGGACGAGGAAATGGAAGCAAAACGGTACTGGGAACATCGAGTAACGAGAGAAACGGAAGATGCAAGATGCGAAGGAGAGATGAGGAGAATAGCGGACTTACTCTCAAAGTTGAAGTCCATCTTGGGCTCAGTCACGGCGTTGGCGGCCTCGGTCGGCTGGTCGAAGGAGAAGTCCAAAGGCGCAGGGGCGGCGGCAGGAGCAGAGAAGCCGCCCTCCCAGTCAACGAAGTCGTTGTTGGCCAGGAAGTTCAGGTCGTCGGTGAAGTCGGTGGGAGAGTCGAAGGGAGTCTCCTCGGGAGACTGGACAGTGTTGAGGTTGGCGATGTATTGCGAGACATTGACCCCGCGGCGCCCGCCGAATCCAGACATGGCGATGTAAGGATCCAGAGAGCAGTGGTATCCTTTGAGCTATGGCAGTGTCCCCGCGGTGTTGACCTTTTCCGGGGTGGGCGGAAGTATGGAGGGGTCGGAGGACGGTTGCGTCAAGCTGAGTAATGCAGCAGTTGGTCAAAGACGGATTTTGCGCGCGGGTAAAACCGTGGACGACAATGCACTGGAGATGCCTTTTCTCGCGGTGCTGGTGTTGGGGAGGTCTGGGGATGGTTCTCCTTGTCGAGAAAAGTTTGTGGAGATGATGTTGCGGTGACAAGTCGATGTGCGTAAAAGGGCGTGTGCAAGGGTCCGTGTATCGGCGCGAGTACCAAGGACCACTTTTTGAAAGCGGGACTCCAGCCAGTCACAGCGCCGCGGGAGGGGCTCACCCACACTGACACTACCGAGCGTGGGGTTCGTAGTCAGACTACTTTCGTCCGCGATCTGTACGCAGCGCCTGAGGCTTCAGCTTCTTTGTAGATTCTCTTTGCTGTCTGAGCGAGACTTTTTGCGGCGCAGACTGAGGGCTCTTCGGACGTCGATTCTAGCGTGGCGGGCTTTGTTCTGGCAGCGTCACCGTGTGCCTGAACGGGGAAAGCAGGTGATGACTGATCACTCCGAGCTTTACCCGCGGCTTGATATTGAGGGACTGATAAGGAAGACCGAGGTTCTAGCCCTTTTCTCCGTAGACAGGTTGCAGCCGCGGACGGTGAAAGGGGAACTCCGACGGAGAGACAGCCAGCAAGCCAGCAGTCACCGTCATACCCGCGAGCAAACGCCGACGTGCAGCACCAGCGGCTGCTGACAAAATGCCCGTATCTCCGCATCTCGCCCGCATTCACAGCGATGCACAATGAGAGTGGTGGTTGGGCGAAGGTTCGGTCTAGCCAATTGGGGGGCTAGCGGATCCGCGGAGAAGTGGGGTAGCACGTGACCGTCGCGGCGCGCGTCTTCCCATGCTATCGATAACACCCATAGCTCAAGCAAACAAGCAACACGACGTCAACACAGCAACCGCCCGTCCACCATGGCTCGGCCCGCCGAACCCATCCCTGAAGAAACTCGAGCAATACCGCACTCGCACCGCCTCCCCGTCGACCACCGCGATGTCGTCCGCATCTTCAGCAAGCTCTCACGAGCCTCCCTCCTAGCCCTCACCCAGCAATGGCTCGCAAAGAAGAACCGCGTCTTCTGCCGGCCCTACCTACGCAAAGACGCCGAAGTAACCGACTCCTACGACCCAGACGACTACTACCTCCCGGCAACCACGCACGAAGAGCTCCAAGAAACCTACCGCCAACTCTCGACGCGCAAAGGCGGCCGGCGCGAAGTCCTCAACCGCGTCCTCCTCGGCGACTGGCGCACCGGAATCTCCATGTACCAGCTCGGCACCGCCGAAATCCAGCACCTACTCGACCACCCAACCGCCCTCCGCTGGACCGCCCAACGCATCGTGCGCTCCTCGACGCCCACGCCCGGCGCCGACGAAGTGACCAACGAAACCGACCACCTCCCGCGCTTCCAAATGCAGACCTTCCTCTCGAACCTGTCCGCCGACATCACCCCCGTCATGCGCGCCCACTACCTCCTCACGCGCGTGCAAAAACTGCCCCTCACCATCCTCCGCGTCTACATGCACGACTCGCCCTACACCTCAGAGCTCTCCCTCGCAAACAACGAAACCCGTAGTACTGGCACACAAAAGAACAGCGCCCGTGCCGTTCTGTTCATCTTCCCCAATGGCTCCCCCTTTGTCTTCGTCTCCCTCGCTACAAACACCGGTCAACTCGTCGACGCAGATGGTCGGCGCCTGCGCGACCACGTCCTCCAAGCCATCCCACGTGCCCTGTCTCGGAGAAATGTGAGATACGCGCTCGTGAATACGAGTTTCAGCACCAAGAACCTGAACGCATTACTCGCGTATCGCGGACCGGGGAAGACGACAGCCGCACCGGGGGGTTACAGCATTTTCTCCGATCACAGTTTGAGTCAAAATGCCTTGGATATCGTAGCAACAGGCCGGTCGAGTTTCACAGCACAGGAGGAAAACACCAAAGAGAAAGAGAAAGACGGCACCGGTGAGAAAGACCTACAAGAAGCAACACAACCAGCGAAACGCACACGCGGCCGCCCTCCTGCACGCCGGAAACCAGACGCCGAGGTCTCGAACGACGAGTCGAATAAACGGCGACGAATTGCGCAGGGACGGTTTGGGGTCTCTGGGGATGCGGATGATGGGGTGGGCATTGAGGCGTTTAGGGTGGGGATTCGAGACGCGTTTCCGGGGTTGTCGAATGGTAGTGTGAGTGTACCCGCTCTTGTGGATAGTGAGACTGGGAGTGAGTGGCGGCCGGATGTCAGAGTGGGGTTTCGCGGTAAACATGTTTTCGCGGGGATTAGGGAGTTGGTGGAACGCGGGGTTGTGGATGGGGTGAGCATGCCTGGGTGGATGACGGGGGAGGCGGGGGTGACGGTGGGGAGGGTTAGGGAGGGGAGGTTGAGGGGGTTGGAGAGGGAGAGGGAGAGGATGGAGTGACGAGTAAGCGTGGTGTGGGACGAGTGAGTGCATTTGCGGCGTTTCTGGGATGGCACCAGGGGGAAGATGGGAGTGGACGATGATATACCCTTGTTATGATGGCGTTGGGGGATTTGTATTCTCATTGGCGTAGTCATTTTTCAGCTTTTCATTATTGTGAGCAACACATCGTCAAACGCGATATTTTACAGGAGACTGATATCAATGGGGCACACTATTTATTACGACAGCGGCTTCTCACTCTTGCGCTCATGTATCTTGGTCTGAGCAGGTAGGTGTGTTGTGTAATCCGGATTGCGGCGAGCTCGGTGCTACAAAGTTACTTTTCTGAGATTTCCCATACTCTCCACAGTGTTCTAGAATTGGGAGGTTTTTGAGTCGCAGGAACATGGGAATCGCGGACATGGATTGCTGGGAGTTAGTAAAGAGGAAAAAGGGATTGGCAGAAGAGTAGTACAGCCATCTTAGATGACATGTGGCCTTGAATTGAGATAAAAGGTAGGGCTCCGGTGCATGTATTGGGCTCGTTGGGGGATTGAGTATCTGTTGACGGGGATTTTGGAAGGGGTAACGGGCCACCTCTGCATCTTATACAAGATTAATCTCGAGGGCACATTCTGAGGTCCATGTCCTCAGCTGATCTTCATCAACTTAAAGTGTATTATTACCCGCACCACGCGCCCTTTGAAGGTCGGCGCTTTTTCTCAAAGATCGCTACAATGTACCCCCCTAAGCCATCGCCTTCCGGCCCTGATATTATACACCTAATCCCATCCCACTTCCAACACAACCATCCTTCTCATATATACAGCCTCCACCCCTTCCTCCTCCCCCTCCCTCCCTACTTCCCATCCGTCAACCGCAAGACAAAATTCACCACCACAGCCGCAAACAGCGCCAGCGTCAACACCGTGGGACCCAACCTATCATCAAAGCCCCCCTGTCCCCTCATACGTATACTCCTCGCTCTCCAATGGAACGTGAAAAGCGCATATAGCATTGCAGCCACAGCGACGGCTGTGAAAAGCGCTGCTGAAATGCGGCCGACGCGGTCGCCGAAGTTGAGTAAACCGATCGCGAGACCGCCGAGGATGACGGTGAAGTTGAGCCAGGAGAGGAAGGTGCGTTCGTTGGCGAAGAAGACTTTGGGCTCGACGCGCGTGGGGAGCGCGATGCGTTTGCCTGGGGGGGGAGTGTTAGAGGGTAAGGGGGTGGGGAGAGGGAGGGAGGGGAGGGAGGGTGTACCTGGGGCGGTTTGGAGGAGGGGTTGGGAGGACATGGTGGGTTTTGTTTGGTGTTGTTGCGAGTTGAGGTTCGGTGTGAAGGTGTCTGTCGTGGGGTTATGCCGGCCTCGTCGATTGCGCGGTGGAATCAGAATCCAGTTGTGTGTTTTAAGGAACGTTCAAAGCTGAATGACGAATGGAAATGGTAAAGATATGGGCGTCTCGGACACGGTGAAGAGAGGTGCATCGCATCGATCCCACTCCCCACCCACCATCGACCCCAAACCAAGCTTCACCACCGCACGTCCCACGCCGACGTCAAGCCGGACACACCACCATTCCCCATCCGTCCTAGCGTTTCTAAACCCTGTTTCCACTTCTAGCCGCTTCAAGCACGACAACACGCACGGACCCTTCTTCCTGGGCGCGTCCGCAACTGTTGTCTCTCTCTGCTCGACGAAACACAAAGACGCCGTGTTCATACCACACCTTTCAGAAACACGCAATCCTCCTTCCACCCGTCGTCTGAAATATATTTACCTTGCGTGTTCCTCGCTCAAAACTACATCTCCGCCATACCTCCTCGCCGGCCAGTTTGAAGTTTATCCTATTATTGACAACCACGAGATAATAATGGCTGTACGTCTACTCCCCTATGGCTACCACTTTGTCGGAGATATCTGAATCCCGTACTTATGCTCATCCAGGCTCCGCTGCAAACCTCGGAACTCCAGGAAATCGCGAACAACGTACGTTTTGCGCTGAATAGGGGGACGGAATTACAAAGGCACCGGAGATGGCCTGAAGCTGATGAAAAGAAAAGGCGTGTAACCAGATTCTCGGCGAGACGAAGAAATACGACCACGCCTCTGTTGCGGGCTGGAATACTGAGATCATCGTATGTCCCCTCCACTTTCCCATCCCCCCCAAACCCTCCCAAACCCAAACCCCATTCCCCCCTTCCCCCCTTACCCTCACTGACATAACCAGAACACCATCCTCCAATCCCTCATCTCCAAAACCGCGCCCACCCCCACTTCCTCTGACGACGAACCCAAATCCGCATCCCACAAATACATAGTCAACAGCACCATCATCCAGCACCACGGGGGCAAGCCCACGGAAGCGAGCGGCCGCCGCGGCATGCATTCAGCCATCGGAGCTTACTGGAATAACGAGAAGGATGGGACTTGGAGCTGGAAATGGGACGGTGCTGAGGAGAAGGGTATGGATGTTGTGTTGACGGTTACGTGGGTGAGTATTTAGGTTTGGGGTTGGGTTTGAGAGGGGGAGAGGAGAGGGAGGATGGGTGGGAGGGGATGGTGGCGTTTCCTAGGGGGGAGGGAGGATGGGGGGTTTTGTGAATAGGTTAGGCCTGAAGGGAATGAGGATATTGGTATTTTGAGTTCCGTGTGTGCTGTTTGTTCTGTATCGTGTGCTGGAGGAATCACGCAAGAGGCCTCTGTTTCTGTGATGAAACCCCCGGGTTTGCTATCGTTTGATGCCTTGAATATCATGAAGGACATGATGCATCAGAGTACGGAAATAGCATGGAAGCCCAAGGTTGAGGGTACCGATCTCGGGTGGAGTTTGGGTACTTTAATTGTTGTGGAACAGTCTGCTGTGACCTTGATTGGTCGCCGACGAACGTGGACGTCCAGCTTGGAAAATCGATGGACTGCTATGGGATCTTGCAATGCTACAAAGGTATAGCATCCTTAGAATCTGGAACCTTTGATGTTAGACGGGCTCAAGGATACTTTTATCATCACACCGAACCACAACAACACAATATCCAATAACAACATTGCGAACGCAAAGTGAGGTATCATATACTACACGAAGCAACTGACGAGAATTGTCCAGCTCAGAACGCCAGACATTGAAGTCTATCCCCAGCTGCAAACGCAGTCTACCAAACGCCTCGCTGTATGTAGTAGCGGCAGAAGAAAAAAACACCAATCCACTGGGTATCCGTGATCGATTACAGCTTAGGTTCCGGGGTCGGAGCACTGGCTTCCAAGTTCAGAGTGACGTTGCCAGTGGCTTCGCCGTTGCCGAAGAAGATGACTTCGACGGTAAGATCGTCCCTATTGGAGTCAGTAACGCAGTCGCAGAGAAATGACGATGGCAAATATACCTGTAGCGCCGCGAGAACGGGCTCGGCAAGGTCAGGAGTGCCGACAACTGATCCTGATCCTTCCCACCGAGTGCGTTCCTGACGAGATGCGTAGCAGCGTTTTTGTCCTCGACGACAAAGCGCTCGTCGAGCGATGACTTGGTACCCCATTGTTGTTGGCGAATAGGGGCACGCTGACCGGTAGTGTCATCGGCGCCCGCCTTCTCTATGGGCAGAGTCTCCGACTTTTGGGAGGAGAACCAGCCCTGGAGCCACGACTGTTTTTGGTTGCTCTGCGGGTTGTTTCTGGCCTGGACATCGAGCCACTGTCCGACGAGACCCACGACTTCCTCGTTCGTCAGCATCTCCCACAATCCGTCCGTGGCCATGACTACGAAATCGCCCTTCTCCGGCTCGACTTTCGTCGTCGTGATGATCGGCTCCGCAGTGACGTACGGAGGGGTCTTGAGAAGCCGCGAGGGGCTCCTAGCGAAATAGGACTTCTTAAGTTCCTGGTTCGTCTCCATGGACCACTTGTAGTACGCGTCACCAAACGCTCTGCTGGGCTCAAGGCCGCCGAGAATGCGGCCGTTCCTGACCACGTCGGGTTCACCGGGATGCTCTTTGCGAAGGCGAGCTGCCTCGCTCTCGGTGCCGCCAGTTTGATCGATGGACAGCGGGGTCGCCGTCCACTTGCCATTAGCACCGCGTCGGCCAAGCACCGCTCTCGAGTCGCCTGTGCAGGCTACACGGAGCATTTTCGACCTGCTGTCGTAGAATGAAAGGAGGGCACATGAGCCGGAAAGGGCAGGGGCGAGCAGCTCCGCCGCAGCAAGTTTAGACTTGGCCTTCTTCACCTTCGCTACCGATTCGTGAACAATCTCGTGGTCCAGGCGTAGAAAGCCGGCCTTTATGGCTTTGTCGATGGATTCAGGGGAAGGAAAGCGAGCAGCGGGGTCCTGGAGAGCGGTTTTGTAGGTGTCGTTGAGCTCGCGCGCAACGAAGGAAATCAGGGTCTGACGCAGCTTCGCAGAAGTAACCCAGCCACTATAACGATTAGCATGCAGGAAATAGTGCAGATTGAGTCTCCCACCTGTGGCCATCAAAGACACCCCAGAACATCCAATCGCTCGGGGCAGCGCTCGACTCGGTAGCGCTCAGGTTTGCGGGGACCTCGATGATCTTCTCCGCATGGTCATCCTCGATGGGGTCGTTACTGGGAATCTGAACAACATCGTAGCGAACGACGCCCTGTCCCCTCCCGACGAACCACGACTCCTCGTTCTTCCTCAGCTTTTGCGTCGCCTGCTCAGGGGTCAACATCTCCAACACTTTCCTGCCGGAGTCGTCCGTCTCTTTTGCCAGCGGTGCGTCTCCAGTGATGGTTGCCTCGTACAGCGCGCCTTGGTCGACGACAAGAGCGCGACGCGTAGCGTCCTGGCCGGAGGTGCTGTAGCCCCGAGCCTGGTCCGCAGCCGAGGTCGACGTGCCCGCAGAAGAGGGGCCCTTGAAGGCGTAGAAGGCGCCCGACGCGACAGCAGCAGCTACCAGAGCGCCTGTAAAGGCGCGGAACTGCATGGACGAGTTGAGGACGACGGGAGCAGGGCGGGTGCGGGACGAGAGCAGGCGAGCTGTCAGGCCATGGCCGACGGGAGTGAGAGTGGTAGCGCGGCTCCGAGTTAATCGACGCAGACAGGGACGGCGAGCGGCGCGGACGACTTGCACGGCAGCTCGACGCATTTGGAGAGGCCGGAGAGCGAGAGCTGAGGCTGTTCCGAGCCTGTGCAGTGAGTGAGGGCTGCTGGACGACGGAGCGGAGACATTGTGATGGCATGACGCACGGTGCAGGATCGGGGAGAAGCGACTCACGTGATGACGCGGTTTCCTCCGGCAATGTGGCTGGTGGGGTGTGGCGCGGAATGGCGGGGCACGTCATTGACAAACACCACTTCTCTTCCGGAGCTTCTTGTCAAGAACTTTTTTCGACAGCTATTCTACCGCGCTAAGCTACGTTCATTTATTGAATCAGATACCGGACGAACAATCACACTCATCCCCATCTCACCAACCACTACATTCACTGATTCATGTCCTCGCGCGCGATACGGCGAGCTCAGCAAGAGCTAGAGAAGCAGAGGCAGGAGGAGGCAAAGCTTGCCGGAGAAGGAGTCGACGATACAACCGACGAGGAGCCTGAGCCCGTGCCTCAACCGAAACCCAGCCTATTTGCTCTGCTTGCCGATGCCGACGACGGCGCAGACGAGGATGACGAAGAAGAAGAGGTGGAAGAAGCAGCGAAGCCTGCCATAACGGAGGAAAAGACTGATTCAGGGTTAATTTCCCAAGCACCAAAGTCCAAGAAGAGCAAGAAGAAGAAGAAGAAGAAGGCGCAAAAGAACGAACCCGCTGCAGCCCCACCTCCGGATGCAGACGGCCTGGACGAAATCGACCGAGCACTACAGGAGCTCCAAGTTGCCTCCCAAGATAGCCAACAATCGAATGCAAAGGAAGGAGAATTGAACACAAACAATGGCAGCAAGGCGGTCATGCAGTTGTGTGAGGCCGTTGCGGTGGACTCGCAACATCTGCGCGCTTCCAATGAGCTTCGCAAGTTCTTCGGAAATGTCGCTGCTGGGAATGACCGGGACGAAAACCCAAGGGCGAGGCCTCGCGGCGGTCGGGACTATACGCCCTTGGCGTATCGCAACAACCTCTTTATCCCCTTGAGAGATACCTGGCCGAAGCCGACCCCTTCTGGGCTGAGTATGGAGGTGGTAAACCGCCAGCCAGATGGGATCGTTGAGTATCGTTTCGTGCACAATACAGCTTACCAGGAGGTACAAGCTGATTTCAATATGGCCGTCGCAACTATGGATCCCCAGCAGCTGCTGCTGTTATTGCGGAGAAATCGTAAGTCACTTCTTCCCAAAAGCTACGATCACGAAACTGACAGGTCACAGCATACCACATATCGACTCTCCTCCAAGTCTCTCAAATATTCAGGCAACAGCGCGAGCATGCTGAAGCCAGCGATCTCGTCGAGCGCGCTCTCTTCGCCTTTGGCCGTGCATTACACCATAGCTTCGCGAAAGCCCTCGCCGAGGGCAAGGCCCGCTTGAGCTTCCGACATCCAGAGAATCGCGAGCTATGGCTCACAGTTTGGCGTTACATCGGGTCGCTCAGGCGGCGGTCACTGTGGCGGACAGCTCTCGAATATGCCAGGATGCTGATCGGTTTCGCGCCCGGTCATGACCCCTACTGTCTGCGCTTGGTCCTCGACCACTACGCACTGCAGGCCGGAGAGCCAGAGAAGCTGATGCAGACTGCCAAAGCTCTTAAGCCCGCTTGGAAGAATCTCTTGCCTAACCTTGCATACTCCATGGCCATTGCGGAAGAACTGCTCAAGGAGCCACAGTCCGCACGTGCCAGATTGAAAAAGGCCATCATCCTCTATCCTTGGATTGCGGCCCGCCTATGCAAAGAACTCGACATCAGTCCTATTCCTCCGAGCATCTGGGGCAAGGAGCCCGTAACCTGGGTCGAAGAGATGTTTCTCGAGCTCTACATTCCCCACGCCAAGGACATGTGGGGTACGCCGCAAGCCTCCGCTCTACTTGTTGAAGTTGCGTACACTCTGGACAAAGACAGCGTGAAGAACTCTGACAAACTCCTCGCCCCTCACTTGGAAGAAATGGTCGAAATAGACATCTTCCGGCACATCTACCTCCGTGACGATCCCGCCCTATTGTCTCACATCCCACAGGAATTAAAAGACGAAATAGGTTCGGAGTCCGACCCGCTTCCTCCCCATATCTTAGAGGACACGATTGACCCGCTCTAAGACTTCGTTCTCGACCCGTAGGGCCTCGTCGTGGACATGAAAGAGGGACGATTTCACTGTACACTCCACGCTTCAGCCAATGAGCAACAGTCCTCACCAGTCTCACTCTACGCTCCGGCCTCAAAAATAGTCGGCGATATCGTCGACACCTTCATCAGGATCCGTTGGCGACTTCACGGAGCTGACTTTGACAGTCCGGAGTCCTTGCTCAGAAATACGCCTCTCGCATCCGGGTCACCATCTCAATCTCCTGCAGGCTTTTATGCACGAGTTGCAGTAGAGTAGCAGTTATGCGGGGACTTCGACGGCAGAGACCGAGTTAGCTGATCCTGCGGATGACATGATGAGCGCACTCATCCCTAGGTGCTGAATAGGAGTTGACAGGGTAGAATAGAGGGTGGAAATAAGATTAGGTTCTAATATAATACCGTCTTCTTTCTACTCGTCTGAAGACTTTAGAATATGGAAAAACCATTATCTACCATACTCTTACATATCCCCAGATCGCGCAAATTCTAAAGCAACGCGTAAAAGACAGATAGACATATGCTCTCGAGCTAGGCTGTAGGCATCGCAAGATTTCGAGATGGAGATTATGCAGAGAAACATGCTGTTAAACTAGTCCTCATTTTGCTAGGTCTGCCTCATCTGCTCTAGTCAACGCCATTGAGAAGATGAAATTGGATGCTGATGACCGCGCACGAGAGGCTCTCGCCAGACGCTCCTCGCGGTTCAGGGAATCGTCTTCCGGATTGTGGTCGCTGCCGAGATTCAACGACGTTCAAATAGTTCTCCAAAGACGGACGAATGGCAAGTTCATTCTCAGAGATTAATTTCAACCTATGTCAACCTGTTATCGAACCTAGACATCGTTCAGATGCACCCTACGACATGCCTAACAACGGCTATGGCTTTAGATGCTTTTAGAGCATATTACCAGTTCTTTCTACCCTGTAGCTTAATTCCTTAACCTGTCGTATGGCTAGAATTCTCTTACTGTAAAAAGAATATGGCTAAAACGTAAAAGCGCATATAGTAGAAGCAGAGCACTCCCTCTTTATAAAGACGACACAGCCTTAGAACCGTCGAAATCTGCCGTCTGGCATAGTTAGCCTGCGCGAAAAGCCTCTTAATCTGCTCCTGGATACACCGTGGCATGCGAGTGAATAACTCGTAGGTTGCGATTGCTCTTGACTGATAAAACTTGGAAGTGCTGTAGAAAAGCTTTGATACCATTGGAAAAAGCTCTGAATCCAGCAGAGAAGCCTCTGAACAAGCAGGGGATGGACCTTAATCAGCAGGTGAAGGAAGTTGCCCGATAGAGGAAGAACGCCGGCCATGAGGTGAAGGAAGTGGAATAACTCGTGAAGAGACTCAAGCAATGAATGCGGGAAGAATCCGATCTACTGAGAGAAGGAAATGGAATACATGAGTTATAAAAGCTAGTAACTGTCTTGCTGGGGCTATTGATTATGTTACAACAAGCTTATACCACCGTCAAAAGCTCATCTCAGAAAGGCCGATGAAGTTCTTATATTTGCTCATGTGGCGACTGCTAACGTATACCGGGACCGCGGCGCGTATTCAAATCAGTCTTCAGATATATAGCACACGGGGGAATGGAGAGGTGTGAGAGTAAGGGTTGAAATGAGGAAGGATGCGGGAGGTAGGGTCGATCGAGGAGAGCGGTGCGGGTTATGTTACATGGTCTGGTTAGATGTATGGACTCGCTCGCACCAAGCTCACTAATTTCGAGGGATTTCGCCAGTGTAAAGGGCATCGCGCAATCATAAGAGACGTTCAAGGTCATTACAACATTACTACATTTTCCACCCTCAACTCCCCTCATCAGAATATCTACAATAAATCACCCCCTACTTCGTAAGTGGAAACGGACATCCCAAATTCTCAAACTCGCGCCCCCCAATCAACTGCAACAGCGTCGACAACGCCTCAACAACCGGCGTAATAACCCCATTCAGTGACGAAGGGAAAGGCTGAGAAATAACCTGGTATAGCAAACAGCTGACATCAGCGGGGGTGGAAACGTTGGAAGAGCCGCCGACAATGTACGGCGGGAAGTCGATGCCGACGAATTTGCCGTCGATGTTGCCGCCGAAGCCGACGGGATACGGCGTGTAGAGGGCGATGATGTTGGCGGCGATGTCGAGGAGCGAGTAGGGCGTTTTGCGGTTGACCCAGTTGTCCGGGATGCGCTCGGGGACTTTTTCCCATTGCCCTTCGTTGTTTTTGCGGGCGCCGTAGCTGGGTTGTTAGGTTTGGGGTGAGGAGAGGGGGGGTGGGTGGCTTACAAAGATGCGGTGTTCTGCGTGGTGGGGAGATAGCCGTCGTTGCCGTTGGGGAAGAGGGTGAAGAGAAAAGAGGCAGCTCCGTGCTGGAAGAAGCCAATGGGGCCGAAGTAGCTGATCGATGTTAGACGCCGTTACTTTTTTCGATGCACAAGGCAGCTTACAATTGAGGGTTGATAGAGCGAGACTCCTGGTAGCGCTTGAACTGCCACTTGGCAACGTTGGGAAGATCGAAGAGGGCACCTTCACCACCGTTGGACTCGACGAACCTCTCCCAAAGGGTGACGTTGAAGTTGAAATTGTCGCCGCCGTGGGTCCAGTAGTCGTTACGGGTCAGGGATGCATCCTGCTCCATCTTGTTGTGGCCATTCAGACCAGGCTCGCTGCCAGTGATGACGGGGTTCCAGGAGGTGCGGCTGGTGGCATCACATCCGATGGAAAGCTTCCTGGTAATCGGATCTCCGTCGGCAACGTAGATGCCGAAGGCAGCAAGGAAGTTGGCAAGGTCATAGCCGACATTGTACACGTTCTGAATAGCATCGACGAGCTCAGTGTAGTGGGTGATACCATCACGGGCAATGAAGTTGTCTGACGATTGTTCAGCAAGTGAGTTGACTCAAGTTCGATCCTTGACATACGATTGGCCAGAGCATTCAATCCCGGGCAGGGACCACGAATGTCCTTGTCGGTGGGAGGCATGAATTTATGGGCTTCGTCACCTGGGGCGGGGACCTGGTAGCCTCCCTTACCAGTGCCTGGAAGTCCGAATCTGGCCTTGCCATACGGGCTGCATAATGGGTCAGTTGTAACGACTATTTCGACACAGAGAGACATACAATCTCAAAGTGCTTCCAACACCGGGCTTGTGGTCGGGGTTGAAGGGACAGTTCGCCGCTCCACCGGGAAGGTTACCACCGGGCTCGAAAACAGTCAGCATCATATTATGTATTCCGCACTGATGAGCCGTACCTGTTGGCGCTTCAGAAGGTGCTTGTTGGTGACACCAGGCACAGCACCAAGCTGCGGGAAGGCAGCAGCAAGGCCGAGCGGCAGGAAGAGAGCGGCTTTCATGGTGAGATCGAAAGAAACTTGTGGAGTCACCGGGCTGGCACAATGCTAAGCGGGGAGTTCGGCTTGTCTTTTAAGCTTGTCTCTTCGACGCCTGCCAAAGTTTACGTTTCCTTGATGTCCATGATTTGGACCGAGGCTTGAAGCCATGACAACAAGCCTGGCTGCCCTCATCCAGGTCGGTGGAAACCAAGCGGGGAAATTGCAGCGAGTTTCCAGGCAGCTTCAACTGCACGCAGCCATACGAATGCAGGCGAGTAGGCGCCCCCCCTGGAGAATGCAGGTGCTGATGCTATTTTCTGGGTGCCGGGGGGACGTGCAATATCGCAATTGTTCGTCCATGCTACTCTGCCGCGGCCAATCGACGATCGCCTGACAACAACAAATTCGATTCGCTGAGGGGCATGGAAGCAGCGTTCCGCGGTGAATGGAGTACGAGCAGGGCCAAGAAGAAACTTCGAGGATCGACAAGGCGCCTTCCAGGAAAGGAAATTTTTCCTTGGGTTCCTATTCAGTTCGCCCAGTGAGTGCAATTTGGCTTGGAAGTGGAGGCGTGTGCCGTGTCTGTTTCCTGTTTTGACAGCGTGGAGTGACGTAGTAGGCAGAGTAGCCGGGAGCTAAGTTAGCGGACTATCCCCGCCGCTAGGGCGTCGAGGCTTTCGAGGCTTCCAAACGGGTTCTCCTCGTGTGGAGCTGTCATGGTTTGGGGCTGAGGGATTGGTCATGGCGTCTGGTGGCTGCGCGGCGCCTCCGTAGACAATGCAAGGCCATAATGGTGGCAGCTAGCTGTTAGCCTGGTGGTAGAGTTGTCGTGTACGGGCGTAAGCGAGATGGTTTTGTTCAGTTAGCTGACTCTCATAGTTTCTCGAGGCTGCAATAATGCAAAGAGGATGCAGCACCATGATGTGTGAGGCTGGCTGCTCTCTGGGGCATTTTGCCCTGCTACTCGGGTAAAGCGCGGCAGAAGATCCCTGTCTCAACCCACGCGCAGATGCTTGGCATCGAAGCCAGCCAGTTGGGAGCCGGATCAGCGAGCTCCGCGTTGTGATTGCACCAGATTGGGATCTTCTCAAGCCACAACGATTGCACTTCGATCCAAATCACAGCAGCAGCGAGACTCTATAATCGACAGCATCGATCTCTGATCTGGACAGCGGCTTGGCTGTCAACTCGATGCAGTCCCGCAGCGGTGAGCCACGCTGGCAGTCATCCACTCAGAGCCCCACGTAGGCGAGTAGCCCCCACTACCAAGCGGACCTCCTCAACGTTCGCTATCGCTTCCAGCGGCCGCCTCTCGTTCTCGTCTCCGCGCACCAGTTCGTGTTTTCCTGCCACAGCCTCGTATTTCCGATGTCAGGGTCGCACTCGGCGGACAGCGCTGGGCTCAGCAGTGGGCTTGCCGGGTGAATTCACTGTTCATGGGTTCCATGGCATTCATGGAATCATGGGTTTCCACTTTCCCATTCCTGTCATGCGGATCCTAAAATGGAACGGCGCTAGCGGGTGAGTGGATCTGCCGGGCCGGACAGATCACAAGCGACCCCGGGCGCCTTTCACCCCTGCACCGCGCTAATGTAGCCTCCTAAGCTTCATGGGACGACACCTCTTGGCTTCGCGCGCCGCCGACGTTTGGAAAATTGGTTCTGATATTCTTTGGGTCCCATGTCCAAGTTTCTGCCTCCTCCACGTCTTGCAGAGCGGGTCCGCACGGGCTGGAAGTATTGTGGATGCTCTGATTGGGATGTGCACCTGGTCGTGAATGTCCGCGAGGGGACGGGGCCGAATGGCGACCAAGTTGGCTGCCGTACACACTAGTACCCCAGGAGAGATAAAAGACGATGAGGACCTTCTTGGACGAGGCAGCTGCCCTCTCTGTCCGTCGTTGAGGCTCCTCTTGTCGAAGCTGAGCACCATGAGATTCCTCACCTCCCTCTTTGTCTCCTCCCTGGCCTCGCTGTCCTTGGTGGCAGCCAGCCCTACCCCTCGGGATGTTGAGTACGACTACGTTATCGTCGGCAGCGGTGCCGGTGGTGGCCCTTTGGCCTGTCGTCTTGCCCGGGAAGGGTACAAGACTCTGCTGATCGAGGCCGGCGGCGATCACAACGGCAATGTCAACGTGTCCGTCCCCGGATACCAGGGTGTCGTGACCCAGGACCCGACCCTGAGATGGGACATCTTCGTCAACCACTACAAAGACATCAACCGCCAAAAGCGTGATCCCAAGTTCACCTACGAACTCGGCCCCTACCAGTACCATGTCGGCCCCAACCCTCCTTCCAATGCCGAGGAGAAGGGTATTCTCTACCCTCGTGCTCAGGGTCTCGGCGGCTGTGTCTCCCACAATGCTTTGATCTGGATCCTTCCCCATGCGCGTGACTGGAACTTTATCAAGGACCTCACTGGCGACGACACATGGGATGCCATCAAGATGAACAAGTACCTCGACCGCGTCTATCAATGGCAGACCGCCATGCCGACGGACCCCACGATTCTTCTGCGAGATCTCCCTCTGGCTCAGCATCTCATTGGCGGTGCGTCCGCCCTCGGTCTCAGCATCCCACTCCTGACTCCTCTTGTCAACCTGGGGAACGCACTTCTCAACAGTCCCAACAACCGCCTGAACCCGGCTAGAGATGTCACCCCCGGTTTCTTCCAGATTCCTCTCATCATGAAGGGTGGCGTCCGCACTTCGGTCCGCGAGTATATCCAGGAGACGGTTGCTAAAGGCTACCCTCTCACTGTCAAGCTCAACACCTACGTCACTAAGATCAACTTTGACGAGTCTGGCGACAAGCCCAAGGCTAGTGGTGTCGAATACCGCGAGGGAGAGTATCTCTACCGTGCCAGCCCTCTCAATAGGCGCGAGAGGGGTACTCCGGGCTCCGTCTCTGCGAAGAGGGAAGTCATCATCTCAGCCGGCACCTTCAACACCCCCCAGCTCCTCAAGCTCAGCGGCATTGGACCCCAGGACGAGCTCCGTAGGCACGATATTGAGGTCGTCAAGGACCTTCCGGGTGTTGGCACCAACATGATGGACCGCTACGAGATTCCCGTCAACGTCAAGCACCCCGAGGACTTCCCTATCCTGGATGGCTGCACTTTCGACCTCAAGCCTCAGGACAAGTGCCTGAAGCAGTGGCAAACGAAGCCGTACATTCTGGGTGCCAAGGGGGCTTATGCCACCAACGGCCTTGCCGCCACCATGGTGTTCACGACGAAGACGTCAAAGACCCCTGCGTCCGACATGTTCGTTTTCGGAGGCCCCATCAATTTCAAGGGCTACTTCCCGCAGTGGGCTGACTTCGCCGTGCGCGACCACAAGCACTTCTCGTGGTACTCCCTGAAGGCTCACTCCCGCAACCGCGCAGGAACTGTTGAACTTCGGTCCAACGACCCCTTCGACCAGCCGCTCATCAACTTCAACTACTTCGATGAGGGCACCACTGAGGGGGGAGCCGACAACCTCGATCTCCAGTCTCTAATTCAGGCCATCAGGCAGTCCCGGGAGGCACTTGCTCACTACTACAAGTACCCCATTCTGAACGGCACCAAGTTCGTCGAGGAGTCCCCGGGCGCCGACGTCCAGTCCGATGCCGCCATCGGTCAGTACATCAAGGACAACGCTTGGGGTCACCATGCTGCATGCTCATGTCCCATTGGTCCCGACGACGACCCGATGGCAGTCCTTGACTCCAAGTTCCGCGTCCGTGGCGTTGAGAACTTGCGAGTCGTTGATGCCTCGGTCTTCCCTGACATTCCGGGCGTCTTCATTCAATCGGCAATTTTTATGGCGTCGGAAAAGGCCGCGGAAGAAATCATCCAGGCTGCAAAGGAGGCCGACAAGGCCGCTGCTGAAGCCCCTGCGTCTTAGGATCTGAACAGTGCGATCTCGATGATGAAGGCATGACTTGTTTGATGACGTCTTGATGTATACATTATTCTAATGTTGATATTATTATACCCTTGTTTTGATATTGGTTGTTTTTGTCTCCATGCATCTGTGCACCCGCAGTCCTGACTCCGATGCACGTAAACGCCCTAGCGAGCATCGTATTCGCCAATGCAGGACGACTAATTTTCTGCTTCTGCAATAATATGCATGTCGTCACAGTGGCGCTCAGCCCCTGGCATCACCGCACGTGGAAGGGGGGACGCCAGGGTCAGAATTCCGGGTTCAAGGGTCATACGAACAGCACACCTTTTGCGGGGCTACGCTGGGGCACGCTATCCTAGGTAGGGTGGCTTTCTTCCCTGTCTGGTTTTTTGACTTTTACCATGGCCGTGTATAGCCATCGGTGTGATCCGTTTGCGTCGAGCTGCAGATGGACATTTGCCAGACTTTTCAGCCCAAACTTTCCAGTTTCTGCGTTTGGTGGAGTCGACTAGGCTTGCCTGCGTGCGTATTTCCAAACTGTGCGGTGACCTGACGTCAACGGGAGGACCCATTTCCAAGGCCACGAGGGTGGTCTTGAGTGGGACTTGCGCGGCATCTAGAAACCCTGTTTAACTGGCTTGAAAAAGGTCGTCCGGATGGGTACTGTTGGCCTATTTTGGGAGGTGGATCGATGACCGTCGATCTTATCTGCTGGACCTGGTCGGCAAGGCTGCGGTACGCTCCGGCGAATCTCCCAGCCCTTTACTGTCTCCTCCACTCATCTCATGCTGGCGGACCTACGTCCCGTGTCTGAGCCTGTTTTGCACGCAATCCTAACCATTCAGGTACACCTTCGCTAGTGCCAATAGTCTGAATGTAGGCCATGATCATAAACCAGGACTGAGGCTACTCGAATACGAAGCTTCGACATGGAGTGTGTCTCCGTGGTCCTATAAAGTTCGACCGGGGCCTCGCTGATCCTGTGAGACCATCGATCGACCACTTGAAGCTCTCCCGTGGTTACCATCCGATCGGGCCCTCCAAGGTTGCTCTTTGCCGGCACTCTTCTCCTCCTTTCCCTTCTCAGCCATGTTGCTTCCTTCGCTCTCCTACGCCTGGCTCGTAGCTTTGGCGATCTTTGTTGTCCTAGCTTCTGCTCAGGAGGCCCCGAACAACATTGTTCAGGACTGGATCAACAAACTACGAGCTCTTGTGCCCGGGAACCTTGGAGGCCTCGCTGGTCTCAAGGGTATTTCCGCTACATATGACTATGTTGTTGTCGGAGCGGGCACAGCGGGATTGCCTCTTGCCGTGCGGATAGCACAGAGCGGTGCTAAAGTCGCTTTGGTTGAGACAGGATCGTACTATGAGTTCACGAATCCGCTGATTAGCAGCACTCCTGGTTTGGACGTGTTGCTCGTCGGCTCGGATCCGAGCAATTCGAATCCGTTGGTGGATTACAACTTCGTCGCGAGGAACCAGCCTGGCACAAATTACAGGCCGATCCACTTTGCTAGAGGAAAGGTTGTTGGTGGGTGGTGAGTTCCCCCGTTCTGCAAAATGAAAAGACGAGAATCAGTCACTGACTTCCCCAGCTCCGCCCTCAACTTCATGATCTACCAGCGTCCGACCGTCCAATCTATGGCACAATGGGCCTCAGATGTCGATGATGACGCCTACACCTTCGACAATATTCTGCCGTTCTACCAAAAGAGCGGGACTTTGAGTCCACCAAACATGGGCAAGCGTTTCTCCAACAGCACGCCCAAGTACAACCCCTCTGCCTTCCCCAACAGTGGACCTCTCCAAGTTTCCTTCGCCAATTACGCCCAATCCTTCTCCACCTGGCTGAAGAAAGGCTTCGCCGCCATCGGCATCCCGGAAGCACAAGACTTCAACTCCGGCTCTCTCTTCGGCGCCCAATACTGCACTTCCACCATCCGGCCCTCTGACCAAACACGCTCCAGCTCCGCAACCTCCTTCCTCAACTACGCCTTCAACGTCGCCCTCACAAACCTAAAGATCTACACCACCACACGGGCCGAGAGAATCCTCTTCGACGCCAACAAACGCGCAACCGGCGTCCGCGTCTCCACCCTCGGCATCCCCTACACCCTGCGAGCACGTAAGGAAGTCATCGTATCCGCCGGCGCCTTCCAATCCCCGCAACTCCTCATGGTCTCCGGCATCGGCCCGCGCTCGCAATTGAACGCGCACAACATCCCCGTAATCCACGAATCCCCCGGCGTAGGCCAAAACATGTGGGACCACCCTACCTTCGGCCCCTCGTACCCGGTCGCCCTCACAACCCTCACAAAAGAAGCCCGCGACCCCGTCTACCTCGCCGAACAAGTCCTATCCTACACCGTCAACCAAACAGGGCCCCTGACAAACCCCGTCGCCGATTTCCTAGCGTGGGAAAAAATCCCCCAACCGCTCCGCGACGCGCAGTTTTCCGCCGACACGAAAGCCAAACTGGCGAGATTCCCGGCCGACTGGCCTGAAGTCGAGTATATCTCCGGCGCCGGCTTCGTGGGTGATTTCAGTAATTTCCTGCTCGTGCAACCGAGCGATGGGCGGAACTACGCGACGATTCTAAACGTGCTGATATCGCCGTTGTCGCGAGGGAACGTCACAATCACCAGCGCCTCGACGGCCGACCTCCCCACTATCAACCCAGCCTGGCTCACCGATCCCGCAGACCAACAACTCGCCATCGCAGCCTACAAGCGGTCTCGGGCGCTCTTCGCTGCTCTCCCGGAAATCGTGGCGGGGGAGGAAGCATTCCCCGGCCCGGAGATCCAGTCCGATGAGCAGATTCTGGAGGCGGTTAGGGATAGTTTGATGACGTTGTGGCATCCGGCTTGTACGTGTAAGATGGGGAAGGCGGATGATGAGATGGCGGTGTTGGATAGTCATGCCAGGGTTAGAGGGGTCAGTGGGTTGAGGGTCGTCGATGCGAGTGCGTTTCCGTTGTTGGTGCCTGGGCATCCGCAGAGTACGGTTTATGCGCTTGCGGAGAGGGTGGCGGAGTGGATTGTTAATGGGGATTAGGAGGGTGGGAGATTATGATACCATGTTTCTTCTTTTTTGCATATGATTGTGTGACTCTCCGGAGTATAACGGTACCGTGCGTTCTTTGGGACATTGTAACACTTGGAGGCCAAAGTATGAAGGAGAGGAGCGCTCAAGTGTTGAGGCCGATGTTTGGATGCTGTCTGATACTCACAGTGTACGATAAGCTCACCTGCCAAGACGCTTCCACTCGATGCGGTTAAGCGGGTTTCCCCGCATGAACTTGCAAGCTGTACCCTGATCTCCACCACGCCTCTAACAACTCCACCTCTCGAGCTAGTAGTCTGACCTTATGAGCTTGCACAACGGACTATGGGCTCCAAAACACCAGATGGCCATCGCCGAGGACCAGATGGTAGGAGGATGCCACATCATCGCTCGACCACTCATTGCTTACAACTCGCGCAGCGTCCTCACACGCGGCAATTGCTGCAATCAACCCGCCCAAGCAATCTGCTGCGACCGGATTGGTGCATGGAGCGCTCGAAGGTCAAGAGGAAGGCGATGACGATGAAGACGATGACACTCCCGTGGCCGACATGAGCTCTGCCGATGCCCAACCAGCCAAGAAACGGAAAAGGAAGAACAACAGGAAGAAGAGAAAGAAGGCCCAGATCACTCATCAGCAAACGGTTCCGCCCAGAGTTCCGCTTGCGACTCTGTTCCCAGATGAGCACTACCCGGAGGGCGAGGTTGTCGAGTATCCCATGAAGAACGACAACCTTCAGCGGACGACAGGGGAAGAAGTACGCCATGTCTCCCTGCTGGACTCCATGGATGACGACTTTCTCAAGGACTACCGCAAAGCTGCTGAGGTCCATCGACAAGTCCGCCGATATGTGCAGACTATCGCCAAACCAGGCGTGTCCATGACCACGTTGGCAGACGAGGTCGAGGCTGGCGTGCGGGCGCTCACAGGTCATCAGGGGATTGAGCTTGGGGACGTGCTCAAAGCCGGTATGGGGTTTCCGACCGGGCTCTGTTTGAACAATGTTGGCGCCCACTGGACCCCAAATCCCGGCGGAAAGGAGGTGTATCTCCAGCAAGATGATGTACTGAAGATCGACTTTGGAGTCCATGTCAACGGAAGAATTGTTGATAGCGCGTTTACTGTGGCGTCGAACCCAGTGTATGATCCCCTGCTTGACGCCGTCAAAGCGGCGACCAATACAGGGTTGAAGGTGAGCAATATTTCTTTATTGCCTACCAAGCTGATTGTGATCCAGGAGGCTGGCGTCGATGCAAGAATCTCCCACATCAGTAAGGAGATCCAGGAGGTCATGGAGTCTTACGAAGTCGAACTCAATGGGAAGACGATCCCGGTCAAAGCCGTCCGTAATATCACCGGCCACAACATCCTCCGCTACAAGATTCACGGTGATAAGCAAGTCCCCTTCGTCAAGAGCAACACCACTCAACGTATGGAAGAGGGAGATGTCTTTGCGATTGAGACTTTTGGCACCACCGGAAAGGCGTACCTTCGGGACGACATTGGAGTCTATGGGTATGGCCGCAATCCGAGCGTCAGTGCCACAGGCTTGCATCACGCGACCGCGAAGTCTCTTTTGAAGACTATTGATGCGCACTTCGGCACGCTAGTCTTCTCAAGGCGGTACCTCGAGCACATGGGAGTGAAGAACTACCACCTGGGCATGCGGTCGCTCGTGTCCAATGGAATCGTGGAAGCCTATGCGCCTCTAGTCGATGTGCCAGGCTCATACGTCGCACAGTTTGAGCATGTGAGTGCTGTCATATCTGAAGTGGCTCAGGACCTTACTGACTCCCTGCTCAAGACTGTGCTTCTGCAGCCCAACTGCAAAGAGGTTATCTCTCGTGGAGACGATTACTGAGATGGTGTCGTGGTTTCCTATGCTGTCTGATTTCCTCTGTAAGTATTGCTGACTCCAACAGTCAGTGCACAGTCCAGGCGGTGAGCTTCAACGCTCCGTCATCCATCTCTCTTACTGCTTTCTTTATTGCAACGTTTTACTCGTAGAACACAAAATCCGGTTTCTGTGGCCCAGACAATCGCTTTCGTCGATGCACCTGCCTGTTTCATCAAAAGCGCCCCCACTGGGCTTATGCACACCATATCATCCCGTGGAAGAATCCTCCTGGAATGCTTCTGGAAAGAGCCTTGCAAGTCTGCCCGATCGTTGGGGCTGTGCGGACTTTTCAAAATACCGGTTGCCAAGGGCTCCTCTGATTCGCAGATACGCATAACCCCTCTACACAGCCTGTCATCGGGACCACAGTTCCCAACGCAGTACTATGAAGACAACCAATTAAATATATAAGCAGAGAATCTAGGGATGCATGCCCGTTGCTCGATGAGGCAGGTTCTTATGTGCTCACCCACGCAGGTACCACAACCACAACATACGCACCAAAATTTACCTCCCTATTTTCAGATGAGCCTTCAACGATCTCTCGCAGCAAAGCATGCGCAATTGAACCGGCAAGTATGAATAACTACAGTGTACCGTTCGAGCCCGCGGTATATACCGGAGTTTGGACAAACTGGTCCAAAGGGAAAGTGCTGGGTACCACTCTTACAGTTAACCAAAGAGATAGCAATCTCCTGGTTGCCTTCCTCGCGCTGTTCGCATCGTACGCGGGTACCAGCTTCTTCCGCATCAGTTGCTTTGCGCTCCACCACTTCTATTCGTCCAAGGCCCCACGGAGCGTTCTATACCATCAACGCCAGGCCATCCTCCGCAATGCATACAGCGGTGCCAGTGCTGCGGCTGCCCTTGCTCAACTACTATGGACTGGCAGAGTTTACTCCAGGAAAAGAGGGCTATTACGACAGACACTTCCGCTGCTGGTTTTTGGTGTCGCCATAACGGTGGCTTTCTTTTTCGCAAGTCTGTACTCATCACGAATATCGGAGCTTACAGGCGATGAGGTCATGATTGTCAACCCAACGGCCCATTTATGGTCAACCCAGCCAGACGTCAAGTACGACGAGGATCTCATGTACAATGTCGTCAATCAGTATATCTCGAAGAGGTGGAATGCGTATGCGAACTATGCGCAGACTTGCTACGACGATGATAATAGGCGAGGTGGCGACTGCAACTTTTACTATAAACCAAGGCTCTACACCAAGATAGACAGAAACGCTTCTTGTCCGTTCACGTCTGGAATCTGTCGCTCCGCGTCGAAGAACCTTAAGATCGATACTGGCTACCTAGATACGCATGCGGATCTCGGCCTCAACACTCCACCCTCGCAGCGTCTTCAGTTCAGGCAGGTGCTCCACTGCGCGCCGATTTCCACGGATGGCTACGCCATAGCCGTGAATGCTACGACCAGTCGCGTTGACTACCACTATGGGCGGATAGTGGGGCAAGATTCAGACGTCACATACAGCCAACTGAGTGACCGCGATGACAGCAACCCCGGTGCATTGCGCTTAGAGCAGCCAAGTTATAGTGTCGGGTTAGTCAAAGCCATGCCTCCAATGATGATGACCACAGGAAGCTGACAGGAGAAGTGCGGCAATAGCATGGACGCAAGCCGGGGAATATAGCGAAACAGCGGCCATAAGATCATGGCTTCCCATCCCAGAACTCCGAGAAAACAACTTCGACATTACCCTGATCTGGCTCTCAGGGCAACGCGTAAAATATCCGAAGGCGGTTGAGGATCCATGGTTCTCTGCACACTCTGCACATCAGCCCGGGAGTGCTGACCAACAATTCTATCGTGCGGACGAGCCGCGGTCACCTCTGGCTTGTACGTCGCAGTTCGAGGTATGCGTACCTGACGGTCCAGGGAAGCGACGGTGTACTCAGCCTGGCGGAATGCTCGATCATGTCGCGCTCAAGACAAGCGCTCCGAACGACACATTTGTACTTGAAAAGGACTTCATCACTAAAGAAGTTTTCAACCACCTCAGTCTCGATATTCCGTTCAGCGTTCTCGGAGACAATGTGCTCGAAGCAAGGTACACCATGAGGCACGGAAGGCAGATCGCGCTACCGGATGACCAGTGGCAGAGAGAAGTGATCCGGTGGTCCAACATCATGCTCTCTACCGTTCAAGGACGGGCTGTAGACCTCGCCATCGGGCCATGGGATCCCCGACTTTGCTCTTTGAACATCATGTGTCCGACAAACAAGGTGGAGCTGCGGTATGCACGTAGCCAGGTACTTGTCGTCTTCCAAGTTTGTCTTACGCAAATACTAATATGGCCCACAGAAGGTTCGCAGTACTGCATATGCCAACTTCTCCGTGCTGGGTCTCTCCATTACCCTAGGTGTTGGCGGCCTAGTCGTTTTCCTACAGCTGCTCCTTGAATCATTCTACATCCACTCCAGCAGGTTGGGAGTCAAGAGGTACAAATACCAGCGACTCGAATGGTGTGTCAACGGTACTTTGCAGCTCCAAAGGCTGGCGCATGAAGAGCTGGGGTATGGCAAATGGAGCAAATGCGATGATCATGTTCCATTAGAAGACGACGATTCTCCTCTGGCGGTTCTGAACCTGAAAAACGTCAAGCATCCGCGACTGTCAGGAAGGCCTGTCATCAAGCGGCAAGACACCGAAAGCGGGACTATTCTACCCTTGTCTTCCCAGCCTACACTAGTAGAGGCTGAGCAACCGGGGAAATAGAAAATTGATTATTCTCGGATACCGGTAAACGATGGATCGCTACTACGTGCGGGGCGTATTTACAGAGTATAGCAGACTCAGGTGCAGGTTGATCCGGGGACACGGATGCAGAATACTGCATTGCATGGCCAGGCGGGATCCGAGTTTTTCGGTGCAAACTCGACTACTGAGGCTATAGTAGGTTGGGACGGGGCTGTGGATACAATGTACATGCGAAGTACATGCTGCGCCTCGACCGCAAATCTATAACCTGATCCTCCTCCAGTCTGGAAGGCTTCGCATCTATCCGGTGGCCAATCACAGACCGATACGAGGTTCCTACCACCTGCACCCTACTTTGCACGCTGCATGCAGGTGGGGGCCGCTTCAGGCTGCCTCGGACTTAGGTTGCCTGCTTCTAAATCAGAGTAAGCAGAACTGTCGATTTGCGTCACGCCGGGCTTTGTGTAGGATGCTCTTAAATCTAGGATGTGTCCATCTAGGGCTTCAAGGATGATGTCGGACTTCTCGTTAGGGATCCTTCAGCCTAGTCTCACTCCCGTCGCATGCCTCCAATCCAGGATTCAAGAGCCACTCTCGGGGTACCAGGTCCAGATAGGCAGCAGAAGCTGGACCATGCAGGACAAATCAACACAAAGCGCTTTGCAGTCCGTCCACACTTCAAGACATTGCCCTGAAGCACTGTGTTGACATATGCGCAGTACTTGCTTTGGAGCTTCGCCGCCATCGCGAGCGTGTCCTGCATTCTCCGTCTCGCGCACCGACTCAAGACCAGACGCAAGCTCTTTGCAGACGACGTCTTCGTGCTCTTCGCGACCATCCTACTGCTCGTTGTTACGGGCCTGATACGCCATGTATCCGGCGACATGTTCCTTGCAGAGGGCGTGAACAGGGACGCCTCAGTAGTAGTAACCCTCGACGAGCTCGAGTCCCTTGTGACGCTCACCAAGTGGCTGTCCGCCGCGGAGGTGCTGATCTGGACGACCATCTTCGCGATCAAGGCATCCTTCCTCGTCTTCTTCCGGCCACTTGTACGGGACGTGTCGCAGCATTTGCGCATGTACCATTTCATCACCTCCGTCGCTACTGTCGTGGCCTGGCTGTTCGTTATCATCGAGCCGTCAGTTCTGTGTCCGTATCCGGGCCTCACCACGCGTAAGCACATCTTCCTCGTACTTCAGAATGCACACTCGCAGCTCACAACGCCAGTCAAATGCTTCGCCGACGCCCCCGAAGACCAAACTAGGATGCGATACGGCATAGGCGTCTTAACCGTAACCGCCGACATCCTCACCGACACCATGCGTACGTTCATCCCAACCCCCAAATCCCCGGCATCCCCCCACCTCTCGCTCACAAACAAACCAGTACTCGTCATCCCACTCTGGCTCCTCTCGCTCTCCCGTATGCGGATGATCCAGAAAGCGAAAATCGGCTGTTTCCTCTGCCTCTCTGTGACCATGATCGCCGTCAGCGTTATCCGGCTCTCCGGCGCAACCTATATCAGCGTGCAAGGCGTCAAGGATTTCACCCTCATCTGGACTATGATTCTGCTGTACGTGGAAGCGGGGATTGCGGTGTTTATGGCGTGCGTGGTTGCCTTTCGGACCGTGTTTATTGGTCTTCGACCGCGCGATCAACCGGGACCGGTGAGTAGGGTTTATTTGAGATTGCGGTCTTGTTTAATTGTTACGGCTGGGGAAAAGAAACAGGGCGGATTGAGGCAGAAAGGGAGTACGGCGCCGAGTTTTGCGAGGGGGATGTGTGGGAGGGTGGGTTTGGCGAGTTTGCAACGCGCTGTATTGAGGGGAGGTGGGAGAAGGGATCAGGTACCCGTTGCGGAGCTGGGGAGTGGTGTGGTGGATTATGAGGAGTTTATGCGACGGGAGACTAATGATGAGTTTTTGGATAGGGTGTTGAAGGTGGATGTAAAGGTGGAGGAGGAGGAGACGGCTGAGGGGAAAGAGGAAGGGAGTGTGTGTTGTGACTCTGCGGGCGCTGATGTGTGCGAGACGATGATTATGATTCATGAGAAGAACGATATTGCATGACGCCTTTTGGAATGACAGGAAGTTCTTCTCTAGACGGACTTTATGATAGAATGATAGAATGATAGACACGAATAGAAACACTCTCCACTGCTCAAAAGTACACATTCACCGTGTCAACTGCTTCCTCGATAACACTGGCTGAGTACGATAACCAGAGACTTGCAATGATGTTGACGATTACTGCTATCACTACATAGCACAACATACACGCGGATACAAACAATCAGCTGAACGGGCTCATTTTCTAAGTATATAAAACACCCAAGTCAGACTCTTCCCCTGCACACGCTGGTTCCGCTCGCTCTTTCTACTCAAAAACGACTACGAAGAGCTCCATGATTTCCAAAAGTTGACTCTAGACAAATACATGAACGTATAGACTTGTCCATCCTAGAAGAATGCTGATGTACAGTATCACCATTACACCTTGAGCGTTCATTTCGAAAAGCAACATGGAACAATCTGAACCCGCTGTTCGTGGGTATAAAAACCCACTAGGAAGTCAGCCTACTCGACTCCACGCGCCTTGGGTTACTTGCCCTCTATATCAAAAATCGCAAAGACCATGATGAATGATCTCTAAAATTGACGAGGAAAAGGTGCTATGGGATCAGAAATCGACTTCATTTAACGAATACTTTGAGGTGGAATTTGTCTTCATCATACAAGATCACGCAGAGCACCATCACTTTTACAAGTCGGACTCGCAATAATAGTCGCTGTCCGCGGGTATATAATCCCCCGGAGGGAGTTGACTTTTTAAGTACACGCTTGCTCTAGCCCTTTTCTCCAAAAATGGCTTGGTGGACATGACATGTCAGGATAGGATCTAAAATTCAACTGTACTTCGAAGTATGAAGTCTCGAGCCTCGATTCACGTTTTACTCCCTTAACTACTCTGTTTCTCGTCATCACTGTTTAAGTGTCTTGCTTGAAATCCCTTGATTTGAAAGTATATAAACACTCCCAGGAAGTGGACCTTCTCAACTACACACTTGGCTTCTAGTCTTCTTTAAAAGTAAGACTGGGACACTACATGTGCTTCAAAAACAGCTGAGAAATAAGCCTATGAAGCCTCGGAGACTGTTTTTCTTTGCATAGGAGGGGTTTGCATTATAATCGTCAACATTATCAGCACTGCTTGATTGGTAAGTAACAAGCAAAATACCAACAAGGGAGGACATCAGGTGAGAGTGGCCGCATTTTTGAAGGTCTCACAGGACATTGCTGGCTCCAACCTGGAATTTTGAGAGGAGACCCGCTGCGTGTCAGAAAAAGGAAAAAGGTGTTACGATCGCTGGCTGCGAAGCGAACTCGACAGGTCTCGAGTGGAGTGGGGTAACGCCAACAAAGAGCTGTACCACGCGATCACGTGACCGGATGTCCCGCCAAGCTAGGAGTCTCCGGGACATCAGAAGTCTCCGGGACATCAGGAGTCTCCGGGACATCAGGAGGAAAATGGGACACTACTTGGTATATAGCAAGCTCGAATCTTCCTCTTGAAGATTCGTGTTCAACTTCAATCAAGTACTTCCTTAGTACACCTGGTTTTCAATCCACGATATCCTTTTCAGAAAGTCTACTCTTTACTGTCTTGATATCACCACCCGTGCAAAGAACCCTGACGCTCATCCCCGAGAACCAACCGAGATCCATACACGGTACTTCCATACCCGCTGGACCTTCACAACAACATGGCAGAGTCCGGCGTCGATTTTGATTACCTTACAGGACATGCAAGCAAGACTCTGTAATTTTTAGATATGCGAGCACTCACGCGTAAGGAAGAAAGGAGCAAAAAGGACGAGGTATTTATACCTTCTATCTAGGATCTAGAAAGAGTCTTAACAATGTAAGCTTTGTTGAAGTTCACGTAGGACCGCAGTAATAATGCTAATCATTAGTAACAGCATCACTGTCATTGCTTATCATCGAAAGGAAAATGTGTCTCGCACACGACAGCCCACGTATGTGCCGGTGATCCCTTTTTAATCACCTCCAGATCATGTAGTTGGTGCCTATCAGATTTTAGAAATGCGAGCACTCGTGTGTGAGGAGGAAGCAAGTGTAGAAAGAGGGAGGTATTTATACCTACTCCCCACTCGTAGACAGTTAAGAAAGACTCTAGACATAGTAGACTTTGCGAAGAAGTGTAGGAGAATAGTGATAATGCTAATCACCATCAACATTACTACCCTAGGGTATTATAGGACCCGACAATGCGAGAAACAAACAAAGGCGAACATGCCTTCGTCGTTTGGCTGTTTTTGATCCCCTCCCAGAACATGTAAGAGCGGACCGTCAATTTTAGAAGTGCGACCACTCGTGTGTAAGGAGATAGAAAGTGTGGAAAGGAAGGGGTATTTATACCTACTTCTCCCACGCCCGGGGTCGTTGTGAGTTAAAAGATATAGGAGAAGACATACAATGGTGATGCTACTACTCACTATTAGCAGAACTATCATTGATTATTATCGAAAGGAAGAGCGTGTGTCGCGCAACGGACAACATGTCTGCGCTCATGTGTGCTTTTTGATCTCCCTAAAGAACATCCAATTGGATGCAGTTAGATTTTAAAAGAGCGACGACCCTCTGCGTGTAAGGAAGAGGAAGGGCAGAAGGATGAGGTACTGGACTTTGCGGTTGGAAGAAATAGAAGAAGAATCAGTGATGATGGCACTCTTCATCAGCATGCCCGTTACAGGCCATGAGACTGATACCAGAAGCTCAGGAAACAACATACGTCCGATTGGTAGCCCTTTTGATGCACTCACTACAGGACATAGGTGCCATTGTGATGTCTTTTAAAAGGAGAGCGCCTTGTAGCTTGTGTGAGGCGAGAAGTGCTTGTGCAGATGTGGCTTTTATAGACGATGGAATAGGCGCGACTGGGCTGTCATGAAGTGTGAAGTTATCGAGGTACTGGAGATAGCGATGAGCAGATTCAGACAATAAAGTGTCGAAGAGTAATTGCCAGAAATAGTAATAGCCATCATGATCAAATATCGAAACGCTGGCGAATCCAGAAAGTCACACAATCACAAGTTGAGAACAGAAACCACGCATGATCACATGAATGTTCACATGTAATCGTATGTGCATTAGAGAGGCTGCTCAACCCAAACCGGGGAGCCAACTCTATATCTATCATGAAGTCTTGTCTTCCAGAGTGCAGGCAACGCACATGTCAAAACCGAGTATGAATACGCCTGCCCCAATGCCGAAAACACGCTCGAAGACTTTTGACTTTTCGCCACGCCACCAGACGGGCCCCAAAACAAAGAATTTTCTCAAACGCCGAGCCCATCGCTTAAGCCGTTGAGAGTATGCAAGAGTAAGGATGGATGTTGAAATAATACACCGGATGATGCGAAGAGAGAGAGAGAGCAGATGCAGGAGTCGCGAGTCGTACAAAGGCCGTGGCGGGTATAAACAAGGAAACGCGCAAAGTACGGGTATCCCGTGTTATATCCGGGCCTTTTGGAGAATCGGGGACTCGTTCTGCATCCGGATCATCTCGCGCTGCTCGGAAAAGACTTCGCGGGCGCGCTGGAGCACCATCTCGAAGCCCTCCTTGCCCTTGGCGGCGTTCTGCTGGAAGCGGTCGACGGTGAACTGCTCGATACTGTTTCGGATCTTCTGCCAGCCACCGCAGAAAGCGGTGATCTCAGCGCGCTGCTGGAAGGTGGTCTTTGCGTGCGGGGCGGACGATGAGGGCCGGTAGACGCAGGTCTCGCGGACGCTGAGGAGGTCGGACATGGTCATGTTCATGGAACAGAGAGTGACGGTCTTGGCCTTGGGGTCGACGTAGGACGTCTCGTACACGAGTGACGTGTCTGTGCCGCCGAGGAGCGAGTTTATCCATTTCGGCGTCGACTGTTGGCAGGTGATGAGACGTTCTGTGCGGAGCTGCAGTGTCGCGTTAGTGATGGCGGACGCGCGGGGATGCGGAAATTGACTCACGATGCCGGTCGCAGGGTCCACGGTGCGGTTCAGGGTGTCGACGGCAATGACGTGCGGCGTCTTCTCGTTCCAGGGTCCGTATTTGACCCAGTTGGACGTCGACACCTCCTCCCACGAGTAGTCAAACTCGGTGCTCTGCTGGAAGATCTTCATCGCCGGGTATTTGTCTGCGCGACGGCGACGGTGCGGTGGGTCGTTCGAAGCGCGGTGCGGTCGCGGGATTGTCTGTGGGCGACGGACTCGCGGATTGTCGAAGTCGATTGACGACGCGTGTTCAATTGTTCGCAGTTGGGCGTGTCGTGGGGAGTCAGAAAAGAAGCGCCCAAGGAGGCGGAAAATCTATAAGCAATTGTTCTCGGCTTGTGAAAAAGCAGGGGCCACGTTCAAAGTGCAGTAGCCGGTGCCGGAATCGGATCGGGTAAGCGTCGGGTAAACTCGGAGGCCGTCCGATGCTCTGCAGGTGCAGGATAGTGTGGAGTTCGTTGTTTTGAGGGAATGTATAAGTTAATTGAGCATGAAGACAGGTAATACTCAAGGAATGTTGCAGAAAGTGCGTTTGCAGGGCGGTGTGGGGGCAATTGCTCGCATTTATTCTGTAGACGCTCCTTGGAACCACGATCTTCGCCTGCGCCACCCGTGACGTTGAGACGCTCCGATCCTGCCCGGTGACGTTATCGCGTTCAACAGCACGGGCATCCCTGTGGTGCTTTTTCACCTCCCGCATCCTACGCCGCCACGATAGGCATTGATAGACGTGCTTCTGGACCTGGCTGGGGTTCTCTGGGGATTTGAGTGGAACCGCAGAAGATCAGGGACCAGGCTCCCGTCGACTGGAGAAGGCATTGCCGCTGAGTGGACACTGTGGGTACAAGTTGTAAATTCGAACTCTATCGTGATGCCGTTGATCGTTAACATCCGCGGCCTGCGTTGTTTGATACAGTATTCGTACAGGTATATGATACAAGAGATGAATCCCAGCCATCGTCTTCATGCCGCATAAGAGAGGGGTATAGAGCATAGCTGGAAGGAGTAGAGCTGGAAAAACCAAAATGCAAACGCCAGGAAATGCAAAACGGCCATCAGGAGTTGTGAAGAGGAGGGAAACCGGCCGCACCCAACACACATTCCACCGCCTCTCTCCGGTCCCAGAAGTATTCCCGCACCCACGCCACAAGCATGACGATACCGGCGACGGCAGACGAACTCGTCCAGAGATGGCCCTGCTTCGTCCAATGCATCACTCGCCAGCGCGTCTCGGGAAACCGTTGTTGAAGGAAGGGAAACAGGGCTTGAGAGGTAGCTGCTCTGGTCTCGTGTAGGAGACCTGTCTGTGCCAGAGAGAGGATCCCCGAGCCCATGCTGAGCAGTGCGATGAAGCCCCTGTTGCTGCTCTGTTCCCTCATGAAAGTGGTTGCGGCAAGTGTAAGTTCTTCATATGAGAAGGAGCCGGGAATGATTAGTACGTCCATTTGAGGGGCATTGTCGAATGAATTCTTAGAGAGGGAGCAAATTAGCTACGGTTCCGTGGCGTATATGAGACGTAAGACGGGAGTGAGGTGGAACCTTTTGCTCCTCCAAGGCCACCTTTTCAGGTAGCTGAAATCAGCTCAACGCAGCAGAGTTCGGCTTGCCCGACCATACTGCCACGGGCGAGAGGAGCTGGGTCTGGATGATGGTGTTCTCGAGCCGGGTAGCTCACCGTGACCGGGATGCGGGCGCCCGAGGTGATTGGAAACGATCCCTCGCCGCTCTCGCTGATGTATCGTATATCGACCTCGTCTACGGCTGCCGCTATTACCGCAGAAGATGCGGTCAGTCTGTCGATCCTCGTCCTGCTGAGCATCGGGAGCAAGTCAATTGCCGCCAGGTCAAACAACTGGACTTGGGCCCGACTCAATACCAGGATCCCAATCTTCAACGAGCGTTTCGAAGGCGAGAAAGGAATGACTCGGATGTCTTGGGGTGATGGTGATGGCGATGTGCAGAGTTGAAAGACCTCTGCTGAGGAAGGGAAGCGTGGAGGAGGTGAGGACATGACAGAATCTCACTTGATTGAATGGTCAAAGGCAGCCGACGTTGGCGTCTTGCTAGGTATAAAGAGTAAGCAGGTACATCAAAAGCGAGTGAGCCATCTCCAGTCTGTACAAAAGGTCAAGTTTATATGGACATGGTGCGTGTCTGCGGGTGGTGAGCATGCGGAAAGGCGGTGTCTGCTGTACGCGTCAACCACATAACCTTGCTGTTCCGCACAAGGTCACAGGATGGAGCGAGGACAGTGTGGCTGAGAATCTGCTCGCTCTTCTCGCTTCCAAACTCATTCAAGGTTGGATGTTGACTGAAGGCCCCCAGGCAGCAATGTGATCATATCGCAAAGGTAGATCTTGCAAGGCATCTGCAATTGTTGTGCAGCATGACGCGTACAATACGGCCAAATCATATATGTGAACTTTCCAATGACTCAGGCTGCAAGGGAACCTTAGCATGTCTGGTGGCTGCGAGCAGAAGGGGGAAGCTTACCTGCATGTGGATGCGTGGGGGGTACTTGGCTCTACCCACCTTGCTTTAACCCGTATGCGCAGGCGGTCACCTGCTTCGAAAATGAGTCAACGAGAGCCTGGAAGTGGTGGTGATTTCCTGGTGTTGCACAGAACCAAATGCAGGCAATGGGTAACGGAAGGTGCAATGAGATGTGTACGCAGGTACATCAAGCTTGATCAAAAGGTATATCAGATAGACGCATGGTGTTTATAACAATGTGACCATGTGGCGTCAAACGTCTGTTTCGACTCCCCTTCCAAGTCCTCAAATGATGGGAACGTAGCTGTCATCCTCCGACCGCTACGTGAAAACAGCGTCTAGCCAGATCCACCAATTTCCCAAAGCCAAAAGAACAGGATGGAAATTGCCAGGTGGAAACGAAGACACTGACATTAAGACCCGCAAAGAAATAGTATACGATCTTTGTCTCTCCCACGGCTTATACCTCCTGCGGCTTGCCGTCTGCCTCCCCGGAGTTCACCTTCTTCCCCGTCTTCTTTATCTTCTCTAGGACGGTCTCGTAGCTGAGGGAGTCTTCGGCAACGATTTCGGCGGTTTGCGAGTCCAGGTCGACGTTGTAGGACTTGACACCTATCCATACGTAAGCCTTTGTACTGGAGCTCGACACAGAGACTCACCCTCAAGCTTGCCCAGGACACGGTTGATGGCGCCCGAGCAGCCACCGCAGGACATGCTCACGTTGAACTTGTATGTGTGTTCGGCCATGTTCGTAGTAAATGTAGGGGTGTGAGTCGGAGTTGGTTATGAGGGTGAGTTGTGGTGTGTCTATTCAGGGTCTCAATAGGGGCGGTAGAGCGGACTGCGGGAGCTTATGTGTCGGATGGCGGGGAAGGCGAGCACCGGCTTGAGCAAGTTTAGTACATTAGTCGGACTTCGAGGGCTGTCGCAATCCACTAAATGATTAGAATAGATTGCCTTGTTCAAAGCACGGCGTACATGAGCCCGACGGACGCGACATCTTGGGTCTCTAATTACCAAGCAGCACTGATTAGGTGCAGCTCCGGAGGAGGCTACCGTGGCGTCAAATATGCTCAAACAAGGGGACGACCATGACAACCGCATGGGTTAAGCTTCCGTCTATGCCCAACATGCTATAAGAGGATTTAAGGTCTAGATATTTTGCGAATACCCTGCAGTAACCTTGTGCACCTTGTGTGTCTCCAAATCTGCCCCTCATAGCGGAGCGGGGAGCGGCGATGTGTGGCTAGTGCTGTGGCTGCTCGGCCCTGCGCCACACCTCCAACGTCACACCCTGAGCTTGGTTGCCCCACCTCCATAAACAATCGCGACGACACCAAACACCGCCCACGCTCTTGGCTTCTGCTTGCATCTTATGGTTTTGTGATTTCTTTTGAGCCAGATACCCAATATGGATACAATGAGCAGCAATATCCTCTTCTTGCCCTTCCGGCGGTCGCAAACCGTCCCACTACCCGAAGCCATTGAGCAGTACATCTCCTCCAAATATGATCAGCACCCGGATATGTTCAAGACGGATATGCAAACAGTCGAGAAGCTGCGCGCAAGAGCAATACATGCACAGGAGCCCCATGCAAGCAACATCATCAAGCTGCAAGTATATGCCGCCCAGTTGGTATGGCTGAGCGGAAAGTTCCCCATCGATCTAGGTGTCGAGTTTCCCTGGTATCCAGCACTTGGATACAACACGAATCATCCCGTCTCTCGCAACAATATCCGCTTCGAGCTCGCAAATGTCCTTTTCAACCTCGCCGCCATGTATTCCCAGCTCGCCATGTCAGCGAATCGAAGCACACCTGACGGCCTGAGAGTTGCCGCGAACTACTTCTGCCTCGCTGCTGGCACCTTGTGGCACCTTCGAGACACGGTCGCCCCAGACATGCGCACATCACCCCCAGAAGACATGGACTCGATCACGCTGGAATGCCTGGAGAAGTTGATGCTCGCTCAGGGGCAGGAGTGCTTCTGGCAGAAGGCTGTCAAGGACGGGCTCAAAGATGCGACTATTGCAAAGCTAGCCGCACGGGTGTCGGATCTTTACAACGAAGCTAGCGAGGCGGGGATACGCTCAGAGGCGATCAGCAGCGAATGGATACACCACATGGCAGCAAAGCATCATCACTTCGCAGGCGCTGCTCAATTCAGGGCAGCATGCGATTGTTTGGAGAAGCGCAAATACGGCGAAGAGGTGGCGAGGCTACGGGACAGCATCGCATGTGTCAACGAGGGTTTGAAAGAACAACGATACATCAACCAGTTCGTATTGAACGACTTGAATGCTCTCAAGAACCGGGTCATGGAAGACCTGAAACGGGCCGAAAAAGACAACGATGCCATATACTTCTCGGCCGTGCCTCAGAAGTCAGAGCTGAGAATACTCGACAGAGCCAACATGGTTGTGGCACGGATACCGAAAGAAGTAGCAGAGTCGATGACAATGTTGCACGAAAACGGGGAGTTTGGCAAGCCTCTCTTCACGAAACTCGTCCCTTACTCCGTTCATCTTGCTGCTAGCATCTACGTGGATCGCCGAGATCGCCTGGTCAGCAGCGTGGTGGACGAACTGGACACGCTTACGCAAAACCTCCATGACGTGTTGAGGAGCCTAAACCTTCCAGGCTCGCTACAAGCATTGGAGAAGCCTATGGGGTTGCCACCGGGTCTCCTTGCCCATGCGGAAGAGATTCGACAGCAAGATGGGCTGCAGCGGCTTTGGCACAGTATGGAGGACACCAAGAAACTGAAGACGAGTGACATGGTAATCTACAATGAAGCTTGCGAGATCCTCAGGACAGAAGCCGCAGAAGATGAAGCCGCGCGTCGTAAACATGGCACGGCCCGCTGGACCCGACCGTCGGCGCAAGAAGCGGCACCGCGACTGTACGCACAAATCGAGGAGATTGGAGGCTACTTCAAGTCCGCCGAAGAGAGCGACAAGACCGTGAAGAAGAAACTCAAGGAGAACGAGTTCCACATCGGACTGCTAAGCGGGCCAGACCGCGAGCTCGAGAACTATGTCCCCAGTGGCCGCAGGCCTGAGATAACTGGAGTGGTTGAGAGAGAGGCAGGCAAGCTTCGGGGGTGTTTCAACGAAGTAAGCAGGCAGGAGAGCCGAAGGAGACGTAAGATTGAAGCCTTGAGGGCGAAGGCGAAGCAGGACAATATCAGTACGCACGACGCCCTGTTCAGATGGATGCATGCTCACAGTGAATAGACCCCGAACTGCTTCGCGAAGCCGGTCGCTTAGAGCGCGAGTGTCCAACTCAAAGCATTGAGGCAGCGCAATTCGAGGGCCTTTTCGACAAGCGCCTCAAGTTGTATGATGCCGACCTAGACATGGTCAAAGAAGAAACCAAGGAGCAACAGGCAGCTATCAAACAACTGCAGAATGCGAACGCGTCGTTTGTGACTGCGCGCCGGGGCGATCAAACGACCAAACAGCGGGAGCAGGCCCTGCAAAATCTGGAAAACGCCTACTTCAAGTACAAGGAGATCATCTCTAACATCGACGTTGGTCGGAAGTTCTACAATGATCTCGCCAAGATTGTCAGCAGGTTTCGAGATGAGGCTCGTAGCTTTGCTTATCAGCGGAAGTCTGAGGCGTCTCAGCTTGAGGAGTAAGAGTCCCCAACTCTGGGTTGTGTGTGCGTGTTGCTAACAGGAGCAGTGATCTTGCGACTGCGATGAGCTCTCTCAATCTCCAGCAGCAGAATTCGTCCTCGCTGCGGCAGCAGCAGCAAGCTGATGCGCAAAACCTTGGGAATCCACAGTATGGAGCCGACGCTCATGCGGAAGAGCCGCTCACAGCTCCTACCCCCACAAGAAACAGCAACGGCCCCCGCACCGCCATGTGGACACCGGACGTAGGCATCCGATTCGGTAATAATGTGCCAAAGGCGTCGGGTAATACGCGGCCTTCTTCTGGGCCCTCTCAGAAGGGAACATGGGATCCGATGCAGCCGTTGAAATTCGGATGAAAGATTGCCCAGATGATGATGACGCCAACACCGTTTCTCGAGATCAGGGACGAATGTAGAGATGCAAGATGCTGTCACATAGCATGGCAGAGCTATTTTTAGAGCAGAATAGTAATGCTACGCCCGAGATGGATATGCGCGATGGGATTGTCGTCATGGTGGGGAGAGTGTCAGCCTCGCGACAACTGTGCCTTATGCGATCGCACAGCCTCACTTAGCTGACTACGCCGGGCAGTGACAAAACAGCGTCGTCAAATGGAACTTCTCGCAAGAGCATGACACTCATGTGCTTTCTAGACAGCGTGCGAGATGTCCGGAAGGCAGCAGTCCGTAAGGCTTGAAGGGGTGTTTCACTGACATGGAGCCGCAACCCAGTTCATCGCAGTGTACCAAATACAGTGATTCTCGGGCCCAGACATCTTCCAGACGCCGAGGCGGGTTGTTGGACCTAGGTTGAGTTCACAATTGTAGGTCGAACTGACGCCGGACTAGGGACTCGGTCGTCCCTCTGGAAAGGCCTGGGGCGAAAGGTGTTCAGCTCACCAGCAATAATGCCAGAGGCCCAAAATCATATCAAATCGACAATACTGTCTCTTGCAACGTACAGCCAGCTCTTCTTGGAATCTGACCTTCGATTTCCTCATGACTGCTTGCCTGGCGGATTCGAATCTCGAGGTCGAGTCTCTCTCAGTCTCAAGGCTGACAACACCGGCGGGCGCCCCTTGGCCACCACGGCGCGACCGATGTTTCACGGCGGGCCTGAAACCGCCCACCAACGCGCACTGCAACCGCTCTGCAGCCGCTGGCAAGCAAAGAGCCGGCCGCCGTGAAGGAATGCCGCATGGGATTCCAAGATTGACGTTGGAGCACGCCCAAAATAGACGCGGCGCTAGGCCGGTTCGGGCGGGCATCTCATAGGGCTTGCACAGCCTAGCACAGCCCCTCCCTCTCCCATTCACTCCCCAGGTCCGCTGCCACACTCTCCGCCAAACACAGTCTCTTTGCACCTACAGAGCCCCGCCCGTGCCACAGCTTGTAGCGCCTCATCCTCCTGGCCCAAGGCGATCGGTGGGTCAAAGCTTCCCCCCTCGACCACGGCCGCTCCAAGGATAGCAACACTCGCGACTCAACATCATGGATACCCAGCAGCGCGGGCGCTCGCCCTCGATGGGCCACCACGCTCATATAAGGCATTCGCCCTCGCCCTCCCCTCACGCGCCCTCCTACCACAACACTCTGCCCGGCCAAGGACTAGACCCGTCACTGACGTCGAACGACGCCTACTCTGCCCACCTCACCCCTCCAGTGACCAACGCGGGGCAGAACTTCGACCCGTCGTCGCAATTCCTGAACACCTCCCAGTCGCAGCAATTCCCCCTCCATACTTCCGTCGCCGACAACAGCTTCCTGCAGCCCGATCAAGGCATCGCGTCGCACTCGCAGAGCCCGCATTTCGGACCCCAAGGCACCCAGTTCAACCCCGACGCGCTCGACCCCAACAACAGTAATCACAACGTCGACTACAGCTCCCTCTTCACGAATAACGACCTCGACCCCAACAACGCAATCGATCCGCTGTTCCTCAGCAACAGTCTCGACCCCCAGCTGCTCGAGTCTCAGCCGTCGAATCAATCCGTCAACCCTTCGGAGCTGATGAACTCAATGGCGGCGACACAAGCACACTCGCCCACCCCTCCACATCTCCTCCACCAGTCGAGCATGCACCGGCAGAGCCCGAGTCCACACGCGTCACCGAACATGGCTTCCGGTGCCTTCCCTTCACCTTCGCATTCACGTCACGCATCGTTGGACCCGAGCGCCGCATATGGACAACCTCAGGGAAGTGAATGGGGCGGCATGGCGTTTCGGGGGCACCGCAGAGCGCCTTCCGACACCTACTCTGACGTTTCCTCTGCGCACGCATCCCCGTATCTAGGCAATCAAGACAGTTTCGAACACGACAATCCGTCCCCCTTGTTGCATGCCCAGCAGGATCCACAGCTCTTCTCCGAGGTCATGTCGTTTGGACAGTTCAATCTCAATGACAACAGCCATATTAGCCCCGGCCACAGCCCACACATCTCCCCGCGACTGATGCCCCAGCAACAATCGCTCCCACACTTCTCGCCTGGGAATTTCGGCATCGGCGTCGAGCTGAACAATCAGTTCGCAGGGGAGGGACTGAATATGTTCCAGGTGCAGGAGCCGTTCCCAAAGATTAACCAGGGCGGTCCAGAGTTCGGCCAGGCTGACACCATGTCGCCGCCGGAGATCAACATTGACTTCGCCCCTCCTTCGCGGCAGCCCAGCTTTGAACCCGCGAGGCCTGAAACCTCTGCAGATGCCCTTAGCCCGCCAGATCGATGTAAGCGAACATACCAGGTTAAGTGAACGTATGGCTAACAATGCTCAGCGCGAAGCCGAAACCGCATGCGGGCGAAGTCGGATCCCTTCAGCAGCGCAAGCTCGCGCGCATCCACACCTGGCTCTGAGCATAGGTCGCTGTCGCCCGGCGACGCAAAGACTGCCCGCTCTCCATCGCCCTCGTCGAAATCGTCCCGTCGCTCCTCCACTTCCAGCGTGCCCAACCGCGACTACATCCTCGACCTGGCCGACCCCAATCGGCCAGCACATCAAGCAGGCGACGGGGGTGCGAAGCGAACGCAGAAGCATCCTGCAACGTTCCAGTGCACGTTATGCCCGAAGCGCTTCACTCGCGCATATAATCTCCGCTCACATCTTCGCACCCACACCGATGAGCGCCCTTTCGTGTGCAGCGTATGCGGCAAGGCGTTCGCGCGCCAACACGACCGTAAGCGCCACGAGGGCCTGCACACGGGCGAGAAGAAGTTCGTCTGCCGCGGCCAACTCAAAGACAACAATACCTGGGGCTGCGGGCGGCGCTTCGCCCGTGCCGACGCCCTGGGGCGTCACTTCCGCTCCGAAGCCGGGCGCGTCTGCATACGACCGCTGTTGGCAGAAGAGCAGCAAGAAAAGGGCGATTGGGAACAGGCCGCACAGATGGAGAACCAGGGCTTCGCAAACCCCATGCAGCAGAGCTACCTGCATCCTCAACCAGGATTTCAGAACTTCGGCCCCGGCGCCGGTGGCATGGATACCGGCGTCCCGTCTACTGGCTATACTCTGCCTGCCGCCATTCTCGCCCAGTACCCTGCCCTCGCCGGAATTCAATGGGACTCCCTGCCCCCCGGCCCGCCTGAAGAGGAGGTCGGTGATATCAGCGGTCGCAGCAGCTTCGACGCGAGCAGCGGCGGCGAGATGTTCGACGAGGACGACAGCAAGTTCCCCCCCAATGCAGTATATGCGGGTGGCGCGGGCTGGTCGGGCGAGTTTGAGGGCGCGAGGTGATGAGTGTTTTTGAATGCGCATTTGTTTCGTCTATCAACCTTTCTTCTCAGAGTTTTGCGGGTTTGCGGTTGAGATGATACCATCGTATGTTCTGTTCGTTTGCTGCCATCGTAGTCGAGTCACGGCCTCTTTATGTTTGGTTTTTTTTTCACCTGGGATACCACTCTTTGTTCACAGTCCTTTATGAAAAGGATGCGGGGGTTTTGGGTTGGATTGGGGATTGGGAATTGGGATTGGGGATGGCGTTTTGGTTGTCTTTTTTTGGTTCGGTTGGAGATGGACATGAGGGGACTGCGTTAATCTGATAGAGTGATTTCATAGAGCGGATATCATGACGCTTGATATGTTTATGTTCTGTTCCATTTGACTGTTTGCTTGTTTCGTCGCTGTCTTCCTCTTCAGATGGGAGCCGCTATGCTTGCGAGTCTTGGAGAAGGGCCTCATGGAGGAGCACTTGTGAGATACGCTGCCAAATGCTTCATGCGCTTTAGTCGTGTCTTCGTCTTCACATTTGTCTGCAGTCTGACCTACGAAGTTTCATCCGACTCAAACTTTGAGTAGCCCCGATCACGTGCTAGCGCATAGACTTCGCTTTCATCTCGAGGCGCGTCAGCGGAACACTCAACTCACAACACCAACATATCCTCACGCACCCACTCAACACCCAAAACCCGTCGAAATCCAAGCCAAGATGACACAATGACACGGATCCAACCCCACCTTCCAATCTCCCACCCCAAGACAAATCATCCTCCCACACCAGACCTCAACTCACCCAATCCAATAACAACATCGCCCTCTCCCCAAACCCCACACCGCCTAATGCCTCACACTCCGAAACTCTAATCCCATAATCCTCTTTTTCCACCGGCGCTACAAAAAAATGCAACTAAACCCCAAAACCACAACCAAAACACTAAAAGCCCTCCTCACATCCATCGGCTCCCAAACCACGGGCACAAAACCCATTCTCCGTGAGCGTCTGTCACGGGATTTGAGGGTTAGTCGGTTACCTGGACTTTTTGCTTCTTCTCCAACTCCTATTTCTACGTCTAATTCACTGAAAAAAGGTGAATTGCGCGGGTCGCGGTTAAGGGGAAAGAGGGAAGAGAGGGAAGATGGGAATGGGAAAGAGAAGCACGAGGAAGGGTTAGTGGAGTTAGTGGAAAAGGGGAAGAGAGGGGACAGAAAGAGTGAGAAGAAGGGGGTGAGGATATTGAGTGTGGATTTAGGGATCCGGAATCTGGCGTTTTGCGTTATGGATGTAAGTATTGCGGATCCGGTTATCCAAAAGAACGGGAAGAAAGAGGGCTCGAACTCGAACTCGACGAGCATGAATATCAACGTCTTCGTACGCGCATGGCGCCGTCTAGACGTCGCTCAAGAAATTCTCTCCCTCTCCTCATCCTCCTCCCCATCCCCCGAAATCGAACTACAACCTGAAGATCCCTACAACCCCTCCATACTCAGCCACACAGCGCACACGCTCCTAACCCGCACGCTCCTCCCACACGACCCGGACATCATACTGCTAGAACGACAGCGCTGGCGTTCTGGCGGTGGACCGGCGATCCAACAGTGGACGGTACGTGTGAATCTGTTCGAGGGCATGTTATGGGCTGTATTGGCGACTCTGAAAAAGGAGAAGAGGTGGGTTGGGGATGTGGAGAGTGTGGAGCCGAAACGGGTCGGGGGGTTTTGGGTTGGTGGTGCTGGTGCTGGGGTTGGTGAACCGGGACCGGCGAGGAAAGGGACGAAGAAGGGCGCGCGGATGGATGCAGGGTCGGTTGGAAATCTCTCCGCTTCAGAGTGCGAAACATCATCGAAATCGAAACTCCCAAAAAACAAAGCCGAGAAACGCGCCAAAATCGCCCTCCTACGCTCCTGGCTCTCTGCATCGCCACCTACTGCTTCCACCACCTCCATTTTTCCTACAACGGATTCGACGACTCCGCTCAACGTATCGACGACGCAGGTTTTTGAGTTTTCGGGACAGGCGGGGAGGGTGAGGGAGCAGGTTGTTGCGGGGACGATGAGAAGGGCGAGGAAGAACGCAGAGGGATTAGGAGAGGGAGGGGAGGGGGACATGGAGGAGTTGAAGAAGGTGGATGATGTTACGGATTGCTTTTTGCAGGCTGCGGCTTGGGTTGCTTGGGAGGGGAATCGGGTGGGGTTGGTTGGGGAGTTTGGGGATGAAGGGGGTGGGGAGGGGTGAGAGTGAGAGTGAGTGAGTGACTATGGTTGCAGGCTTGGAAAGGTGGTTGTGGAGGTTTAGTGATACCCAGATGGATAGAAGGCTGCTACGAGGAGAGGAGTTTGTGAATATCGCACGGTTGAAATAGGAATTGTTGTTTCATGGAGGTGTTGGAGAGCTGTTGTATAGGATCAGACATACTGAGCCCATACGGTTACCTTGCACTCTTTACTCTTCACTCATCACTCATCACTCATTAAGTCCTTTCAAATCCTCAACCTATCTACGAAAGCCTACTTCCACTTCTACGTGAACATACTAGAGCAGCTTAGACCTGGACTTCGATATCGCGGGCAGCTGTCGCAGCTGAGGATGAGACTGTGGGATTGGCATCTGCATAAGAATTGTGTTGAGGTTATGAAGGTGGTGTTATGCGTGGTACAGGATTCTGATCAGCATTACAGATACCTGAAGTTCAGAAACCGAAGAGCTATCCAACACTACTTGGCAGGAATCAAGCATCCCGAGACCCAGCGCTTAATATATTGCCTCCGTGTCACAAACAGCCTCCGTACCCTACCTGCATGTGCACAAAAAGCCATCCATGCACCTCACCTCACCTCACCTCACCTCACCTCAGCATCCCCTACAAAAACAACAACAAAAACATCTCCCATGCAGTGGCATGCACGCGGCAGTACCGTCGATATTTGTAGTTCTCACAACACAAGACCTAATCTCCTGCAGTCAGTCACAGACCTCGAAATAACAACAACCCTAGACATGGTGAGACAGCGCGAGCAAGGCCAAGCGACAAACTGTGATAACGCGAGATTTCCGACAAACGCAGGGGCCTGCTGGCAGACGGATTCCACGTTTTCTAGATTAGTAGCCCGAGCTCGTGTCCTGTGTTGTGGGATTCTCTCCAGCCTGATCGCTGCTGCGGCGTGGGATTCAGGATTGCGTTTCAGATATGTCAGCAAGGCTTAAGGCGGTTTGCCGTCTGTCTTCCGCTTCTAGAGGATATCCCAAATGCGCGCGCGTGTGCGATGGTCTCGCGCATCGGGACGCGGGAGATGGCAGAAGCTATCGCGGGAGCTTGAGGGTGGAGTCGTGTTTCATGATGCGTGAAAGGGGTTAGCGTGGTTTGGTGGCTGCGTCGCTGACCCATTGCCGTCACAATTCGACTCGCAGGCCCTCATGAAACGCCTGGCCGCCACGAGCTTCACGGAAATGATGGCTGAGATTGCGGTGCGACGTCACCACCGCTCGCCGTGAGACTGCTCTGCGTGTGTCGCCAGGTTTGCGGGTCGTGAGCAGCGATTGCCAGCAAACAGCGGTGCCTGGGTGCAGCAACGCCAACACCTGCCAGGTACCCGCTCGTGTTCTCACGATGTGTACGCTAATTCTGGCCAAGGGGAGCGAAACGCAGCCAGTGCGCGCCCGGGACGCTGCCGAGGCGCCACGGTGCCTGGTGTTGGCGGAAGAGGTGGACCATCCCGAGCCTGGGGACAGCAAACAGCAGAGCGACGAGCTGCTCTCTGCTGCAGAAAGAGATGAGATTCGACGCCGATGACGACCATGGCACCCAGCTGGACAACCTGGACAACCACCACTCTGGCCGGCGCCTGCACGACCTGAAGGAAGAGTCCCGAGCGGCTGCAGCCGTTGCGAACGTCGCCCCGTGTCCCTGAGCCCCCCCCGAGCACTCTGTGCCTGGCGGGCTGTGGCGCTGACTGGCCCAGGCCCGTCCCCTGCCCAGTTTCCCCTGACGATGAAATGAGCTGCCAGGGGCTTCGTTCCCTGTGCGCCGTAGCCCTGCTTGGCTGCTTCCTGCAATCAATTACCGCCCGTTGTTATAATGTCGTGGCCGGTCCCCGAGCTGCTTTCGCCCTCCTCCACCGCCAGGCTTCACCGTCCACCCTCGTTTCGTCTCTCGTAGACACTTTCGCTCTTTGCACCCCACCCCCAGTCGCTCTTTCGCACTCGCTCTTCACAGACCGCAGAATTGATTTCTGCCCGGTTTCGTTTCGCAGACTCCAATATCCGGCAAAACAGGTCCTTTTTGCTCCCCTCCCAGCATCCCCCCGTGAACCCTTCGCAATCTATCCCCCACGAAAACAACAAGGAACACCCACTTTCAAAATGATGAAGCTTACTGTCGCCTTCCTGGCCTCGCTGGCTGCCGTCGACGCCGCTCAACCTTTCCGCCAACGCCATGTCCGCCGCGCTGTCAACACCCTCGACTTTGGCAACGGCTACCAGACCGGAGAGACTCCCTCCTCCGTGCTTCACGGCACTGGCGTCCCCAGCAGCACAGTGACCCCGGAATCTAGTGCTTTGCCTTCCGAGACCGACTCCAGCACCGTAGCCCAGGAGTCCTCTACCGCCGAGTCCTCCACTGCCGAGTCCTCCACCACTTGCACCGAGACTGAGTCGTCGGTCATGGCCACGGGCTCTGGTACCGGCGCCCCCGTCTATCCTACTGCCTATCCCACGGGCGAGACGCCGTATGGCAACAGCACGGACATCGTCGAGAAGGTCACCTCCACCACCTTCTCCACCACGACCCTGACCATCACCGCCGAGCCGACTGAAAGTGTCATGCCCACCGGCCGCGAAGAGGAGGTCATCACGTCGTCGGAGGAGGTCACCCACACCGTCACCGAGACGCTCACCTACACCGTCGGCACCGGCACCAGCGCTCACCCCGTCACCACTGAGATCACCAGCACCTCGACTGAGACCATCTACAAGACAATCACCGTCACCCGCGACAGCGCCGCCTCCGACGTCCCTGAGGTCCCGTCCGATGAGGAGCTCGAGCTCACTTCTACCCTGACGTCCACCACCACCTCCACTACAACCCGGTATGTCACCGTCCGCCCCACGCCTGCCGAGTCGGGTGTCCTGGGAGACGGCCGCCCAGCCCCCACTGGCGGCGCTGGCGAGGAAGAGTGCCTCCCTCCCGTCACCGTCACCATCACCGAGAAGGAGACCGTCACTGTGGTAAGTCACCTTTCAAAGCTCCAACCTTCCTTTCCTAATCCATTGTAGACCGAGGCCCCTGCCAACGAAACCCCAATCGAAGAAGCCCCTGAAGTCCCGTCCGGCGAAACTCCCACCATCACCCCCGAGTATCCCCCCGCGACCTTCACCTCCATGTTCGACACCTACATCCCCTCCGCCACAGCCCCCTACCCCACCGGCAACGGCACAGACCCTCTCCCGACCGGCGGCGTAGGCTCCACCGGCTTCCTCACCTCCACCAAGACCAGCGAGGCTCCTACTAGCGACGTCGCCGAGACTCCTGCCAGCGAGACTCCTGCCAGCGAAACTCCTGTTAGCGAAACTCCTGCCAGCGAGACCCCTGCCAGTGAGACCCCTATCGCGACTCCTACCGACGAGACTCCATCCGGCGAGACTCCCAGCGAGACCAGCTCCGGCGTTGAGGAGCCGACTCTCGAGATCCCGAACGAGCAGCCTGAGGAGACGCCTGCGCCGGCCCCGCCCGCGGAGAGCGACGCTTATGGCCCTGGTTACGGTGCCTACAGGAGGAGGAGGTCGGGAAGGTTTTAGATGTTGAGAGTTTGAGAGGGGAGAGTCATGTAGGAGATGGAATGAAAAATTTTCGCTTCTGTATATCGATTTTTCTTAGGTGAGGGACCGGGTGTCCTGGTTTGGGGGTTGTATGTGGTTGTGGGGTTAGTGGATAGGATAGGATAGGTGTGGGAATTGAGGTCGTTGTTGTGTGTTATGGGTGTGCATGATTTGTTGTGCGAATGTGGTGCTGTTGTGTGATGTGGTCGTGATTTCATTGAATGGTGGGTGATGATTTGTGTTCTGGGGCTTGATGTTGATTAGTGATATTCATGGCTTTGACTGCATGGAAGTGCTGTACGTTCTCGATAAAGACAATGGTGCTGATCACCATCACAGTCTTTTTTAACTTCGTAAACTTCTCACCACACAAAGCTCTTAAGGGGTATAAATACCCCCTTCTGCTACCCCGTTGTCTCTTCCTTGCACAGTCTCTGGTTCGGCGAGAAAGTTCTTCCAAAAAATGGTGTGGATCGGGAATATGTCCAAAAAGAGTATTCAGCTCGCCGCATGACCTGTGTTCGTGCTTTCCCGCCATGATATCAAATCATGTTTCTAGTTCCGTAACTATTCGTAAAATAATGTTGACATTAGTTAAGTATTTAACACCTTTGAGTGTTGAAAGTGATTATTATCATTGCTACTTAGCATCACTTCTAAGATCCTCACGTGCACATCGTTTCTTACCTCCTTAAGTTTTTAACAAACTACCCTACTCCTATCCATGCTGAGCACGTTGCGATATTTTGAGAGGACTCATCCAACTCTTAGCGTGTAGTAGTTATAACAAAGGGTCGTAGAGGAGGTTTATATACTTGTCTATTTCCCAGCGTTGTTTCTCTTTCACGAGAAGAAAATTGTAGATATGTGTGAAGGTCCAGCGGGTATGGAAGTACCGTTTATGGATCTCGGTTGGTTCTCGGGG